>CAMZMU010000062.1:31174396-31757234 GCA_947311845.1 Poa pratensis
GAGACAAAATGCAAAGCGCTTAATTGCGGTCAGCGCTTTAATCCTTCAGAAAAGGAAAAAGCGGAGGTAAAACGGCTCAATCAGCGCCTAGAGCTTAATAGAACCTTGGTTTTTTACATTTGTGACACATAGTGATTGAGGATTCTATGCAAGACCGATGGGGTAAAGAAACTGATAGATGTTTATAGCAAATGATAATCCAATGTGCAAATGTTGCCCAAAACCAGGCTCCAAGAGGAGATAGGTTGCCTATGAATCGTCTCCAAACGCTGCAGTGTCGATGGTGCAACCCAGTTGCCAAAGATTTGGCGAGGGCTTTCAACATATGAATTATCTGGGGTCCAAACTCTGAGGCAACTAAGGGCCTTTGGAATGACGGAAGGTAAAACACAGGAATAGGGGAAAATAGGAAAGAAATATAGGGAATCCATTACAGAGTATGATATTAGCTTTAGATGGTATTTTGAGAATGGCTAATGGCTACTATATGTTTACTCTTAATTAAGTGAAAGATCAACAAGTTCAATTTGCATGCCAGTGACAATTGGGTCTGGTTAACAACTCCTACCCGTCAGGCCAGAAATAGTTTATTCTTTTATGAAAGATGTGGAAACAATTTCTTTTTTCGGAAAGAAAATGTACCCATATTTGCCATGCTATGGGCAGTCATGAACAAAACTGGATTTTGCTGCGGGTTTCAAGCTAAAGCCGGTGTACTCCATCTAGGCACGACACCGGCAGTGAACACCAGCTTATGATCAGCTATGTGGATGTCCTGGGTAGATTTCTGGCTATTAACAACCATGACGCTGGATTTCACACAGAAGCTACTCCTCTATTCCTCTTGCTTTTCGCCCATTGCCTTGGATCTACGCGGAAAAACTGAGCTCATGTTGCTTGTTTCAGCTCCTATGCAATCCACCGAGACATGAAACTTCCCTTTGCTTTTCCTTTGGTTTACTATTCATTTTTGCTCCACCCCAAACAGCAAAACTAGAGAACCTTTCTACAGGAATGGTTTCCTTTGGAATTTATTTAAGTTTTCTTTGAAGTGAACCGGGACAGGGTGCCATAAATTGCAAGGAATTGTGCAATGTCACCGGTAGACCCTCAGCTTAGAGGCTTTGCGGCATATAAATAGTGTGGATGCCCTATAGTGTTGCTTTAAGGTTTGACCAACTTCGTTTATGGAAGAGCATAGACGCAGTGAAGTCCTACTCAAGAAATCTATGATAGTGACATGCTCCAGCTTACGGGCTAAGCACCTGCTACAGTTAAAAGCTGGGGGGGGGGGGGGATATCATAAACACATGGATCCATAATTCCATCAACGCAAGTTTCACTGCAGCATACTTGACTGCCTGAAACCTCAGAATATTAGTCCCACTTACAGTAAAGAATGGACCATTAACCTCAAGATGGAAAATTTTACACGTACTTTTTCATGGGAATGGAACAAAATGGAATGAAGCAGTACTCAAAGTGGAGTAAATTGGACTGATACAAAAAGACCATTCAACTAACCTGAGTGAGGGTTGTTGCGTCGGCTATAACAAATGGCACATTGACAAATCTTGCGAGTGTTTTTGCCAGCAATGTTTTCCCTGACTTTGGAAAAGATTTTAGAAAAATATAAGTAAGACATTCATAATATAGGGATACCTATAGACTTCTTATTCATGGAATAAATAGCTAATGTGGATATATTATTGCAGGGTTTGCTCCCGAAAAAAGGAATGTAGCAATGTCATGTGAAAGAAATGTTGTGATGGTTCTAAATGTGTAGTTATTTCATGTGTTAATACTTTGTGTGACTGAAAGTTCTACCATATAGGCATATAACATCTCACTACATGACTTTTCATCATTATAAGATAGACAGGAAATGTTTGGCCCACAATACAACAACACAACAAGAACTTTCACTTAAACAAAGTTAAGACACGTATAAATGGAGACAAATGAAGGTTCAACAACAAAAATGGTATAAGGTTGTAAACATCCACCGCACTATGTATAGTTTGAACAATTGCACCATATAGCACTAACGTACTCAATGATCAAAGCATGTACCCGAGCCTGTCGGACCCATCACAAGAATGTTGCTTTTTTCGAGCTCTACCATGTCAGTATCACTTTCACTGGAATCCCCAGCAGACCTGCAGTCCACATCTTGAGTTCAACTATCCACCTGATGATACACAGCAACTCTCACAGAACTTATGTTTACAGAACACCTACCGGCTGGAAAATGACTCGCAAGATATCCTTTTATAGTGATTATAAACTGCTACAGACAGAACCTGCCAAAAGAAAGAAAAAACAAGCCATTACATTACCTTGGGGGCAAGGATAACGAACATAAGCAGTGATTCAACCTCTAGGAGTCTAAAGTTGGAACATTAAGAAATGCTCATTAAGCGGGCGTTAGTGTAATTCGTATTACCCAAACTAGCAAAATACATATTTCGTACTAGTACTAGACAGCTCCAGTAAAGGTGGGAAGCACCAAGCTTCACCAGCTCCATTAACGAGAAACGATCAATACTTATTCACCTTCTTGGCGCGCTCCTGACCGATGACGAACTTGTCAAGCCCACGGCAAATCTCCTTGGGCGTGGGGAACTGTTGCCCCAAGTTGGAGCCGCCCCATCCCCCACCGGAGCCGTCCCCGTCCTTCCCATCACCAGCGCCGCCGCCGCCGGCAACCCTAACCACGTCGATCCTTCCGACGGTGCCCGCCTGTGCACCAGGCGCCTCCCCAGGCTGGCGCCAGATCTCCGGAGGCTCCCCTCCGCCGTCCGAGGCGTGGGCGTCTTGGAAAAGAGGGGGCAAGGACTGCTGCTGCTGGCGCCGCCGGAAGTTGGCCCATGGGCGGCGGTACCCGGGGCTCTGGTTCTGCTGCTCCGGGGCGACGCGGCCCGCGTGGATGCGGCGCGCGGCTGAGATCGCCGCGGTGGCGGCGGCGCGCGAGCGGACGGCGGCGGACATGGCGTGAAGGGGGAGGTGGGGGTTTCGTGCGGGAGAGAAGTGTGGAAGAGTGGAGGGGGAAGAAGCCGTGCGGGAGCTTTACCTAGACGCAGAGGTAGAGACCCACACTCTACCTCTGTAAAAAATCTTCAACAGAGTGAGCCGCCGGATCAACTCTTTAGGTTAACGGAGCGACTCGTTATCGGTGAAAACGTTGACTCTCAGTAAAAAAATATTTCACCTATTACGAGACTCGTAGATATCAAACTTTTTATTTGGGTAGCATGACACTAAACATCGGTAGCATAACTAAATTATTTGACAATGAACATTGAAGTTGAAACACTACCCTTCCACGATGATCCTCTTGCAGTTATTTGGGTGTTGAGGGCACTTTTTCATCACCTCACAGCCAGACTAGTACAAAACGATCACTATGTACACCGTTGGCGCGAGCTTCTTGAATATAAGGAGGTACCCAATCAGTAGCGAAGAATGTTGGCCAACCCTAATCGAGGTAGGCAGGGGCGGAGCTGCTTGGCATGTCCCTGATGTACATGCATCAGGGTGCAAGAAACATTTCAGCCTTACTTATCACTAAAAATGTCACTTGCATCAGGTTAGGCCAGCAAATGTGCATCACGCGGTCTATGAGGGCATCAGGGTTACAATTAATCTAGCTCCGCCCCTGGAGGTAGACTTTTCCATTGATATCAACGAGATTGATTGCCCATTTATAGAGTAGTCATCTTCAGCACGATTGATGAGGTTATACCGAACGGGTACCCTACCATGAGGGTACCTGGTGCACGTAATAGCTAAAGATTGAAGTAGCAGAAGCCCAAGAAGCCCACGAAGGAAGGCCCAAGATGATGGAGTGCTTTCCAAGGCAGGCGAAGCCATAGTCGGTTAGGACCTTCCTTGTATGTAATCCTAGTCGGTTATGCTTTCTTGAGACCCAGCCCCCTATATAAGGGCTGGGAGGGCCGCCGATCAAGGACAACGCAATACCAGAATCACCAAACCCTAGCGAGATCAACCCCTTGCTAGACCCTTGTAACCGCAGCATATTCCCGCGATCAATACAGACAGGAAGTAGGGGTATTACCTCACTCGAGGGCCCTGAACCTGGTAAATCCCGCTTGTCAGTCGTCGATTCTACTAACACTACGTGTTCTCTACCACATAATCCTAACCCTAGGTACTCAACCATGGGTATTGCCGAGGACACCCCTCGTCAATGATCGTCTACGGGGCTCCCCAAGATATTAGCTAAAGGTGTTGGGTGCCGGAAGGAGTCCTAAATTAGGTGTGATCAAAACCTTGTAGAAGTGGGTAAGGACACCTCTATCGAAATGCTCCAACACTAACACTATAGGCCTACCTTCTATTGGAGCCCTTTTCATCAACCTGCATATCCTACAATAAGTCAATCCAACAAGAGTTGATGGGAAAGTCGAAGAAGATAAGACATATAGCCTCATATAGTTGAAACATGCATACACATAATGCAAAAAACAGCGAATATAAAAATTGTGAGCTTCATAGGAACATAGCACACACAAATTGTGTATGAAGGGATGATACTATTGTACCAAAAATCCAGTTTTTTTTGTGTTTGTACAATGCACAAGTGAAAATAGGATCACCCTTGCACAAATGTTGTGCCACATGTTAATTATTGACAATAGAATCACACAACACTCAAGACATGATCCCACAACACCAGGTACTAAAGGGCATACTTGAATCAAATGTGACACATTTTACTGCTAGACAATGAGAGAAACACATAATGCAGCTTAAAAAGGAGATAAAAAACAATAGCAAGGATATAAGAAAAGGTGTGATGCAAGCCTAATAAAACATTGCAAACATAGTGCAAAGGGGATTACTTCATATGAATAGGGAGTATGGACAAGCAATCTACGTGTAAACACTACTAGGCAATGTAGCTAATCTTTTGCATATAACAATGCAATCAAATCATCAACATGTGAGTGACACTCAGATCAAACACAACAGAAAAGACTGATACAACTGCCTCATACATACAAAAGATAACAAGTTTGCGCGAACAGACAGGCTAAAAAGGAAAGCAAAGAGAAAACCACGTAATACTAGTTGTGACTAGTCCTTGCTATTGTAGACCATATGCTAGAGTCAATGATGCATGTTAATCATTGGCCAAATCAATGTCTCATCGCAAAAACCTAAAATAAATTTTCCAAATATAGTTCGCATTAAACTCAAGGAAAAATAGCGCGCTACAAGAATATAGCGTCGGTTTTAAAATACACTATTAACGTTTTGTATACGATTTATTTAGCGAGACAATTCTCAAAACGCTATAACGTGTTATTAGCGATCAGCGTGCTATTTTTTCCATGATTAAATGTCCAATCGGTTGACCATTGAACCATAACTGAGCGGAATCTACAAATCATACTTGTTTATGCATTTTACCCTATCACGCTTAGACCTCGAATACGAGGAACATGAGTACATACCGCAACGACGAATCCATCGATTTCGAGGTTCAACGAGATGACGTGAGCTCGTCGGTGACGATGAAGCGGTTTTTTTTTTTTTTTTTTTTTGAGAACGAGAGAGAGGAGGTGGCCTGCCTTCGTCTTCCGTCCCACTGGTATCGACGTGCCGGTGCCGGGCCTGGCCGTCCAAACACACGATTTTGCAGCTGCGGGCCTTGTCTTGTGGAAGCCCGGCCCGGGGCTACCAAACGTGGACGTAACCTCTTTGACTTTGTAAGCAAACGTGACGGCCCTATCCCCGCGAGGAGAATCACCGCACGCCATCAAACCGCCGCAATGCCGCGTGCGACGTTCTCCTCCGGCCGTCCGCCCTCGTCGCCGGAGCCGTCCTCCTCGGCGGTGGACACCTCCATAGCGTCCCTGATCGACCGCGCCACCTCCACCACCGCTCCTTCCGTCGACCCCGCCCTCCTCCGCGCCATCAAGTCCTCGGCCCGCGCCTCGATGGCGCCGTCCGCGACGCCTTCCGCCTCCTCCTCTCCCTCATGTCCAAGCCCCACTCCCACGTCCGTAAATTCCAAAACTCCAATCCCCCAATTCCCCGAACCCTAGCTCGCTGATCCCTTTTCCCCTCTGTGCATGCGCAGGTGCGGCTCCTCGCCTTCAGCATCGTCGACGAGCTCTTCATGCGCTCCAGGCTCTTCCGCGCCCTCCTCGCCGGCGCGCTCGACGGTTCGTCCCGCTCGCCGTCGGCTTCCGCACCGACGACCAGCTCCCGCCGCCCGCCGCCTCCGCCAGCACGCTCCGCAAGGCCGCCATCCAGGCGCTCGAGCGCTGGCACCACCTCTTCGGCGTGCACTACCGCCAGCTCCGCCTCGCCGTCGAGTACCTCAAGGAGTCCGCGCGCATCCAGTTCCCTGGCATCCGCGCAGCCGTCGAGGCGCGTGCGGCGCGGGAGGCACGCACGCAGGAGATCTTGACCGCCAAGGTTGAACACCTGCGCCAGGACATTGCGTCCATAAAGGCCGAGATCCGATCCACCATTGAAGAGATCCGCAACGGGTTGGCCATCGTCCGCGCCGAGTATGAGAAGTTCGAGGGTTATGCGGACGAGGATGAGGAGCAGGAGGTTGCTTCGATGGCGATGCGGAGCATCAGGACAGCGTCGCTGATGGCCGGGGAATGGGTGCGTGAAACCAAGGAGAACGAGGCGGTCTTCGATGCGTTGAGGGAGGCGTACCGGCTCCTTATGTCGAAGCATTTTGGCACCATTCAGGATTGGATATCTGTGCTTATCAGGGTCAATCTTGCAGATAATAGATTCAGAGATTCTGCGCTGAAGGAATTCATCGACGTTAAGAATGAAATTCGTGCAGTGAGAGGCCAGTGCAATGAGCTTGGTCTGGATCTTGATAATGTTCATAGGAAGAAGGATGTTCAGGACGAAGAGGATGAGGATTGGGTGGAGGGTGACATTGAAGTTCCTAGTCCTGCTAGAGCTGAGAGCAGTGCAGGTGCTGCAGGTTCCAGCAGTGACACTAGAAAGGGGAAGGGAGTGGTGGGTGGAGTGAATTCTGGTGACGGTGACATGCCAAATGCTGGTAATATATCTCAGGAGATGGATCCAGAGAGAGCAAGGCTCCTTGCTGAAGCCCCTTTGGTATCATGGAGCTCAGTCTTCGACCGGTGGGGTTCAAATGGGGATGCACATGTAAACCAGAGGGGGCTTGAGCTCGAGAGCCATGGGGAAGGATGGATAATGATGCTGTTATACCTGCAGCAAAGATTGCAGAGTTAAATGTTCACCGTTCAGTGTATAAAGAAGAGCCAGTTGAGATCCTACCATGCCGTGCACCTCTGAAGAAAGGGGGTCTTTGCCAGAGAAGGGATCTCAAGATATGCCCTTTTCATGGACCCGTCATCCCACGTGATTCAGAAGGAAATCCAATTGGTCAGAATGCCGGCAGTTCTTATGCGGGAAGCGATCCCGTTGAGCAGACTGGAGACACCTTGATGCAGGAGGTAATCAGCTTGAGACAAATGGAAGAAGTGATGGTGAATATGCTGGAGCCCTCTCCTTCAATGATGACAAACAGAGATAATGACACTGGCGACATGGATGGAGCTCATGATCTCGGTAAAGTTACAACGGATCAGCTGGCGAGGCAAGCAATTAAGAATGTTCGGAAAAGGGACATGGATGAGAAAGCACGAGAAAAAGCCAAACGTGTGAGAATCCGTCAGCATAATGATGATGTTTTGCGGCAAGCAGCTATTGCTTCAACACCCCACTCAGCGGCAGCATATGACCAACCTTCTGAAACACTGGGCCGACGGGGTCGACGTCAAGCTAAAACAAAGGAACCTACACTAGCATCGATGCTGAAGAAGAAAGTTACTGCAAAAGATAGGATTAGGGAGAGGCTTCTAAATGCTCGAGCTAGGGATGCAGCCACAAGAGAAGCTTCTCATAATGAGGATATGACCTACAGGGAAGCATTCCCGAACCAGTGGCAGTGAAATTAGCTGGGTAGTTTTTGTAGTAACCATTTGAGTCTTCACGCTAGGGATGAGTCAGTATTTTTACGTACAGTTATCAGCTTGCTTTGGTGCGTAGATGATAGTACTTAAATCTGTAATTATTTTATTTTAGTTCTTTACAGCAGAGAAATAAGCTGTTGCGTTTCTTCCATGTACACTGTCCCCTTTCTGGTGTATGAGTCTGGTGTGTAGGCATTCCAGAGTATTGGATGTATAACAGTACACTGGTTAGTCAGAAACAACTATGACTGTATGTTATTTGTTTCCTTGTAAACTAATTCGTGATGATGGGGAACAGCATCTCTGACAACTATGCATCGGCTGCGCTTTGCATATATGGCTAATTGCAGCTGAACACGATTTTCACGGAACTCTCTTTGGAGCTTAAATGTGACCATCACCTGCCGTCTGGATCTTGTGCTGTGTAATCGATTTTGGTGTTTCATGGTGGTGTTAGTGATCCTGAATATCGGTCATACCAAACCCATGACTGCTTTTCTTGCAGACCTAGCAGCACGACTTGCTCTTCTCCTTCATGTGCTACTGCTGAAATGTTCAGCGAAAATTTAAACCTATTCTCAAGTGCTACTGCTGAAATGTTTAGCAAAATAATCATCTTGATTATACAATTGCTAGATCGATTTTGGATAATTAGATTGCCGATAGCAGATTCTCAGAAAAGTTGTAGGATCTGATAATTGCATTTTGGCATTGGTAATGGTCCAGGTTAGACGGTAAATGAAAGAGGTGGCAACAAGTGCCAATGTATACTGAATCGAGTGGAAGTTTATACTCCTATATCAAAGAAATGCCTACTTATCCTTCACCCTTTAAGAAGAAAAGAGTGGAAGTTTCTCTAGTTGCTACTTGGCAGCGTGGTCATTTTCTTACACTGGAAAAAGAAAAACCAAATGCAATCTGCAAAGACTATTCTATAGTCATCCTACGAAGCAAGATCAGTGTTCCTCGTGCATTCACTTCACGAACTGCTAGACTGCAAGGCAACAAGGGATGCGTAGGCGCCACCGGGCAGGCGCAGCAGCTGCTCGTGCCGGCCTTCCTCGGCAACCACGCCGTTCTTGACGACTGCAATCTTATCGGCAGCGGTGATGGTCGACAGGCGATGGGCCACGACCACTGTCGTCCTCCCAACAGTCACCCTGTCCAGCGCCTCCTGCACGATGCGCTCCGACTCGGCATCCAGCGCGCTGGTCGCCTCGTCCAGGAGCAGCAGCTTGGGGTCCTTGAGGATCGCCCTCGCAATGGCTATCCGCTGCTTCTGCCCGCCCGATAGCTGCACGCCCCGCTCGCCAACGCTCGTGTCATACCCGTGTGGAAGTGAGGAGATGAACGGTGGGCGTTGGCGGCCTCTGCGACGGCAATGATCTCTTCCTCGGATACCTGCTCCTTCTTGCCGTAGGCGATGTTTGCTCTGATGGTGTCGTTGAAGAGGACAGGTTCTTGGCCTACCAGACCAATCTGCTGCCTGAGCCAGCTGAGCTTGAGGGTCTTCAGATCAACCCCGTCAAGAAAGATGGCGCCAGACTCGGGATCGTAGAACCTCTCGATCAAGGCTATCACCGTCGATTTCCCACTTCCGCTTTCCCCAACAAGCGCAACAGTCTGCAACAAACTTGTCAGGACTTTAGTAATGACATTAGATTGCACGAGTGACTTTTGTTATCAGGTAGGGTCTGGTACCAACCAGTCATGTTGAGTTCTGGGCGCGGGTTTCAGCTTGATTTGTCCCAGTTCCATTACTTCACTAGTAAGCTACTGTATTAAATCAAATGTTGCTCACACTGCTTAATTTCCTAAGGCACTGTCAGCCCTGTTTACACTGGATTGTGTGCTATCGCCTCTGCCTCAGTTTAAATATATTTTTTATGTAGTTTAAGTTCTACAGCAGAGTAGTTTAACAGTACTGTAAAAAAACTCCATAAATATGAAACTTAATTTTAGTGGGCGGAAACTGATGTTGACTATCAGAAGCAGGTAGTGTAAGATTGCTTGATCATGAAAACCAAATGTACCTTGCCAGATGGTATCCTCAAGCACAAATCTCTGAAGATTTGCACGTCAGTCCTTGCAGGGTACTTGAAGCTGACGTGCTGCAACTCTATATTCCCTTCCACTGCGTCTAGTGTCGTTCCTACCTCAGAGCTTGCGTCAATCTTAGATATCCTATCAATGATCTTGAAAATGGAGACAGCTGCATCTTGCACTTTGCTAAAATCCCGAGCAAGCGAACTCGATTGAGAAACTCCAACAGCCATCATGGTTAAAGAAAAGAAGACCTGTATTTTTGCAAGAAATAGCGGTGGCAATGAGAAGAAGCCCCAATAAGTTCTTTGGTCATATGAATGTTTTTGTTCTCACCTTGAAGACTTGCCCAACTTCTGCTGTCCCACTATGTACAAAGCGAGCTCCGACATAAAAGGATATAGCATAAAAACAGAAGAGCAACGCGAATGAGAATCCATAACCCACACCACTTATGGCCCCTAGACGAACTCCCTTCTTCACAGGACCTTCACATTTCTTTCGGTAGCTTTCAATTATCTTCTCTTCTGCGCAAAATGAAGCAACAGTTCTGATATTACTGATGGCATCACTGGCAATTGTGCTCGCTTGTTCGTACATTTCCTGCAGGTAACAATACATACAATTTCAGCAAATAACTACAGAATGATAAGTTCCCATGAACACGAACAAATCAGCAAATAACTACAAAGACACGATTGCCGTGAACAAGAATAATAGACCATATACCTTGGCATCTGCACCAAAACCCCTCATTAACCTGGTTTGAGCATAACTCTGTGCAATCACGCAAGGAAGGAAGCACAATACTATGAATGCTAGCTTCCAATTTGCAATCATGGCTATTACAATGCCGACAACACAAGTGCTTATGCTTTGCACTATCAATGACAAGACATCCCCAGCAATGCTTTTAATAGACGCTGCATCCCCTGATAGCCTGGAGCCTATTGCACCACTGGAGAATTTAAACACTGTGTGAGAATAAGGAACACACCAACAAATGGCCATTCTACCACATTGATGTATCAGATGAATAAGTGAACACTAAAGTACCTGCTGTTCAACGGGTCATCGAACCATCCTATTTCCTGGTAAACAACCCGGCTAAATGATACAGCACGTATGCGCTCGATAAGCTTACCACCTGCCATGTTGAACAAAGAGTATTGCATTGGGATAATAAGCATGGAGATCACACCCAACATCACATACATCTCTGCCCAGAACACTGAATCTTTTCGCAATTTCTGTGGCGGTTCATAAAATGTGTTAATGGCACTTGAAAGCAGCATGCCAAACACAGGAAGTATAGCACCATTGGCTGCAGCAGCAATGCATCCTAACAGAAGAATTGGAATCTCAGGCTTATGGAGATAGAGTAGGCGTCTCATCACATTATTCTCCGATTTCACATCATCAACCCCTTCAGTTACATGTTCGTTCAATGAGAATGTCTGTGAGTTTCTTCTGCTTCCATCATGTGCCGAATGTCTACTCATATATATCTCAAAGGATTGCTTTATGCTGCTGTGTTGACTTACAGAATTTGCAGTATCAGACGCTGATTGTAACCTGTTTGAGTCATCTCCATGAGATCCTTCCTATTCGTATTGACCTCTTGAAGCCGTAAAAGTTGAGAGTATGCTCCATTGGAATCCTTTATCAGTTCAGCATGTGGTCCTGTTGTGCAAACATCCATTAGAGCTTGTTTTTTTTATTCTTATTAGGTGAATGTGAAACTAGACACTTGCTGAATTATTGCAGTAAGACCAACTGAAAAGGGATGAAGAAATTAAGGTTACCTTGTTCCACAAGCTGTCCACGATGTAGCACCGATATTGTATCAGCATTTTTTACAGTGCTCAAGCGATGTGCTACAACTATAGTGGTTCTGTTAACCATGATATTATTTAGTGCATCTTGAACTACACGTTCAGACTCAGCGTCAAGTGCACTTGTAGCTTCGTCAAGAAGTAGTATGCTGGGGTTCTTCAAGATTGCTCTTGCAATTGCAATCCTTTGTTTCTGTCCGCCAGATAGTTGTGTTCCCCGCTCACCAACCATTGTATCCAGTCCCTGGTAATGGTTGTCAGCTTATCATTATGTGATGAAAGAAATACTGCAAAAATATTATGTCACAGAATGCGCAACAAAAAGGGGATCAAATGAACATACATTTGGTAACTTGTCGATGAACTTCGCGGCATTGGCAAGCACAGTTGCTCTCCTGATCTCTTCCTCTGACGCGCCTTTTTTTCCATACCCTATATTTTCTCTTATAGTGGTTGTGAAAAGAATCGGCTCTTGGCTAACAAGCCCTATTTTCTGTCTTATCCAACTAAGGTTTAGCTCTTTCAGATTCACACCATCCAAAAGTACTTCCCCTGATTGTGGATCATAGAATCTCTCTACCAAGCTAATCACAGTAGACTTCCCGCTTCCACTCTCCCCAACCAATGCCACCGTCATGCCAGTTGGAATGCTAATAGAGAAGCCATTGAAGATAAGTTGCTCAGGCCGTGCAGGGTACCTGAAATAGACATCTTTCAACTGAACATCTCCAACAAAGTTGTTCAATATAAGGCCACCCTTGTCACTGGCATCAATCTCAGGTTTTCTATAAATTGTTGCGAACATTTTGTGAGCCGCAATCTGTCCTGATGCAAAAGCAGTCAAGCATGGAGAAGACTGGCCAAGAGCCCTACAACAAATTTTTTTAAAAGTCATGCAAATGAAGATAATTTAATTCGATTTTGGTTATTCGTATCTTGAAAGAGTTAATGCCATGCAAAAGAGGATACTAACATTGCACCAGTCATGATCGCCATCAATACATTAATGATATATCCCCCAGTATATCCCTTTTCAATAATCAGCCTTGCACCATACCATACAGCTAATCCATAGCTGCAGAAAACAATAAGCAAAAGGGAGCCAATTCCAAGGCCGCCGGCGGTGCCCTGGTGGACTGCCGACCTGTATGATATTTTCAGGAACTCTTGGTATTTTTCAATTGCTCTCTTCTCCCCAGTGAAAGATACCACCTGTTTCCATAAAGGAAATGAAAAGTTAGCTAAGAACAAGAAATGTATGCCTACGAGCTTCTGAAATAAAGATATTACCGTTCTGATTGATCCTATTGTCTGGTCAACGACTTTCCCTGCTTCGGCATAGGCCATCTGGGAACGATTTGATAACTTTGACAGTACAAGCGACATGACCGCGGCTGATGCTACAACAGGAGGAATACTCGACAACATCACCAGGGACAGAAGCCAGCCTCTTGCAAATGCGATGATAAAGCCACCCAGAAACGTTGATATCAGTTGGAGAAACTTGCCCACCTGCATAAATGTGTCAAATGGAAAACGTGTCAAACTATAGGTTTCTAGAGATAGAGTTGTCTGCATTATATAGGATCTAGCTGACCTAATGACCAAATATGTATACCATAAAATAGCCTCAAATTTGCATAGTTGAAACTGTCAACATTCTTATCAAAGGTAACTTACACTAGTATCATGATTTGCTTAAAATAACTGACTAACTGAGGCAGAAAAGTGCCTGTGACCTTCATAGATCCATGCAAGATCCATGCACCAGAAACATATACTTCACCTAACTATGAACCTGATTCTGTATGTTTTGAAGAGCAACACAAAACTAAAGGCACAAGTTGTATACTTAACATCAGACTTCTTTGCATAAAAACAAATCAGAAAAGGCTGGCCTTCCTGGATCCATGCAACCACCAACCAGTACCATATACTTGACCAAACTATAGTTGTGTAGTACTAGTTTTCTAAGAGAAACAGAAACCTGAAGGCACAAGTTGTATACTTCATATCACATTAAATTTAGGACAAAGTTTGATTCACATGGATAAGATGCGTCTCACCTTTTCTCCAATGGCATCTTGAATTAACACTGTGTCACTAGACATCCTTTCAATAACTTCTCCAGTTGATGTTTCCACGTCAAAAAATGATATATCTTGTCTAAGTATAGTCTCGAGGTACAGCCCACGGATGCGTGCAGCCTGCCTTTCTCCAGTCACCATCCAGCATGACACCTCTGCACGCATGAGCACAGTTAAGAGAGGTAGTATGATAAGCATATGTAACCAATTTCCTTTTGCGACATCTTTATGAAAATAATACTGAAACCTATATTGATTATCACTATTATAATTTATACAGATCTTTATGAAAACTACTGTCCAGTATGAACTCAAAATTTGTTTGGAAAAATATAAATTGAGTTCCCAAACAAAATCATGTACTATAACACAAAATATTGTACCAAAAAAAGTTAAGAGTTAGACTATGTATTTTCTTCTACTCTCAACAGTAGAAATTCTAGTCATTTTTATATTTTATTTGGTTGGTGTGGAAACTAAGAATGTACAAATAGTTAGCGCCAAAAACAGAGAAAAGGATATCTGGGCTACAGTCCAACCATATCCAGAAGCCATTTCCAAAAGTTTTTGGGATTTTTTATAAATATAAACAATAATTATGCCAACTAAGTAACCTCAAAATAGGAAATGGTAGGATGCACACCACATACGACCTTCCCAGAGAAAAATTTGTTTCCTGAAGGGGCCTAAATGAGTATAATTGGGTCTGACATGGCATATAGAGTAGTTAAGGAATCTCATCAACGAATAAATGGTGGTGCTACACTGCTACATTAGTGCAATTTACTATATTTTCCAAATCAGGATTGCCGATTTTATGAAAAATAGAATTATCCATACTTCTAGAGAAGAACATATTCAGTATATGCACCTTGAATCTAAAGCTTGTATGCAGACTACTGAACAGAAGGAGTACACAATATTTATAATAAACTACGTAACTATCCTTTGAGCAAAGCAAATGGATATTGTTAGATTGAAGACCGAGTCTCCAGGACTTCACCGCCTCCATGCATCGCATGCAGCGCATAATCAACGTGCGCCCTCCTTGATAGGATCATCTAACTGAATCTGTTAGTATGTGCGTGCGTGTAGCTCTCTCTCTCCCTATCCCCTTGTGTTTCTCTATATAATCATGTACACAAACGAAAATTGATATACATGCAATTGCAGTGCAGCTATGCACCCGGAATACACTTTCCTATCTTCATTTATCATGTGATAAATTAATACTAGAAGGCCTATGGGATTATGCACTTCCAAACTACTTCTATAACAGAAATGAGACTTACGAAGGAACCCTGCTGCTCCAGAAGCTATTGCTAGATACACAAATCTAACAGAAACCTGAAAAACAAAAGCATACAATAAAAAATGGTGATAAGATAGTGCTAAACTAAAGCCAGCAACCCAGCTAATGAATGCAAACAGAGGGAGATTTCATTTTCAGGAAGACGAACACTGACATGTTCGACTTGACAGTTAAAGGGCATCAGCATGAAACATACCAACATAAGTACATAAATAATATACATGTACATGACAAACAGAAATTATTGCGCAACATTCTTGGGTGAGCATACAAATCAGATAACTTTTGAGATACAAGCAAACGTACATTATCTAGCGAACAATTTCCCATATTGTGCACAAGACATTCGATCATGGACCATATTAATCTACAATATAAGAATACCTACTGATCCTGCGGGTTTTAATGAGTTCCTCTCATAACACTATATATGAACTTATGATCACACAGCCACATCCTTACCAAATTCGTTATAACAAATTAAGATTCATAGCAAATAGTAGCTAGGTGATTGGCACCTTTCAAGGTCAATACCAAATCGTGCAACTTCTGGATCTGAAACTTTAGACAACCAAAGCACAGGAACTCTAAGGAAACTAATGGCAAATTTGTGACCGGCCACTCTTTCCAGATTAGTAGATCCATCACCAAATGGTTAAACGCAAGTTCAGGCACAAACTCCCGTAAGCGTTGGCCCCAGGGGCTTTGGTAAGCTCGACCCGAAATCATCCGGTTTACGAATTTGTTGGTGAAAATCCTAGAGACCAACGCTTCATATTCCAAAACCCTCGACACTCCAACGGAGTGAGGCACGAGCAATGCGAGGAACTAAACGACGCGGCATGGAATCGACCACCCAGGAACGCGAGAGAACAGAGGGGCCCCGAACGGGGGGGCTAGCTAGCGCGGCGCGAACCTTGGAGACGGCACGGACGACATTGGCGCGGTGGGCGGGGCCGAACGCGTCGACGAGGTCGCCGACGAGGAAGGCGAGGAACGGCATCGCGACGCCGTTGGCCATGGCCGCCACGGCGCCGACCGCCATCAGCGCCGCGTCCCGCCGGTCCGCGAACGCGAACAGCCGGTGCATCGGCACCCTCTTCGCGGCGCCGCCACCACCGCCCCCGCCGCCGCCGCCATCCCCTCCCGTCGCCATCTACGGAGATCGATCCGAGCCCGCCACCTTCCCCGCCCTAACCTACTCTTCGGGTGGAGCCGCGCCGCCGGATCGTCGCGGGCGGCGCTAGCTAGAGAGTAGAGAGGCTAGAGAGAGAAGGGGCGATGCGATGGTATGTGCATGGGTGTGGCGTCTCGGCGAGTTTTTAATGTGGCCGGCTCGTGTGGCCGCTAGCGGTATTCCTTGCTGCTGGAGTCCTATTTGTTGCTGCTGTGTTTCTACGTATTAGGGAGCACATGGAGTCTCAACTAGTTTTATTAAGAGTAAAACACACGTGGAGTCTACCAAGTTGCGCAGTTGGAGCGTTTTAGTCACCTACTAGGAAAATGCAAACTTTTGGTCACTAACTTGTGCAAATGTTGCACGTTAGTCATTCCGTCACTCCCACCGTTAAAATGCTGACGTGGACGATTTTTTTTACAAAAAAGACCTTAACCTTCCGGAAATTCACATTCGCACCCGAGCTCATATGCTATAGTGATTTTCGGGAAAATAATAAAAAAATTCAAAAAATTCTGAAAAAAATCACAGGCAAACATGAGTATGGTACGCACACCCGTGTAAAATTTCGTCACGAAATGACATTGTGGCCGCCCTGTGCAACAAAAACAAATCTCTGACAGAAATGAGATCCAAAAATTTGAATTTTCAGATCTGTGATTTTGTTTTTTTTGCACAGGGCGTTCACAATGTCATTTCGCGACGAAATTTTACACGGGTGTGCGTACCATACTCATGTTTGCCTGTGATTTTTTTCGGAATTTTTGAAAAGTTTTACTATTTTTTTTATTTTCCCGAAAATCACTGTAGCATATGAGCTCGGGTACGAATGTGAATTTCCGGAAGGTTAAGGTCTTTTTTGTAAAAAAAATATCGTCCACGTCAGCATTTTAACGGTGGGAGTGACGGAATGACTAACGTGCAACATTTGCACAAGTTAGTGACCAAAAGTTTGCATTTTCCCAGTAGGTGACTAAAACGCTCCAACTGCGCAACTTGGTAGACTCCACGTGTGTTTTACTCTTTTATTAATTACTCTTTCCGTTTTAAAATGTAATTTTTTTAGATATTACATGTGAATATGAATATGTACAAACGTTAAAACATCTTATATTTAGGAACGGAGAGAGTATTTAACTTGCAATTACATCGGTTGGGTGATTTAACAGAGAGCAAGCAAATAACAATTCTACACATATTGGATGAGGACCCATTCGCATTGCAGAATGAAGCAATGATGCCGAAGAGGTTCGACATCGGGGAAGAAATCGTCGTCCAGGAAGTACTCGTCGGCGTCCATGTTGGAAAAGAAGTAGTTGTGGTATTGCTCTCCAAAAACCTTATTACCCCTCTCCCATACAGGATCAGACTAGAGGCAAGCTTCCGGAGGCTTCATGTGTTGTCACACGGTGCACACCGTGGAACGAGATGAGAAGACTTGATCGACGACGCGGTGCTTTTGAATCAGGAGACATGCACATGAGAGTGTGCTCCTAGTGTGTTGATTTTTATGAGGGGATCAACCTCTCTTTTTCTCTTTCACAAGCTTGGTGGAGGTGGAACAACATGATGGGAGACAAATCAAAAAGACAGCCGTTCGCATTCATTCTCCGCTAGTATACCAAACCGGAAAGTGCGCATGGAAAACATTTTAGCTTTCCCCAACTTCGTCCTACGTGGCAAAAAGATAGACACCACGTATACGCTGCATACATGCTAGCTCAGCTCATTTCCCGAAATGTGGCGTGGCAAGACGATCGTCAAAGGAGCACCCGGGAGCCTCTCATCTTCTCATTATCATATCATGGCAGAACAACTTACGTAAAAGTGTTGCAACTCTCTCCCAACTAACAATGTGGGACTTAATTTTTGTCTCACCTCCTGCCAGACCATTTAGGTCAAAATCCACACATATTACACTCCTTACCTATACAGTTTGCATTTTTTGGACAAAATATGTAATTTAAGTTTTCCTAAACAACATCGAACGAATACAATTATTGCAATGATATGAGCCACTCTTCCCGCAATAAAATCCTCACCTCTATAATTTCATGACAACTAGATCGGCGAAAGATTTGCTAACACCCAATTGATTCACCAAGTACATACCATATATTTGATCGCCAATGTCTCTATTGTAGATGCAAGAAGAGAAAAAAAATATTATTGCTAGTAGATGAAGTTTCCTCTTCCTTACATATCATTATGCATGAGCATATAGGAAGCTTTCTAAGAAAACCAATAAGAAGTAAACATACTTGTGAAACTCCAGCTTCCCCGCCCTACCCTACTCTTCGGGCCACGCCGCGCCGCCGGATCGTTGTGGGCGGCGCTAGCTAGAGAGTAGAGAGGCTAGAGAGAGAAGGGGCGATGCGATGGTATGTGCATTGGTGTGGCGTCTCGCCGAGTTTTTTATGTGGCAGACTCGTGTGGCCGCTAGCGGTCTTCCTTGTTGATGGAGTCTTTCCCGTCCTATTATTTGTTGCTGCTGTGTTTCTATTAGGGAGCACATGGACTCTCAACTAGTTTTATTAACTTGCAATTATATCAGTTGGGTATAAAATTGAAGAAGAAGCCATTAGTCGTGGTATTGCTCACAAAAACCTTATTACCCCTCTGCCATACAATATCAGACAAGAGAAGAGGTGAGCTTCCGGAGGCCTACTGTAGTGCGTACACCGCGGAACGCGATGGGAAGGCTTGATCGACGATGCCGTGCTTGTGAATGAGGAGGCACGTGCATGAGAGTGTGCTTTTTGTGTGGTGCTTTTTATGAGAGGAGCAACCTCTCATTTATAAGCTTGGTGCTGAACTGAACGATTAAACCAAGAGGTGAAACAACGCGATGGGAGATGAATCAAACTGCCAGTCGTTCGCATTCATTCTCCACTAATGTGCCAAACCGGAAAGTGCACTTGTCAAAACATACTAACTTCTGTGCAACCGTTCAACTTCGTCCAATCATGCGTAACAAAAAGATAAACACCATGTACACGCTGCATAGATGCTAGCTTGGCTCATTCCCAAAATTTGCGTGACGAGACGAGGGGATCCTCTCATCTTCGCATTCTCATAACAGTGGCAGAATAATTAATACACCTTTATAAAAGTGGTGCAACTCTCTCCCAACTAACAAGTGGGACTAAAGTTTTGTCCCACCCAAGCCATTTAGGTCAAAATCCCACCTATTGCACTCCTTACCTATACAGTTTCCATTTTTGGAAAATATGTAATTTAAATTTTCCTAAATGACATCGAACGAATACAAGTATTGAAATGATAGGAGCCGCTCTTGCCGCCATAAATCCCCACCTCTATAATTTAATGACAACTAGATTGGCGAACGATTTGTTAACTCCCAATTGATTCAACAAGTACATACCGTAAACTTTATCGCCAATGTCTCTATTGTAGATGCATTAAGAGAAAACAACATCATTATTGCTAGTTGTTATAAATTTTCCCTTATCCTTAGATATATCATTATGCATGAGAGGAAGGCTTCTAAGAAAGCCAATCATAAGTAAACTTCCTTCTGAAACTCCAGTATTTAGATCCAGATAGAATGGTTGTGATAGAAATGAACATAATTAAATAAGCTTTAATTAAATTAATAAAGATACCCATCGTCACTTCCAAATTTTGAACTCTATTATTCATTTTTTTTAAATCAAAAAAGGATATATGGACTAGATAAATTCTACCCGCTAAGTAGAGAACTATTACAAATAAATCGGTTGATAAATTTTGGTAAGAAAAAAGATAAAATAAAGCATATGGGTTGCAAACAATGCCTACATCCGGCGCAAATGGAAATTTCATTGATAAATACCTTCTCAATTGTAGCCAATATTTTATTGCAAATAATTCTAGAAAACTCAGGAGAAAAAGGCATTAACTTATTATAAGATTGCCCGTGGCTGGAGTCCATCGCCAAGAATATGAGCTTCAACAATAAAAAATATTCCATGTTGCTAGGCACTTGAATTTCAAAGCAGAGTTTTTTGTAGCTAAGTTGGCTCTTAGAGCATCTCCACCGGGGGCATCTAAAGGACCTCCAAAAGGCCCTTTGGGGGCCGAACACCAAAAACGCCCACCAGCGGCACTCCCAAAGCCTCGCCCTGAGCGATTTTGTGTCCGGCATCCCCAGGAGGGCCTCCAAGTTTGGAGGCTTTCCTGGGGGTGCCGGACATCGCCTCGGGCCTGTCCCTGACAGCGCTGACCCGCCCGTCATACACACGACGCGCCCATCCCGTGTCAATGAAGGCTGCGCGGGAGGCCGTTCCGCCGCGTTTAATGTCGAGGCGACGAGACGGCGCCACGCCTGTCATCACGCGTCGCAATAACGCCGCGCCCGTTCCCCTGGCGGGCGTAGAGCGAAGCGACGCGTCGCAATAACGCCGCACCGCTTCCAATGGCGCAGACGGAAGAGACGCGTGCTGGTGTCGCAGCGGCTGGCCAGGGGAAGCGGTGGCCGCGTTAATGCAGGCCACCCAACCTCGCTCCTCCGGCCGCCTTTAAAACCCGACGCAGCCCAGCCCCTTCTCCTCACACCATCTCTTCTCCCTCTCCCTCCCTCTCCCTCAAGAACATAGGCCACCATGGCGGGCAGCCGCGGCGGGCAGCAACGCCACGAGCAGCTGGAGGAACTCCGGCGTCGCAACGAGGAGGCGGAGATGGCCAAGGCGTTCCAGCGAGGCATGTGGCGCGAGGAGGCCGAGAACGCGCCTCCCTACGTGCTCTCGCTGGAGACCGCGCGGCTGAGCAGCCGCCACCAGCTGCCGGTGGACGACGACGCCACCCTTCCAGACGGGTGGGTGAGGAGCGCCGCCAACATTCCGGTGGCGCCGCGGCTCAGCGGGCAGGACCGCGTCGAGTTCCTCCGACGCAAGTGGACGGAGATGTCGTACGAGCAAATGCTCGACCCCAAGTACTCCATCTCGGCGCCCTACTGGCACGCCGTGGTGAACAAGGAGTACGAGGCGCGTCGTAGCGGTTGACGAGAGGCAACGCCGGAGTTGTCCTCAACGGACGACGGGCGTGACGGCGAGGACGGCGACGACAACGACGACGACGACGACGACCCTGAGCTACCCGATCTGCCTCTACAACCGGCTGCATCTTGGGCAGCAGCGTCGCTGTCACCGAAGAAAGGGGCGGCGCAAGCCGAAGAGGCTTCCCATCAAACGCCCCGCCGCATGTCATGGCGGTGAATCGAAAATGACGCGCCGGCGAAACCAGAAGCCTCAGCCGGCTCAGCCGAGGCTACGAGACGTTCCTCAAGGCCGGAGCCCATGATCTGAGGGAACCGGCGGGAACGTTTCTAAAGGCCGTAGCCGATGGGAACGGAAGATGTGATCCGGCGATCCCGGCGCCGGATCATCAAGGCATGCAAGTCTCTTGATGATTCTTTGGCTTGCGCCGCCCCTTTCAATGTGGAAGTAAAGTATCGATCCGCAGGAGTAAGAAGAAAAGTTATCTATTCCCTACAACTAAAGTGTCACAAGTTTTAGTTGATTATGCACTAAACAAGTTTAAGGAACAAGGTGGTTGATTTAATGGATGGAAGTTTGATGTAACAAGGCAAGAATGTGGAAGTGTCCCAATCCTCTTCAATGCAAGAGGACAAGACAAAGGTTTTCTAGGATGCTTGGAAATAAGGCCTAGGGATCATACTTTCACTAGTGGACACTCCCAACAATTGAATACATAGATATTTCCTCTTCACTTTGCTACTCTGAACTATTCTCCCGTTGGATAGAAATACCAATCTACTGCGTAGGGCTACAAGAGCACACCTTAAAGTCTGAGTGAACAAACACCACAATATCATAGAACACCAAGACCATCGTGTAGGGCTACAAAAGCACACCTTAAAGTCTGTCTTCCACATCTAGGGAACCCCAAGGTCACTATGAGTGCCCCAAAATAGTACTAAACAAACACCACAATTTTATAGTGACATCCAACACAAAGAATAACTCATGGTAAGTATTTCTGTAACCTTTAGCCTAAGAGTCACACACGGTGCGCACACTGTCAACTTCACACCATGGGACAAAGGTGACTCCGGAAATTACATTAATAAAACCACTTGAGTAGCACAAACAATGAAGGAGAAACATCCATGAATTCAATTAGATTACAAAGCTCATGATCACATAAAGATCACATCATGGGAGAGAGAGATGAACCACATAGCTACCGGTAGAGCCCTCAGCCCCGATGAAGAACTACTCCCTCCTCATCATGGGAGGCAGCAACGGCGATGAAGATGTTGATGATGAACACGCCGGAGGGGGGTGGAGCCCTCCGGAGGCGATTCCGGCGGCGTTTCCCCCCTCCGATCTTCTCCGGCGGCAGCCTTCTGTCTCTCTGTTTCGTGGTTTTGTGTTTCTCCGCCGCCTCCTTTCGCGAAACGCCAGGGGACCTTTTTTATAGGCGTTTTTAGGTCAAGACGGAGTCGGTGGACGAAAGATCGACGGCCACGGAGCTCCGAGGGGAAACGAGCTGGGCCCACGCGGCCATGTACTTTAGGCCGCGTGGGACCCTCCCATTTCCAGCCTGTTGGGCTTCTGGTCTTCAATTTAAGCCCATTGCGTTCGTCTCGAAAATTCTGAACCGTGCTCTTTGACCTTGCCCTTTTTGGAGTCCCGAAGCTCCCGGAAAGTCTGAAACACTAAAAAAGACGTTTTCTGGAAAAACAGGGTTAATTCCAAATAAATGGGAAAACTATGAAGTATTCCCAAAATCATTATAAAACATTGATATAACCCTTATATGATGCAAATATGATTGGAATATAAGCAATTAAAGTGCAAAGTTCATGTATGCATTTTACATGCATCAACATCCCCAAGCTTAATCCATGCTCGTCCTCGAGTATGAAGATGATAAAACTAACATGGACTTTGCAATTTAATACTTAACAATGAATATCAAAGATGATTACTATTGCTACATATAGTCAAATGATTCATTCTTCAAAGGAGTAGCAATATGCAAATAGTTTATGAAGTGATATCAAGTATTCAAGCAAGGATGTTCATGATAGTTCACAAAGTGTAACATAAAGAAGTAATATGGACACTTATTTTGCATACATTGGTCATAGAGTGATGATGAAAATCTGAATATGATGGTGGACACTTTGGAAAGATGAATAAGTGAGTAGAGGTAAAGCATGCATAAGTTTCATCTAACTCCAAACTCTCTACTTAAGTTAATGATTGCAATGTGGTAATACTTGGTGTCAAGCTCTCATTCCCCTATCATAGCATCTTGAATGATTATAGTTTAAAGTGAAAGCAAATATGAGTAGTGTGCTTGACAAAGTAAAGGTTGATGTCTCATGCCCCTTGAATACAAGTACCTACACCATGATTACTCAACTTGGGAAACAAAGCAAGTTCAAGTTATTATCATTGTAAGTAATAATAGTATCATCAAGAGCGTCAACTGGGGTACCTCTTGTCCCAGGATATGGAACAAGCCCATATCAAAATGACAAGACAAACAAACAAGATGAACAACCTCAACACCCTTTTTATTTACCATTGGAATAGCTTTTTATTGTAAGGTGTGTCATAGATAATTCACCATAGCATGTAAGTAAATTTCCACCATGAATAATGCATGGCTTAGATTAGCGGCCCAGGCGTCTCTCTAACCATTTATACAAACTCATTTAAACTACTTTTCCCTATTTCACCATGATAGCATCCATAACAAAAGTACATGATATCAACTAAATGAGAGCATGTTGAAAGCTTTGCATGTGACAGCACATATGGGCTAACTCCCAACATTTATCAAGCCACTAGCATCATAATCTTAATCACAATGGGTCATGTTTTATTATGCAATGATAGTAAAATGTGCATCAAGTTCGTGAGAGCTATATAACCAACTTTTCCATTGCAATCAATAACATAAACATTTTCATTCAGAGGTAAGATAACACAAACAACATGTTAAACATACTCGGAATAGCATAAAGCCAATAGGTAGATATGGTGGACTCACTGGAATAACTTTGGTTGAAGGTGTTGGAAACAAGTTTTTACTTGTTGGAGTTTTTGGGCTAGCAAAAGGGAGAAAGTTGACCATCTAGATGCATGCATGAGTGTCCATAGAACTAACTAATCCATGTTAAACCAAGTAAATAACAATCAGCACCAAAACATGAATAAGTGATAGCTCTACAAAAAGAATTTGCAAACTATTACTCATAAACAAGCTCATGAATCATGCAACTATATGTATCATTAAAAATCAAGTCAAACATCCCTTTTCCCAATCTTATAAAAGCATCCAACATATTTCAACCCATATTTCCAGTAGCTCTCTCATATATAATGATAGTGTGGTGGTCTCTCAAGACTCAAACAAAAACAAAAAAGACGCTCCAAGTTTATGCGATAAAGTGTTTCGATCGAAAAACAGAAGTTGGACGTGTGCAAACCGAGAGTGTGTAGGTCCAGCGGGGTTGTCTTCACATCCCCAAGCTTATGGTCTTCACCATCCTTGGATAGCTCTTGGTGCATCTCCTCCAATCCCTGTGAAAAAACTTCAAAACACCGTTTCTCCCATTCTTTTCTGTGGGGTGCATTAATAGTGATAAACAAATAGGTTCTTGCTGCATATAATCCTTGAACAAAAATTCATATGACATGTCCAGAAAGTGTATAATGTTGTATGCCTACTCATAAACTCAATTGGATCAAAAAGATTCAACTTAAAAGCTCAAAGCATGCATCAAACAAAATGGGACAGAATCTGTCCAGAAAAACAGCAGCAGCAAAACGTATTTTTCTACCCTACCAAACTTTCTCGAAAAATTCCGAAAAAATTCATGCATACAGAGGATGAAAAGTTGCAACTACAGTTCAAATATGAGCTCATTCGGAGTTACAGAATAAGAATTAAAAATCATACCGTGCACTGATTCGTGCAGGAATAAAATCTCCGAACGCTATAAGCAACTTTTCAAACCAAAATGGGTAAAACTTGGCACTTTATTAAAACTCCAGAAACTAAACTAGACACAAATCTCTTGTTACAGCAAGAGGACACAAAGAAAAATCACACACAAAAATAACCGGGTTGCCTCCCGCAAAGCGCTTTCTTTATAGCCATATAGCTAGGCTTGATAGTTTTAATGATGCTCCCATAGGAATAAGAGTTGAATATAAAAGAGCATCAAGAAGCAAATATCAAACACATTTAAGTCTAACCCACTTCCTATGCATTGGGATCTTGTAAGAAAATAAATCAATAAAGCACAAAGTGACTAGCATAGGAAGGCAAAGCAAGTGCAACTTCAAAATTTTCAACAAAAAGAGAGGAGACTTAATATTATTGAGATATATGAAACCGTGTCTCCCTCTCTCATAAGGACCAGTAGGTTTTAAAGTACCCAACAAATAAAAGCAAATCAAGAGAAAGGCCAAAACCTTCATCATAAAGAGGATAAATTTAGTAACGTGAAGATTTCTATAACCATACTTTCCTCTCTCAAAATAATTTTCAGCGGCATCATGAATAAAATCAACAATATAGCTATCACATAAAGCATTATTATCATGATCCATAAGCATAACAGTACTATTACTCTCCACACAAGTATAATCAATTTCATTAGTAATAGTGGGAGTAAAACTAGCACATCCATCATTGTAATCATCATAAATTGGAGGCATAGAATAATCATAGTGAATTTTATCCTCAATAGTAGATGGACTGAAAACATCATAATCATCATTGTAAACATCATATATAGGAGGCATATTATAATCAACATAAATTTTATCCTCAATAGTAGGTGGACTGAAAATATCACAATGATTATAATCATCATATATTGGAGGCATAGTATCATCAAAGAAAATTTTCTCCTCAAAACTTGGGGGACTAAAAATATCACATTCATCAACAGCCACTTCCCCAAGCTTAAACTTTTCCAGAGCAATAGCAATAATGGTGTTCAAAGAATTTATAGTGATAACATTGCTACCATCATGCAAATAATTTTCCATATGTTTTTTAATTTTCTCTTCAAACACATCATGTCCTAACTCAAGATAGATTTCATAAAGCTCTCTAATTTTTTTTTGTTTTCCATTTTCTAATTTTTATGGGTTTTTGATATATATAAAACTAATGAGAAACTCACAACCTCCCCAAGCTTAGATGATTGCAAGATATAAAAGGAACCTCCCCAAGCTTAGTCTAGTGCACACAAGAATAGAAACTTAAGCGCTACGCTCCCCGGCAACGGCGCCAGAAAAGTACTTGATAACCCCCAAGAGCAAGGGATCACTGTAGCACCTCTCAATGTGGAAGTAAGGTATCGATCCGCAGGAGCAAGAAGGAAAAGTTATCTATTCCCTACAACTAAAGTGTCACAAGTTTTAGTTGATTATGCACTAAACAAGTTTAAGGAACAAGGTGGTTGATTTAATGGATGGAAGTTTGATGTAACAAGGCAAGAATGTGGAAGTGTCCCAATCCTCTTCAATGCAAGAGGACAAGACAAAGGTTTTCTAGGATGCTTGGAAATAAGGCCTAGGGATCATACTTTCACTAGTGGACACTCCCAACAATTGAATACATAGATATTTCCTCTTCACTTTGCTACTCTGAACTATTCTCCCGTTGGATAGAAATACCAATCTACTGCGTAGGGCTACAAGAGCACACCTTAAAGTCTGAGTGAACAAACACCACAATATCATAGAACACCAAGACCATCGTGTAGGGCTACAAAAGCACACCTTAAAGTCTGTCTTCCACATCTAGGGAACCCCAAGGTCACTATGAGTGCCCCAAAATAGTACTAAACAAACACCACAATTTTATAGTGACATCCAACACAAAGAATAACTCATGGTAAGTATTTCTGTAACCTTTAGCCTAAGAGTCACACACGGTGCGCACACTGTCAACTTCACACCATGGGACAAAGGTGACTCCGGAAATTACATTAATAAAACCACTTGAGTAGCACAAACAATGAAGGAGAAACATCCATGAATTCAATTAGATTACAAAGCTCATGATCACATAAAGATCACATCATGGGAGAGAGATGAACCACATAGCTACCGGTAGAGCCCTCAGCCCCGATGAAGAACTACTCCCTCCTCATCATGGGAGGCAGCAACGGCGATGAAGATGTTGATGATGAACACGCCGGAGGGGGGTGGAGCCCTCCGGAGGCGATTCCGGCGGCGTTTCCCCCCTCCGATCTTCTCCGGCGGCAGCCTTCTGTCTCCTGTTTCGTGGTTTTGTGTTTCTCCGCCGCCTCCTTTCGCGAAACGCCAGGGGACCTTTTTTATAGGCGTTTTTAGGTCAAGACGGAGTCGGTGGACGAAAGATCGACGGCCACGGAGCTCCGAGGGGGAAAGAGCTGGGCCCACGCGGCCATGTACTTTAGGCCGCGTGGGACCCTCCCATTTCCAGCCTGTTGGGCTTCTGGTCTTCAATTTAAGCCCATTGCGTTCGTCTCGAAAATTCTGAACCGTGCTCTTTGACCTTGCCCTTTTTGGAGTCCCGAAGCTCCCGGAAAGTCTGAAACACTAAAAAAGACGTTTTCTGGAAAAACAGGGTTAATTCCAAATAAATGGGAAAACTATGAAATATTCCCAAAATCATTATAAAACATTGATATAACCCTTATATGATGCAAATATGATTGGAATATAAGCAATTAAAGTGCAAAGTTCATGTATCCATTTTACATGCATCACCGTCTTGGCGAGGACGCTTGGGGGCCTTCGGCTTCTCGACGTCGCCGTCGTAGCCGTCCTCGTCCTTGTCATCGACGGCCGCGTCCTTGTCTGCAGGCGCGACCTCGCTCTCCTCCCCGTCAGCTGCCTCCTCCTCCGAGGGGGTTCCATGCGGGTTCAACACCTCGTACGGAGATGCGGGGGCTGCCTCGTTCCCGTCGGGCGTGTCGTCCTCCTCGTCGTCGTCCTCCTCCTCCTCGTCGTCGTCCTCCTCTGCGGGGGTATCCACGTCCGAGGAGGAACGCAACGAAGGGGTGTCGTCGAGCCCGTAGAAGAGCTCGAGTTGCTCGACTTCTGACGGCGATGGCTCGACGGAAGAAGCAGTATCCGAGCCATTGCTTCATTTCCTTTCTTGGATGATAAGCTGAACACGAGAAAAAAGAACGAATTTCCTTCTTGGTTACGTGCATTCGTGTTGACGTCGTTTCTTTTATCTATATCGTCTGTTGGGTTCGCCGCAGCGACATTTCACGCTTTGTTTGTTTTGTTCTCTGTCCATGGTTTTCTTTTTCTACTTGTTTCATTATTTCTTTCGTTTCTTTGTTTGTTTCATCGTTCTGTTTCTTATTTCGTGTTGTGACAGAATCGCAGATTATCATCTAAACATATTGATCCACGCTCGAGGATGAAGACAGCGGTGCTTGGCCTTCGCCGCCGGACTCCTCGCTTGTGGCGCCGGTACCCCACTCGGCCATGGCGTCGAATAGAATGACATCGACGCGCCCGCGAGGATGGTTAGATATTGCTGCCAAGCGGCGGCGGTTGCACGCCCACACGAACCGGCGGCGGTTGCCGTAACGCGGAGCGACGCGGCGGTTGCCGGCGGCGGTTCGTGCGTCCGCAAGGTGTTCGACAGTTCGCTCTAATTTCGGACCGTTTGGGGTTGGGTCTTTGGGGGTACCGCTGTGGGTGGCCTCTAAATGTTGCCCGGACACATGTCCGGCACCCCCAAAAAAGGCCCAATTGAGAGGTGCCGGACACACATTTGGAGGCCCGGTGGAGATGCTCTTAGGCTTTTCAACGTAGGAAGCTCTCTCAGACCTATGCCGATCTAGTTTCTGTAAAATCATGTTAATTTACTCGCTCCGATTTACTAGTTTTGAACTAACCCCAATTTAAAAATACAGCACTCATTTAAATTCGGAGGTAGTAAATTTTCCCTGTTCAAGACAAAAACTGGACTTATGGGCTGTCTCATTTTGACCCATTAGGAGCACAAAAAAGAAAAATGAGTCGGTCGGGGACAGTATGCCGACCGAGCCGGTTTCCAGAAAAAAGAAGCCGAGTCGGTTCAGGTGGCGTACGCGAACCAGCAGAAGAGTCAAGAGACGCGTCCTGAACCAACGCGTCCAACCAAGAACCGAATCTCCGTTTCGCTCGCCGCCGTTCCCCATCCCCGCCGCCGCCGCCGCTCGCCCGAAGACAACGCATCGCCGCGACCACCCGACCTTCGTCGCCTCGCCGACCTCCTCCTCCACGCAGGAGACAACATGGTACGATCTAGCCCGATCCACCTCTCTCGATTTGACCTCTTCCTCATCCCAAATCTTATTGTCTAGCTTCGACGATTGCTCTCCCGTTCCTCAAATTTCGGGGGATTCTGGACTGGCCTGGCTGAAGGTCATGTATGCCCTATCAGCTTGCTCGATTAGCTGACGAATTTGTTTCTGCCTCTTCCTGCAGTCGACGCTCGCTGCCGCAAGAGCTGACAACTTCTACTACCCGCCCGAATGGACCCCGAAGAAGGTAGGCGGCGTCTCCGTCAGTGAATCGTGCATCTCTTTAGGTTGTTTTGATGTTTCTGTGGTTGCTGATGTCGCTGCGTGCTGTTATTGTCTGGTCCCGTTTGATCGATCAGGGTGGGCTGAACAAGTTCAATGGCCAACACGCCCTCAGGGAGCGGGCGAGGAAGCTGGACCAGGGCATCCTAATTATAAGGTCTGGTTCATGTTAAATGTTATCTGTTTATATATATGATCTTACATGAAAAATAATGATCCGAAGCTAGAAATGGGTAATGACCTGAGGCCTTTTTTGTATTGAAAATTATGATGTGGCTATCTGGGATAAAGGTTGGTCGGTCAGGAGAGTTTAGTGAGTTCTATGGGTTGTCGAGGTTGAAAGGATGTTGACATATGCATTTGCGTGTTAAAAAATACACCTCAAAATATGTGTTGTCTTGCAGCACCTTTTTTGTTAGTTTCATGGTCATAAACCAGTCAGCCAAATGAACAAATTTATGTCGAGAATTGTGAATACCGTTTGATTATAGTTTTTTGGCACTTTACTTGATTGACGTCAGGGCTCGACTTACATGGGAATTGATAAACATATCTTGGAGTTGTCAATTATGTTATGGTCGGAGTCTGAAAAGCATCTCATTAGAAAATGAAATTGATAAAAACCATGGATAAGCCTTTTATCTTCCCTGTCAAGTATGGAAGTACGAACTCACTAAGAGAGGTTTCAAGAAGAAATATCTCTATGCTCCACCTTGGGATGGCAACTTTCAAAAATGGCCCAGACAAGGAAATAAGAGACTAAGCTTCCGTAAATGCAGGGGGAGTCTTCTCTTCCCAAATCAAATGACCTTTCTCTTGTAGTCAACCTCATTCTTCTAACAAGGCTGGCAGATATCTGCATATGTTTTCTCTGGAGATAGATACATGAGTGTGTGGTAGAATGATTGTTGATACATGCTAGTGTTACTGTTACCTTTTATGCTTATTGGTGCATGGGACTAGAAACTTCTCTTCGAAGTGTTTGTCTTGCTTTGACTCAATTAGTTTCTTCTGTTCTGCAGATTCGAGATGCCTTTCAATGTCTGGTGTGGTGGATGCAGTTCCATGATAGGGAAGGGAGTAAGGTTCAATGCTGAAAAGAAACAAGTTGGAAATTATTACTCTACGAAGGTTTGTGTTGGATTTTAACATGTACTGAATCATCATTTCTGTTCATTTGAGTTTTTCTTCTTTGCACGGCAGAAGCTGTTGGTGCATGAACTAGTATTTTCTCCCCAGTCCCCCCATGAATTTTCCTTCTGAAAGCATCTCCCCATGATATCAGAGCATATGAATCATGGTTTCATGGTATACTATGTTTTCTTAATTTAGTTGAAAACACGATGTATCTTTTTCTTGAGCCTCAAGCTTTGGTGTGCATCATTAAAACTGACACAGTACTGGTCTTTAGTATCTTCAAATTACCAGTTGGTTGTGTACTTTAAGTCACAAAAAAAATGCTATCTGGTAAATTCTGGAGAAATTTTCATGTTGCTGTAAATTTGATGCAGCATCAAAGTTAGTGTGAATTGAAACACCATTATGCATACTAAATAGCCGTTATGTTTCATGCCTCACAACCTGATTTTGCCTAAGCATGTATATGTATTGTATTTGTACACACTACACACCTATTGTTTTGATTATTTTTTTTGAGGATTTTGTGATTACACCAAGTTCCAGTTTATGGCTGCTATGCTGTGCTGTGGTATCTAGCTAGTAGTTAGGGGAATAAGTACTAATATGCTGTCACACCTAAAAAGATGCTTTCAGTTAACAGTTATATCCAAAAAATATAAATAAAGAAGTGCATTGTCATCGCAAATTGTTCTTGTAATGCACTGTCATCTTCATGTATGTATCCAATAGTTAGTTATGTTCTTTAGGCTGCCCCTGGTGTATGCATCCAATAGTTAGTTATGTTCTTTAGGCTGCCCCTGGCCAAAATATTTCTGCCATAATGATTTTCAAGTAACTGGGGCACCATTGTTAACCTTACCTTAACTAAGCCTTTTGTCCCAAACAAGTTGGGGTAGGCTAGATATGAAACCCTTTCACGAGGACTTCACAGGAGGTCACCCATCCTAGTACTACTCTTGCCCAAATGAATTTCATACCCATGGGAGTGGCTAGGTTTTACGTTGGCTTGCCAAGCCTATCACAACCCTTAGATATGAAACCCTTTCATGAGGACTTCCCAGGAGGTCACCCAGCCAAGTACTACTCTCGCCCAAATGAGTTCCATACCCATGGGACTGGCTAGTTTTTACGTTGGCTTGGCAAGCCTATCACAACCCTCCTCCTTTACCCGGGATTAGACCGGCTATGCCTAGAAGACATAGGCGGAGTTGTCCTTTGATTTGAAACTCTAAAGAACTCTCTGTTTTCCTTTTGAGATCTAAAGGTAGTTAGTATCTTGTACTTCTTATTGCATTTAATTGTGTTCGTTTGTAAAGGAGATCTTAAAATGTTAATGGGATCTTAGATATATTTGAATATATGTTTGTTTCGATGGTAGAGAGTTGGGATAGCTTGAATGAAGCGGATGTCTTGCAGATTGCCGAATAGCTTTGTGTGTTGCTTCCTTAGCCACACTAAGACTATTTGAAAAGAACATCATATACTTGCATTTGCTAACAGCATAATGTTGTGCTAAATATCTTGAATACGCTTTGATGACCTAGAGCTGTCAACATTTTTATGTGTTTACATCCTGCGAAACTGCAGACATTTTTTATTTATTTCACAGTTGTAATTCATTCTGCTTAAATCCTATGTATCCTGAAAAAAAATTCGTGACTGATTCCTATGTTAGATATGGAGCTTCACTATGAAATCAGCATGTTGCCAGCATGAAATAGTCATACATACAGATCCGAAGAATACGGAATATGTTATAATCAGTGGTGCTCAGCGCAAGACTGAAGATTTTGATGTTGAAGATGCAGAGACGCTGCTGCTGCCTGCAGATGAAGGTTCTAACACGTGTAAAAATTTATTTCTCATTGTGGATTCATTGGTTTCAAATGCATGATGTTTTATTGTACTTTCTTCAGAAAGAGACAAGCTTGCGGATCCTATGTATAAGCTCGAACATCAAGGAGAGGATATTCGGAAGAAGAAAGAAGAGGAACCAGTTTTAATTCGGCTTCAACGGCTCTCTGATAGCCGTCATTCTGATGACTATGCTCTGAACAGAGCCCTCCGCGACCGCCTTAGGGTCATCCAATGAATTCCTATATAATAATTCCTCAGCAATTTATTAGGTCGTCAAGATTCTTATCCACCTGTTGTCCTATTTATGTAGAGCCAAAAGAAGAGAGTTGCTGAAGAGAAAAAATCAGCAAGGAAGATAGGACTTGGAGTGCGGCTTTTGCCACCATCTGCAGCGGATGCTGCTGCTGCGGCTTCTGTGAAGTTTGCCTCAAAATTTGAGAAGAGCAGAAAGGACAAAAGAGCAGCAATCAAGGCTTCCTCCATCTTCCCGGAGTCTTCAAGCTCAGCATCAAAAGGAAAACTAGATCTTGCACTGAAGAGGCGGAATATAAGAGCCAGTGCAGCGTCTGTGCTGATGGCAGGCAGGGTGAAGCCATCCTCGTGGCAGAGCGCGGGATCTGAAAGTGCAAGGACTCTTGTGCCGATTATGACGAGGCGCAAGTAGGCACTTCAAGTTGTGCTCTGCACGATTAAAGAAGCTTGCCCAGTCTGTTGCTCTGTAAAATCTTGTGTAGCATTTTGAGTGTTCTTTGTGAACGCCGTCAGTGTGATGTCCTGCTGTGAGTGGCTGAGGTTGTGACATCATTCGTGCTATAGAGTGAATTTGCAGTTGTTCTGTATGTCTATGAAGATGGTAGTGTTTTGTTCTTCCGGACGACAACGTTGTGATTTCTGCATCATAGTATGAAAAACTGGCTTGCTTGTAAATGATACTATGATTTCTGCATCATAATATGAAAAACTGGCGTGCTTGTAACTGATGGCTATATGAACTTGCCCTGTTTTTTTCTCTCTCTCACTTTATTAGTTAATTGAATGACATAATTATTTCTTTGAACTAAACTTGCAGCTATGTTTGGGAGCAATGAAACCATGACAAGGCTACAGGAACTGCCGATGGAGATGGCCTTCCGTGCTGTTAACGGGCTTTCCTCTCTCAAAAAGAGTAGAAGCTTTCCTCGTACGGGAACACCCAATTTAAAGGCCTTGAGTGCCGCATGCCCGCATCGACGTATGTTGTGTATGTATACTCCTATCCTATTCCTACCACATGTAGCCAGCCTAACTCCTTGACCTGCATTAATCAAATCAAATACCCAAAGCAGATCAATCCGAACGACAAGCAATCCAGAAGTTGCGACTTGTTGGAAATCATCTCCACTCTGACGTCCGTTTCAACGAAAACCGCAATTAGGAAACCAACATTTTAATTTGTGCGGCGAGTGTGAATGGCTTGACACTGCTGATGGTGCCTGCTTGACTTGAACATGGCACCTCACTAATTTGTGTGCGTGGAGCTTGATCATCTCACAAAACTCCTTCCTAGATTACTCTTAACAACCCGCAGCTTGGCTGTTTGCCAGTTGTGCGTCTCAAAGTCAAAATTGGGGCGTTGGGTGAAGCCAACAGTTCCTTGAGGAGTGAGTTAACAAAGCGGACGTGCTGTTATTCTCACCATGGAAGGGATGTACCTTGGGTTCCCATTTAGAGCGCGCGTCTCGTACCTGCTGCTAACCTAAAGCTTTCACCAATGGATATGGATTGACCCACCAGCAAAATTAAAGGTACCCTCCAACAACCTGCAAGCTTACTCAACCGGTAATTAACCGATCGTTAATGCACTGTATGTCGATCGTATCCATTGTAGTATTGCCCGGCTTCTAAGCGAGTCATTCCAGCTAGCGAGTAGTAGTAAAAACTCAACGATGCATGCCAGACTTCCGTGACGGCGAAGTCAGCAGCACCGGCCCATTTACTTACCCGTCGACCGTCCCTCACCGCGTCCGGGAAACCCGCGGGGAGCTGGAGTCCATCCCGGTTTAACGCCAGCTCGATCCACAGCTCGGTTTACGCAAGCGCCATCAAGCTCAGCCTCATCTCAGTCGACGACGACGATGATATTAATCGAGCCCAGCGATAGGAGTCCCAAGGAAGCAACTCCCTCCTCTTAACCCCACATCGCCATTACACTTCAACGTACGCCCTCGTCTCCTCCGTTCTTCCTTCCTCCCCATAGCCAATCTCACACACAAGCTTCTTCCCCAGCTAGCTAGCTCCGGCCCTCTCTAGCTACGTACCTTCTTCCTACCCAGCTAGCTAGCTACCTTGTCCTCCTCGCTTGCCTCATCGTCCATGACTCCTCGCGCCCGCAGCCTGCCCGCACGGTGGCCATGACACGACCTCGCGCCGCCACCGCCGTCCTCCTCCTGTGGCTCGCCGCTCTCACCTTCGCGTTCCACGGCTGCCCCGGCTGTGAAAGCTTGCTCGGCGAGCAGGGTTCTTCCGTTTCTCTAGCGCGGAAGATGCTTCTCGCCGTGGAGAGCCTGGACGTCTCCTCGGCGTCCACCGCTGGTCGACCGCAGGATCAGCAACGGCATCATCGTCACCACCACCAACACCATCGCCACCATCATCAGCAGCATCACCGTACCCATGGCAAATGGAACTGGCAGGGAATTCCACCATCTGCTGCTGCTATTGCTGCTTCTGGAAACGGCGATGCTCGGTTCGGCGCGGAGAAGAGGCTAGTACCCACAGGCCCGAATCCCTTGCATCACTGATTCCACGGTGGTTGATTGTTGGTGAGTGGCGCGCTCGCACCGTCTTCTTGTGCTGATTGAGCCTAGTAGTAGTATTCTTTCATTGTGGATCGACGCAGAGAGAGAGCACATAAACCCTCTCATAGTTCGTCGCGCACCTGCCTAGTAGCGGCGTTTTTTCATGTACTTATTCTGATCAGAAGCTGCAAGAACATGCAAAGAGTGGGAGAAAAACCCGAAATTTTACAAGCTATATAGTACATATACTGGTAGTATAAGTTATGTTGTGGATGGTCGGTTCCTTGTTTCTTCTTATTTACTAGTACTTTGTTCATTCTTTGATTTCTATACTTAGGGGCCATGATCTAGTATTGGCATGAATAAGATGCATGAATTGCAGGTGAGATCGAGTTTGCAAGTATAATTGCAAATGGATAGACTGTAATTTGTAATGAATTTGTTGTGAAATTGATGCATATATTTGCGCCGGGCCGTTAAGTGCGTTGTACGTTGGCAGGAGCTAGCTAGACGATAGATTGGCTGTAAGAATCCGTGCAAAAGAGCTCTGGTAGAGTAGCTTCTTTTTTTTTTTGCGAAAAGAGCTCTGGTAGAGTAGCTGTGACGGCACGGCATCACAGCACTACAGATATTTGATAATATGGGGTACAATGGCACAGATCACCATGTATACTAGTCTTTCCCCTGGTCTTGATACGCATGATAGTTTTGGCACTAAGTGCATGGGAGACACCAGAATAAGCGGGTTTGACTTGGCGCCACATGATGTAGTGAGCGAGCTTACGCACTTGGCACATGCACCGTGCACATGAGGCTACCCAACTGGTAACCGAAGGGAAGTATCATGTCAAAATAAGATGGCATGGAATAAGTAGGGATTAGGGGGAATGTAGTGACACGGTGCCAAAAATAAGGGTAATTAATTGTTGTTCCAACGACCTTGCTGATGCGATGTTGTTTGCCATGTGGACTAATTGACCGGCCAAAGTGTCATGTACACAAAATATGGAGCTCTATAGCGAATCAGTGACCGTATAATCACCGCAAGTCATCTTCAGTTACCGTAACGAGTGTATTGCAAAGCACGGTGACCGCATCGTGCTTCCGAGATAAGTATAAGTACCACGAGTGTATTCAACTCTTCATCGAGCGACAAACTGCTTATTTGGTTGCCCACATACGCCCAACCAGGCCCGATGCATTCGAACTTACCATTTCGGTGGCCTATGCTAGGAGCCGGTCCAACTTCGCACGATACTTAAAACGCCTCCCAACGAGGTCTAATGGGGACACTTGAAACCCTAACAGTTGCATCATGTCAAGCAGTTCTACTTTGTTGCACACAGGGAGAAGTGCGCTGACAAAATGTCCTCAGCCATACCTCCTCTCACTCTCAAACCTCAACAGACGCATCATGCCAAGCAGTTGTACTATGTTCCACACAGGGAGAAGTGCGGCGACACAATGTCCTCAGCCATACCACCTCCTCACTCTCATCCGTGTGTATCAACGATCTTCTCAGCCCGTCCAAACATTTTATAGGTTATTACAACAGAAATTGTGTTTAAGAAAACGGGTTTGCTAATTCTCAAACACGTACTTGAATCTATTGTTTTACACATAGCTGAATAGCTGCTAGTCGCATTAGTATCAGCGAGCGGTACTAGTCGGTGAAATCAACAGACGCCACCGTGCAAGCAGTAACAACATTGCAAGCATTAGAAACCTGACGGCAAACATCAGGAGATGGGCTAGTCGACGGTGAAGACAACGGCCTCGGGAGAGTGGGAGAATGACGGCCAAAGAGACTGGCTGATGGCAGGCAGGAGCAGCGACCATCCGTTGATGCACGATTGAATCAGGAGAATGAGAGGAACCCTATCCTATAATCTCGTACATGTTGGGAGACAGGAAAAACCGTTCGAGAAGGTAAAAGAGAGAGAAAAACTCGGCGGCAGTCTTAACGCAAGTAATACAAACGAAATGACCATAGATATACAATTCAGTTTTAAGTCAAAAGGAAGCCATCTGATATCATGCTTTCTCCTCACAGTGCAATTCTGATGGTGGCTTTGAAAATCCTAGTGAACAGTTTTGAGCTCTTTGTTTGGTTTGTCCTACTTAATATTTTTGAGGGATCCTGCTTATTAATTTGGAAAAAAACAAAAAGGCCTTCAGTCAGACCCACTAGTTCTCTAGAAACCCGGTATCCAAACAAGCCGTAAATGGGCCGAGACTACAGCGACTGAGCTACGCATCCCTCGCTAATTTTCAGCTTAGGCAGAGAACAATGGGGAGCGCCTCGTCCTTCAGTTCATCCCCATTTTGTCCCAAATCATTCGTTCTCCTTGCCGGAGTCCCGACGCGAGGCGCCGAAGCTCCGCTTGACGGCGGCCCAGGTGAGACCCTCCCGTCCTCCCTGCTCCTCCAAATCTACGGCGCGGCTCCCTCTCCCGGCCGCTCGCCTCCCAGCGCGCGTCGTCGCTCCATCCCCTCCCACATGCCCCCCTCTCCTGGAGGCTGGAGCTGCTCGGTGACCGCCGTCCGCGTGCTTCGCCGTGTCTTTGCTGTTTCGCTGCCACGGAATTTGTTTTGACACAAATATAAGCAGTTTGAGCTCGGACGGAGCAAGCCAAAATTTTGTTTTGGGAATTAATTAAGGAAGCAGTATTGTCAGGGTTCGTAGCTGTCTTCCACTGTCCCCTTGTTTCCTCCGTCCTAAACCCGAAGCCGCCCCCATTACTCCTCCCGCCGGAGCGCGCCTGCTACCTCGAACCGTCCGGCAGAACTCAGGCGTCCCCCTCCCCTCTCCTCAGCATCTGGCCGCGGTTCCTTTTCCTCGGGTAAGGAAGCCCTAGCTTGCTTTGCCTTTTCTTTCCCGTGAATCAATTGAACCCAACCAGATCCAAGATCTTCCGCAGCTGATCCCGCTCCCGGTTGGTCGAGGTGCAGTGCACCCGACACGTATTTTGGTGTCTTTGGCCTGCCTGAACTCATACAAATAGCCGTTTATTTTCAGAAATCAAAAGGAATAGTTTGATATTTTTTGCGATCTATCTGTAAGAAAACATTTTATGGTTTTCTCTTCTTCGTAGTTCCTCTGTTTTTCTAGCCTCCTCACAAGTCTGAACGACAAATGATTGATTTCCATTTTGTATTGCAGTTAAACCATGACTGCACAGACCAAGAAGAGGGGTGCCGCTGAGAATGGAGATGGCAGAATTGGTACGGCCCTCGCCGGCTTCGTCTCAAACAACGAGGATTTGGGCCCAATTGTGCGGCATGCTTTTGAGTCAGGGAAGCCAGAGGCTCTCTTCCACAATCTCAGGGGTATCGCCAAGAGGAAGGAGGTTGAGATCGAGGAGCTCTGTAGGCTTCACTATGAGGAATTCATCCTCGCCGTCGATGAGCTGCGTGGGGTGTTGGTTGATGCTGATGAGCTCAAGGGTGTTCTGTCGGGTGAGAATCTCCGCCTGCAGGAGGTTGCTGGCGCCCTGCTGCTAAAGCTCGATGAGCTTCTGGAGCTTTATGCCGCGAATAAGAATCTTGGGGAAGCGCTGGCAACACTGAAGATCTGCCTGCAGGTCACCAGCCTCTGTCAGGTGTGCAACATGGACATTGCTGAAGGCAAGTTTCACACTGCATTGAAGACTTTGGAGCTGATTGAGAAGGACTACCTGCAAAATATTCCTGTGAAGCTTCTTAAAAAGATTATTGAGAAAAAAATACCGATGATGAAGCTGTACATTGAGAAGAAAGTTTCTGCTGAGTTTAATGAGTGGCTTGTTTACATCAGAAAGCTTGCAATGGTGATTGGACAAGCCTCGATACGCCAAGCCACTTTGGATCGTCAAAGAGAGGAGGGTATGCGTGCCCAGCAGAGGGAGGCAGAAGAATGTAGCCGTGCTGGGTTTGATGAGCTTGCATATGCCTTGGATGTAGAGTACATAGATGAGGAATCAGCACCAGAGTTTGATCTTACACCAGTATATCGAGCATACAACATTCACATCTGCCTTGGCCTTGGGGAGAAGTTTCGAGAGTATTACTGCAGTAACAGGCTCATGCAGCTTAACTTGGACATGGAAATTTCTACAGCACAACCTTTCCTCGAGTCCCACCAGCACTTCCTTGCTCAGGTAGCTGGATTTTTTATTGTTGAAGACCGTGTTCTTCGAACTGCAGAGGGACTTCTTTCTGAGAGCCAGGTTGAGACTATGTGGGAAGCATCTGTTTCTAAGGTCACGTCTATTTTACAAGAACAGTTCACTCGGATGGATGCTGCTAATCACCACCTCCTTGTGAAAGATTATGTCTCTCTTCTTGGCGTAACCATGAAGAAGTATGGATATCAAGCCACATCTTTGCTTGAAGTTCTTGAAAAAAACAGGGACAAATATCATGAGCTGCTTGTTTCTGATTGTCGGAAGCAGATACAAGGTGTATTTGCTAAGGACTCGTATGAAAGAATGGTTATAGAGAACGAAAATGAGTACAACATGAATGTTGCAGCATTACAGCTTGAACCCATTCACGTAGTCCGAGATTTGCCGTATGTTGCGCCATTTTCCTCTTCAGTTCCCGGTGCTTGCCGTATTGTGCGTTCTTTTATTGAGGATTTGGTAAGCTATTTGTCATATGGTGTAATGATGAACTCCTATGATGTCGTCAAAAGATACCTGGATAAGCTTTTAATTGAGGTACTAAATGATGGTCTCCTGAAATTGATACATAGTGGTAGTTTGGAGATTGCGCAGCTGGTACAGATTGCAGGAAATATTTCTATTCTTGAGCAGTCATGTGATACATTCCTCTGGCATGCTGCCCAGCTTTCTGGTCTTCCTAAACGGCTTCTTGATAAGCCTCATTCTGGTTTGACTGCTAGAGCTGTTCTCAAAGCCTCCCGAAATGCAGCCTTCAATGTATTAATAACCTCTGCCAATTGCAAGATCGATGAATTTATGTTGCTGTTGACCAGCATCAATTGGACAGCAGAGGAAACTCCAGAACATGCAAATGACTACATGAATGAAGTCCTCATATATCTTGACATGGTAGTATCGACTGCACAATCAGTTTTGCCAAGGGAGGCCCTCTTCAAGGTTGTTTCTGGTGCACTCAGCCACATCTCAGACTCAATAGTAACAGTTCTCCTTAGTGACAGGGTGAAAAGGTTCAACGCCAATGCTGTTGCAGGTATTGACATTGACCTGAAATTGTTAGAAGAGTTTGCAGAAGACAGATTCCGCAGCACTGGGTTGTCGGATCTTAGAAAGGAAACAAGTTTCAAAGATTGCCTAGTCGAAATTAGGCAGCTGACCAATCTTTTGCTCAGCAACCAACCCGAGAGCTTCATGAATGCTGTAATCAGGGATACGAATTATGCGTCCTTGGACCACAAGAAAGTAGCCATCATCTGTGACAAGTTCAGGGATGCTCCAGACAGTTTGTTTGGGAGCCTTTCAAGTAGAAACATGGTGCAAAATGCTCGAAAGAAGTCCTTGGATGTCTTAAAGAGAAGGTTGAAAGATTTTAGCTGAGATTAGCTATATTGCATCTAAAAATAAGCTAGTACCGCTTGAGTTGAACGGTCGTTAAGTGTTGGTAACTGTTTCCTTCACTTTTATCTTCTGTTTTCTTCTTGTTCTTAGAACCTTTGTTCTGTTCTTGGAAGTGGAGCTAATGTAGTTTTATGACCTCCGATGATGCTAATATCAGTTAAGGGGGATAAATATCTATTAAGACCAGAATACATAACTGCTTATGCTAAGATCAATGTGAGAATCATATCTGACGAAATTTAATGTGCCCTACCCAAGAAGGAGCTGTACTCTTGTTTTGTATGATGTTAATATTACAGTATCAATCCTGTTTGCTTTGCTCCAAGTGATTCTCTTACAGTGTTGTTTCTACGTGCTCATTTCTTGTTTTTTTACTCTGGAACCGTAAGTCGATTTCCCTGGCCTTCAAATTGATATTTAGGCAAGAGATTATAGGGTTGTGTTTTTCAATCAGCTCGAGAGATTTGTGTGTGTGTTTTGTTCTGATCTTAATGTTTCTCCTACACGACTGACTTTTTTTTTTTTTGCGAAACTACACGACTGACCTTACAAAACGAGTCTCTTTGTAATGTATATAGGGTTACGTATTGTATTTTACGTAACTGGGTACACCAGCAAAATTGACATATCTCTACTATATAATATATGGCTACAGGTGATGGTTGGTCCGTTTTTCACTTTCCAATTTTACCCCTAGAGTTGAAACAAATTACGCACCATGCCACCTCAAAGTGAAAAAAACGTTTCGTTTTTTTATTGTGTTCCTTCGTTCGACCCATGTTTGAATCCTGCCGCCAGCCGCTCAATCCCCATGACCTGCGCCGCCGCCGCCCTCCTCTGGCGACCGGCACCGCGGAACGGGAACCACAGCCCAAGAAATCCTCACCCCCACCTCAACGTCTCGCTTTCCCCCGCGTGGATTTCTCGAGCCGGCGGCCGTCTACCCGATGAACTTTGAGCCTGCGAGCCCCCTTGTTCTCCCGCTGCACCGGCCAGAGGTGACTGACCCGACCGGATAAAAGCATTGGCCGTCGCCGTCGGCTGAGGAACCTATCCAGGCTCAACATCAGCAGCTCACGCGCGATACCCCCAGAGCTCACGCGCTGTGCATCGCTCGCGGCCGTCGACGGCGCCATCCGCAATCGTCTCACGGCGGAGATACCGGAGGGCGTGACGTCGCGGAAGAACGTGTCGGGGAACGTGCAGGAACGTGCTCTCCGGCGAGCTCCTGCCCGGGATGTCCAACATGACGAGCCTCACCACGCTAGACGTCTCTTACAAGCGCTCTCCGGCGCCGTCCCGATGCAGGTTCAGTTCTTGGTGTTCAACCAGAGCTCCTTCGTCGGCAACCCCGGCCTCTGCGGCGGACCCCTCGAAGCTGCCGATGACGCCGCCGCTTGTAGCGAGCTCGGTTCCGGCGTAGGCGCAGGCGTGCTGTCCCTCCGTAATTGGGACTCGAAGAAAATGCTGTTGTGCCTTGCGGCGGTCTTCGCCGGCTCCTTCTGTCGGGAGCGCGCGAGGCACTGCCGTCCCTTGTCGTCGGCTCCGAGGCGGGCGCGCACCAACGCCGTACATCAGCGTGCTGCGTCCTCCAGCTGCTGTTCCCTTCGTGCTCCTTGTGCCGGGAGCGCGCAAGGCAGAGTGCTGCACCGCAGGTCTGCAGCACACCGCGGCGTGCAGGTGAAGGTGACTCTGGAGGACGGGGACTACAAGTACATCCATCTGGAGCACAACGCCTCGCTGCCGTCGTTGGTGTGTGATAAACTAGATAGCTCACGTACATATGTTTGTACCCTGTAATACCTGTTGTATTTTCCCCTACTATAAATACAAAGGACCGACCCCTTTGGGTCTGTGTCGTACCCTACCAATACTTTCTCCTACCTCTACGCTTTTCATGGTATCAGAGCCGGCGGCCGTCTAGAAACCCTAGATCGATCTACCCGTCGCTCAACAAACCCTAGATCGATCTACCCTCTGGCGTACTCAGGTGATCCCGATGCTAAGGAGTCACCGCTTGTTTGGTTTTGTTGATGGAGCTTTACCGTGTCCATCGGAGATGATCCCCAACACGGCGGCAGGTACTGAAGGTGGTGCAACTCCAACTGTCCCCAACCCAGCGTTCCTCGCGTGGCATCAACAAGACCAGTCCATCCTGACAGCTATAGTCTGCTCCCTCTCAGAGAGCGTCCTTGGGATGGTGATGAACCTGGCTACATCACGTGAGGTTTGGCAAACTTTGGAGGCGAGTTTTGCTTCTCAAACTACTGCTCGCTCAATGCAAATACGTGGCGCTCTAAACCAGGTCAAGAAACTTGACTCAACCGCGACTGTATTCTTCAATAAGGTGAAGACGTTGTCGGACACCCTGACATCCATAGGTCAGCCGTTGAGGCCAGAAGAGTTCACCGGATATTTGATGCAAGGTCTCGATAGTGACTATGATGCTCTAGCCCAGCTCGCCTCTGCCTGTTCCTTGACTGATCCAATGCCTGTCCAGGATGTGTACGCCCAGCTGCTGGCTACCGAACAGCGGATCGAGTCGCGGCGCGCTGAACTGAACTCAGAAATTCACATGGCAAATTGGAGTGCCCGAAACAGCCAGCAGGGTTTTTTGTCGCAGCAAACTCAATACCGTGGTGATCCACGCAGTCAGACCTCCAACTGGCCGCCACAAGGCCGTCCTCAACACTTCGCTGCACCTCCTCCGCCCAATAATAGTGGGTCGAACCTTGGACGCAAGCCCAATGACCAGCGTGTTGGCGGCGGTGGTAATCGCCCAACTTGTCAGATATGCAGTAAAGTTGGGCACGTCGCATCTTGCTGTTTCAAACGCTACGACCGGAACTTCCTGGGTGCTGGCAACGATGGACGTCATATGGAACGTCAGCTTGCCGCATTTTCGGTGACTCATGGAGGGCACACTTCTTCCCAGGGAGGGCGCACCACTTCCTACGTCATTGATCCACATTGGTATGCTGATACGGCGGCTACAGACCACTTCACTAATGACCTTGACAAGCTCACCATGAAGGAGCAATATCAAGGCAAAGATCAAGTACATGCAGCCAACGGATCAGGTATGCGCATTACACATATTGGTCAATCTACACTTCCTACATCTTCACATCCCCTACACCTTACAAATGTCCTACATGTTCCCTCCATTACACGCAATCTACTTTCTGTCAAAAAGTTTACCGTAGACAACAATGTATTCTTTGAGTTTCACCCTTGGTATTTTCTTATTAAGGATCGCGATTCGAGGGCGGTTCTTCTTAGAGGAGGATGTCGTGACGGCCTCTGTAATCTCGATGTGTCTTCAATCAAGCAAGTTTTCAGCAGTGTCAAGGTGTCACGTGAGCAGTGGCACTCGCGTCTAGGTCATCCAGCTACTCCCATTGTCCAACACATTCTACATCGCCATGAGCTTCCCTCAGTGTCCGCTCACGGTGGGCATTCGGGTTACCCGAAAAATTCGGGTCGGGTAATACGGGTTTTTAAAATTTCGGGTTTTCAGATCTGCTACCCGTAATTTGTCTGAAAACAGAGATACCCGAGATTTCGGGTACCCGAAAATTCGGGTTCGGGTTCGGGTTTCCCCGAATTGCCCGAAATTCTTCCACCATGGGGAAGAGCAGCTTCCAACCAGCGGTGACAGAGGGGAATCCGAGGGAGGCGGCCGTCCTTGTTGCGCCCCGGCGGCGAGGAAAAGGGAGGCGGCCGTCCTGGTTGCTCCCCGGCGGCGGGGAAGAGGGAGGCGGCGTGGACTCGCGGTGGTCGTGCTTCCCCTTGCTCCGCAGCTGTCAGCTAGGGACGGGAAGATGGCGCGCGACGGCGCGAGGCCGCGAGATGCCCTTGCTCAAGAGACTGGTCGACGCAGTCGCTGCTTCGGGAAGATGGAGGCGAGCACCGATCTGTGGTGGGAGCTGTAGCAGCTGCGTCCGGCGGCGGCGCCCTAAGGCATGGGCGAGCCGGCGGCGCCTTAGAGTTAGTGGAAGGTGGCGGTGGGCGGCCGCCGGTTGGGAGCGGCGCCTCAGTCCTGCACGATGGAGGCATGGAGGTGGCGATTGGAGGTGGGGATTGGGGATGGTCACGCGTGAGGGGATGGGGTCGTTGACTCGTTCGGTGAGAACGACTGAACGAGAGGTCGTGATGGGCTGGGCTGGGCTTTGGCAGAATGAGAGATTTTTTACTGGGCCTTCTCTATTTCGGGTTATTCGGGTAATTCGGGTTCCGTGGGTTCAAACCCGAATTTCCCGAATTAAATTCGGGTATTCAGATCTGCTACCCGTTGCAGGCATCGGGTTGGTCGGGTTCGGGTAGTTCGGGTTCGGGCTCGGGTTTTTCGGGTTCGGGCTTCGGGTTTCGGGTTTTATGCCCACCGTGAGTGTCCGCTAATAAAGTTGTAATTTGTGATGCCTGTCAGCAAGGCAAGAGTCATCAGCTACCTTTTAGTCTTTCTACTCGTGTTACTACATCACCTCTTGAGATAATATATTTAGATGTATGGGCTCCTGCCCAAACTTCTGTTAGTGGACATGAGTTTTATGTCAGTTTTGTCGATGCTTATAGTCGCTTTACATGGCTTTACCTTCTTAAACATAAATCTGATGTGTTCAAAGTTTTTCTTCAGTTTCAACAACATGTTGAACGTCTTTTGAGTAGAAAAATCATACATGTTCAAACTGACTGGGGGGGCGAATATCATAGGCTCAACAAATTTTTCATGGATATTGGTATTTCACATCGTGTGTCCTGTCCTCACATTCATCAACAAAATGGCACTGCTGAGCGTAAACATCGTCACATCGTGGAAACGGGGTTAACTCTTTTAGCACACGCATCCGTTCCGTTTCGGTTTTGGAGCGACGCCTTTTCCACGGCTTGCTTTCTAATTAATCGACTTCCTAGTCGTGTCATCTCCATGCAAACTCCGATTGAACGCCTATTAGGTGAAGTTCCAGACTATACATTTTTTAAAAATTTTGGGTGCGCATGTTGGCCTCACCTTCGTCCTTACAATAATCGAAAGCTCGAATTTCGCTCCAAACAATGTGTGTTTCTTGGTTATAGCTCTCTCCATAAAGGATACAAATGTCTACAAGTTCCTACAAATCGCGTCTATATCTCTCGTGATGTCGTTTTTGATGAGACCGTTTTTCCGTTTTCTCACACCTCGTCGCCTTCCACACCACAACCTTCCACTACTCCGCGTTTACATTCTGGCCAATTTGTTGATGCCGCATATACTCCGGTGTTGCTCGCTAACCATGGTGCAGGTGTGGGAAGAGGAGCTCGTTTGGAACTTCTGGATGAAGATACAGAAGCCACAACACACAGCGATCGTACAGGTTCTGGTTCCGTCGATCGAGAGCCTCTGATCGATCATGTGCATGGCCTCGGGGCTGATGCCCATGCAAATCAGCCGAGCGACCCATCTACTCCCGCTCGGTCCCCTTCTGGGTCTCGCTTCACGGACGGTTCCCCAGCTGGGCCGCACTCTACTGGGCCGTTGTCCACTCCCGGGTCCGCGTCCTCTACTTCTGGCTCAGTTTCGCCTCCTTCTGCACCAGCAACGGACGTGAACGTGACGCAGAACGTTGCTCCAGCCGGTGTTAAAACTCGGCTTCAGAAGGGAATTACACATCCGAAGAAGTGGACTGATGGAACGGTGGCCTGGAGTGCTACGTGCATGCCCGCTGAACCCCGTGACCATCGGGATGCCATGCAGTCCCCGCAATGGCGTGACGCCATGGAGGCAGAATTCTCCGCTCTTCAAACAAACAATACATGGCACTTAGTTCCTCCAAAATCTGGGGTGAATGTTATTGACTGCAAATGGGTATTCAAGATCAAGCACAAGTCTGATGGGGCTGTTGAAAGATACAAGGCACGTCTTGTCGCCAAGGGGTTCAAACAACGGTATGGCATTGACTATGAGGATACGTTCAGTCCCGTGGTCAAACCCACTACTATTCGATTGTTGTTGTCTATGGCTGTTACACAAGGCTGGCACCTTCGTCAACTCGACATCCAAAATGCTTTCTTACATGGAGTTCTCGAGGAAGAAGTTTATATGCGTCAGCCACCTGGGTTTGAGAATTCTCTTCACCCCGAGTATCTTTGTCGCCTTGATAAAGCCCTCTACGGGCTGAAACAGGCACCACGAGCTTGGCACGCTCGACTCAGTTCAGTTCTCACTGGTCTTGGTTTTACCCCATCTACAGCTGATACATCCCTATTCATCTTACGACGTCCAGATGTGACTATCTACTTGCTAGTTTATGTGGATGACATCATTGTGGTGAGTTCTTCTAAGTCTGCTACTGATCGCCTTATCCACCAGCTTCGTACTCCCTTTGCTCTCAAGGATCTTGGACCACTACATTATTTCCTTGGCATTGCAGTGCAACAGTTATCTTCTGGTGGCCTTATTTTGAGTCAGCGCAAGTATGCATCAGAATTATTACAGCGTGCCGGCCTTCTAAAGTGTAGCCCTGTGTCTACTCCGATGTCATCATCAGATCGGTTGTCTGTCACTGACGGTACTCCTCTCTCGCCTGAGAAGACTACGCGACATCGCAGCATTGTTGGGGGTCTTCATTACCTTACCATGACACGTCCTGATTTGTCGTTTGCGGTCAATAAGGTCTGTCAATATCTTCATGCTCCCACATGTGTTCATTGGTCAGCCGCCAAGCGGATTCTTCGTTATGTCAAGGCTACTATATCACAAGGGTTACTACTAAAACCCTCTACTCAGGCACCTACACTGTTGTCTGCCTTTTCTGATGCTGATTGGGCCGGCAATCCTGATGATCGGCGATCAACCGGGGGATTTGCTGTCTTTTATGGTGGTAATTTAGTTGCTTGGAGTGCCAGGAAACAGGCTATTGTATCTCGTTCAAGTACAGAGTCTGAGTACAAGGCACTAGCGAATGCTACAGCTGAGCTTATTTGGGTACAGGCGCTTCTTGGTGAACTTGGAGTCCCTCAGCACAGTCCACCAATTTTATGGTGTGATAACATTGGAGCAACATATCTTTCTTCGAACCCTGTTTTCCATGCCCGCACAAAACACATTGAGGTGGACTTTCACTTTGTGCGAGAACGGGTTGCTCAGAAGTTGCTTCAAATACGGTTCATCTCCTCCAAGGATCAGTTAGCTGACATCTTCACCAAGCCTTTACCGTTACCGTTATTTCAAACTTGTAAGCGCAATCTCAACCTGCATGGACCGGCCGGTTGAAATTGAGGGAGGGTGATAAACTAGATAGCTCACGTACATATGTTTGTACCCTGTAATACCTGTTGTATTTTCCCCTACTATAAATACAAAGGACTGACCCCTTTGGGTCTGTGTCGTACCCTACCAATACTTTCTCCTACCTCTACGCTTTTCAGTGTGCAAGTTCCGGCCGCCGGAGGTCGTTCCTGCGCAAGTTTCAGCTGCCGGCGGACGCGGATATCCCTGGTTGAGGCGTGCAGGCAAGACCGTCGTATATCATCGTCGAGGTGAATAGGGATGTAGCGCTGCAGTCCATCGGTGGTTACAAGCCGTGCTGTGGTTTCAGGAAATGCCTAATTCAGCAAGGTTGTGTATTTGCTGGAACAAGGTTTGTATCCATATATTCTAAAGTCACTTACCTTCTTTTTTCACCAATTTTAGGTAATGCCTGACTCCTTCTCTAAAGTAGTTTGCTAATTTATGAGTCTAATTTGAAGCTAATTATGCTAACTTGAATGGTTATTCTTCTGTTATAGACACATGCTTTATATGTTTTCACATTTGTTCACATGGTTGCATATCACTATTAGTTCATAATTTCACACCCTGCTATGCACCTTCTCCATGAATAAAGAGCGCTACCGTGGAAGCATGGACAAGAGCGAGAAACTGGAGAACAGAAATTGCAAAAAGTTACGTGCTTTGATGGAATTTGAGAGGACCTACTTGATCAAATTTAAAGTATGCACTCTTGCTGCAAAAACAATCAGATTAATTCGGGGACAATAATTTTGGGTGTTCAGGGTGTGCTCTGTTGGCAAAGACTCCAGCTTGTCCATTCTGTCACAAATTTGGCAATTTCGGAGTTCTTATCTGATGTGTGCTTTTGCAGGTTCAAAGAATTTCAGCAAACTGTGTGTGCGAAATAATCAAGTGGCTACAGAGAATTTACAACATTATCTACCCAAGGCAGGGTGGCGCGCAATGTAGTCCGCCATGTCCCCAATTTAGGTGGCGCGGCAAAATTCGAGATAAGGGAGGGGATGTCGGGACCTTACAGTTAAAGAAAGTGAAATGATAAGATGTGTAGTGTAGAGACGTGCGTGCACGTGCAAAGCTAATTCCATCCGCCTCTCCTTCTCTTCCGCCGGTGAAGCATCCAGGGCGGTTGTCTCCCGCCGGAAGCCTTCCTTGAGGAGGCCTCCTCCTCACGCGTCGCCCAAATTTTCGTGCCTCTCCTCCCGCGCTGCAACTCCCCTGGATTCGTCGTCGTGTTAGTCTCCCGGGGAGGACCGAGGAATCGAAGGCGTCGTTACTACCATTGTTAGGGCGTCGTTTGTGCTATCTGTCCTCGTTGGTACGTCGTCACGCACAAAGGGGAGAGAGGCCATCGAGGCCTGCTCGCCATGGTGGACGAAGGGGAGGCGAGCTCGGCACAAGAACGACAGCTTCAGGCGACGCGAGGCGTCGTCAAGCGCCAACAAAGGAAGGGGACGATCGGTCCTGCAGCCGCCGCTTCCCGTTGCCGCCTCCATGTGCTTCCCCCAGTCCCATGCGCCGCTACCCTCCGCCTACTCGTCGACGGCTCGCCTCTGTAACTTGCAGCCGCGGCCCTCTGCAGCGGGGCCTGAAGACGACCGAGGATGGCGGCCCGAGGAAAGGAACTGCGAACACACCGGCGGTTGCTTGAGCAGGTCCTGGACCGGTACCAGCTGATTCCTTGCTGAGTCCTCCCCTTTCTCTCTACGCCAATCTCCTCCGGATCCAGCTATCCAGCTTTTTTTTTCTCCAGTAGAACTATACAGAAACTGGAGACATTTGATAATTCAGAGCACCTCCTTGTCCTGTTTCACCACAGCCATGAATGCGTCTTCAGAAACCTCCACCGCTTGCGATTGCTTTTATTCTCTCTCAAAATAGGCCGCAATTGCTTTTATTCTCTTCTTTCCTTACGCCTGTTAGCAAATGTTCAAACGTAACATTATTGATCTTGTCTACCATAGAGGAATGTTTGCTCCGCAAACGTTCAGGAAATTCTATTGAACAAAATCAGTTGCTTCTCCAAAGTTAGCTTTCATCAGTTATTCGGAAGAATTGCATTTTCTTCAACTTCTTCCTTTTCCTTGATATATCACCCCTGCACGTGAAAGAAAAAGAAAAGTAGTGGCGGTGACTCATCATTTGCAAAGCTAGGAGGACAAAGAGTTGTGATCTTTTATTTTCAGAAAAATACACCATTGCATTAGCTGAGCTTAAACAATATTTAGAGAGGTGTGCAGAGGATGAAAAACATGAGACAAGGAACATATCATTTGATTGGCTTTATGGAAGGGTAAGAGTGCAAAATTTAGTATTTCTGTTTATCATAGCATTTGGACAAGGCGTTCTTCTTGATGGTTGATAGGGCGTTTCAGCAGGTCAAATAATCACGCGAGCCTGCGGAGTTCAAACCTATGGAAAGGAGACCTAAGCCAAGGGAGAGTTATTGTTTATGCTTAATATACACGATCAGTTCACGAAACAAGAATTTGATTGCTTTTCTTTCTTAATATAGGTTGACAAAAGTAGGTTTGCATGTGCAACTTGCGTGTAGAAAAATGTTTTTAAGAGACGATGGCAATGCAAAATTCAAACCCGTTGCAACGCACGGGCATTTTGCTAGTATCAGTAGGATATGTTCTTGCTGCCTTGCTTCTTGGGAGGTTATCTTCTGTTTTTAACTTTTTTATGCCAAATTCTTTTTTGCAATTTATTATGGTTGGAGTTATCCTGCTGGAGAGTTGAACGACTCTGATTATTGTTTATATGCTTTAACCAAGCAAGTAAATATGTACACGTGCAACAGAATGCTGATGCACGAGGAAGAGAAGGAAAATGGTGAAGGATGTGTGGCACCGCAGAGGAGAGCACAATGCTTGGTGTTGAACAGTGACATCATGTGGAGGTAGCGAAGGAAGAGGAATGTGTTGTTTATGTTTGGGGCCTCGTCGTCGTCGTTGATTTGACATGGATGCAGTACTCTCCATGGTTGTAGTAGCCATGGCCAGATTGAACGTCGGATGCTCTACGTGTGAACTCCTCTTTTGATATGTCCATCTTCAGGTCATCAATCATCTCCTCCTGGTTCATTTTCATTCCTCCGTTTTGATCTTTCACGCCAAATGAAGGCACTTCAATGGTTAAACTTGCTGAATGTTGTCTTGCTGGGCAGTATGTTTCAATGCATAAAGTTAGTTTTTGAACTGCCCACTCGAATGTTGAACTTGTTTCCCCAAAATTGGTATCTGGGTTAGTTGTTTTGCGGGAAAATTTTGTTTTTGCCACACTAGTTTTTGCCCATTTTGCTTTTGCCATTCTAACTTTTGACATTTTGCTTTTACCCTTTTGAGTGGCAAAAGAAAAAAAAAATGAACAGTAGGGGCAAAAGCAAAACAAAATTTCGCAGTTTCCATTTTGTTTTTGCCCCACAAAGGGCAAAAATGAAGTGTGGCCAGAAACTGGCAGGGCAAAAGCAAAATGTCAAAATTTAGAGTGGCAAAAGTAAAATGGGCAAAAACTAGTGTGGCAAAAACAAAAATTTCCCTTGTTTTGCTGGGTGTTCCGTGTTAGTTGATCGTGGTAAAGTTCCAGACGTTTCATCTTGATTTCTTTTCTAGATGAAAAATAAAGCCTGTTTGCCTGGTTCTAGCATAGTTTGAGGGTTCAATAGTTCAATACATAATACAAAGATTTTATAGATGATATAATGAGGCTTAAGCTAGGCATGCAGACCAGCTTGACCACCAAATCTCAGCTGGGAGATTATATACTGAAGATTAGTAAGCCTACCACTAAGATATTGTGCCACTGTGTTCTGTTGCAGGCTTTCTCTCGGTTACATGTTTGTCTTGTTCCTGGAGTTATTGCTAAGAAAATATGTTGGAAAAAAATATTGGCATAAATTTTGAGCATTTTTTCTTGTTTGGTTAGATTATTGATGTCTTCCTGGAGAAGAGAGGCTAGTTTAGACGTTCCAGGCTTCCAGCGCTGGATTGACACAACTGAAAACATGATGGATTAACATTGCAAGGTAGGGTGAACTTTTTCTTTGTGAAACTTAGTCCATTTTGTCATTAAAGAAGAGACAAAATTGCATGGAGAAGTTCTTTAATACCAAGCGTTTCTATGGGAGAAAAGCTCTGCCTCTGAAGCAGCCATTGTCTTTGATTACTTGGATTTGATGACTTCATCGCCGATCCTTCCGAGAGGCACTGGGTAGTGGGTACCATAAAAAAGCTATGGAGTTAAAAGAAAGCGAAAAGCAATGAAGCCATCATTGCCGAGAAAGTGTTTTCATTCAGGTCACTGGAGAGATTTCAGACATGTAAAAGCATCCTGGTGTTCAGAAAGAATAACGTAATATCAAGTTTCCATTGTTTGTATGATTTTCCAATTCAAATATAATTTCATCCAGGTCACTGTTCAATTTCTTGTGAGCAGAAAATATGCTGTACCATGCTCTTGCTTAATGATGTCATAATGTGCAGTTTGGCATGTTCTGTGCGCTTGCTTATAATGTTATAACGTGCAGTTTGCCAAGTTCAACTCTGATGGTGTTTTTAACATGTACTCCCTCCGTTACACAATATCCGTTACACAATATAAGATGTTTTAACTATCTCACATATTGGTTAGGTGTAAATACAAATGTGTGTAGTTTCTAAAAAAATAAAAATACAAATGTGTGTAAATACACATTAAAACATGTCCACATACATTTAGATACATGTGTATGTGGACAAAAGCTAAACATCTTATATGTAGAACCGGAGTGAGTACTACTAACTTTCAGGACTATATAACCTAGATTGCATTTCTTGTTTTTAGATACTTTTTAGGTACCTTAACAAACAACTTGGCACGCCTATGCTCTGACGCAACCATGGACAGAGTGGATTTCTCGAGCTCGGGCTAGATGGAACCTGTACTTTTGAAAAATCGAAAATGACATTTTTTGAGTTTCTAAAAATCACGAAAAAAATCACTTATGTAGACAATGTGGAAATCTATAAGCATGCAAAAATTTACCTTAAAAGTCTTTGTATTTTGGGCTTTATAAAATGAATCCTCACCCTTCGTAAAGCGGCCGGGTCCCTACTATTTTCCGCAAAATCACACCAGTCAACACCTCTGCACTCCCCGTTGTGACGCCCGTCCACAATGACATATCGTAGTCGCAGGGCTGGCTCCGAGAGGGTCAGGGGGTGCGGTCGTCCCGGGCCCGAAATTAAGGGGCCCCAAATCTCTGCATTTAAGCATGCACGGCGAGGGGAAAACTAATTTGGCGGCGGCGCCGTTGAAGCTGAGGTCGGATGTTCGATGCAGATAGAGAAAAACGATGGTTGTGGTGCGTGCTGTGCTAACTTGGGCCTTTTCTTTCGTTGCCTCGGGCTGAAAATTTTCTGGATTAAGTGGGGCCCGGTTGGTTAAACAACTTGGATGAGGCATGTAGTATACTGCATACACCACGGCTGGAATATCGATACAGACTACAGTAATGCAGCATATACTTCCCTCAACAATAAAAATAAATAATGCAGCCTACTCCCCTAGAAAACAGTAACGCAACACACAATCTGCAACTACAAGTAGAGATTCTTACTCCCGGGTTACGCTGCTCCCTCTATAAAAAAAAAATCATATTTACAAGCTTCAAAAATATCTGAAAAAATAATCCTACATGATGTTACAACTTGTTACTTTTCTTCCACTCGAATTAGTTGACTCATTTCCCTTTTTAGGATGTGTTGATTTCTTCTAAAAGTGTTATCGATATGATCATCCATATGCTTCATATTAATATGCTGCCATCATATGAGTCTTGCATTTAGTAATGTTAGAAGAAATATTTAAAACAGTATGTAGATATCAACATTGCTATTGTGCAATTTAGGAATATTTTCTTTACACGCATTTTAGGAGTTCATCAACAAAACTTTATGTATACAATATATATATAATTATTTTGATACATGTAGGGTCCCATATTCATGTTTCGCCCCGGGTCCTGAAATCTCAGAACCGGCCCTGCATAGTCGTTCCAACAATTTGGACTCCTCAAGGGTCTTGTTGGCGTCAACAACACCATCAACTAGGTGGAGCACAAGATATGAGATCATTATTCTTACTAACGCTATCATCACCCGTCTCAACATAACGCTGAAACAAGAAACTTACAAACCAAGAAAAAATAGAACTAAACACACGTACAAAACAGAGCTCCCTCCCTATGAGTGTTCACGGACGCGCCGATGGACAAGTCGGACAGTCCGTCGGGAAGGATTTGTGCAAAAAACGAATTTGTGTATGCCACATGTAGCATACGTGCATCCAGTGAACGATCTGAAGTCTCAGCGGACGTGTATAATGGTCGTCGAGGAGACTTCCGTGGTGCAATGGTCCGCAAGCATAAGCGCCAAGCGCCAGCACCCAGGTTCGAATCCTCACCTCTACCTTAATGACAAAGCCGGGGTGGAGTCCCCTGATGACGTGAAAGACACACGTTCGTTGGGAACCCCAAGAGGAAGGTATGATGAGTGCAGCAGCGAGTTTTCCCTCAGTATGAAATCGAGGTTATCGAACCAGTAGGAGATGAAAGACACTTCTGAAGGTGTCAACGGCGTCAGGAAAAGTGGTGTTGATGGGAGATGGAAGTTTGCTGAACAGAGGTGCTTCCTCTCCCTGGCTATGGTGCCAGAAAGAGTGCTTGATGAAGGGGTGGTCCTGACGGTTGACTTGGAACCTGCACACAACACAACCAAAATATTTTGCCCCAACTTAACAGTGAGGTTGTCAATCTCACCGGCTTGCTGAAAACAAAGGATTAGACGTATAGTGTGGAAAATGATGTTTGTTTGCAGAGAATGAAAGGAAACAGTGTTTGCAGTAGGTTGTATTATCAATGTAAAAGAATGGACCAGGGTCCACAGTTCACTAGTGGTGTCTCTCCATAATAAATAACTAACATGTTGGGTGAACAAATTACAGCTGGGCAATTGACAAATAGAGAAGTGCATAACAATGCATGAACAAGTTATGACGGTACAATGAGATTTACTTGGGCATTACAACATGGTACACAGACCGCTATCCAGCATGCATCTGTGTCTAAATAATCCACCTTCACATTAGCATCCGCACCCCTTTCAGTATTAAGTTGCAAGCAACAGATTATTGCATTAAGTAAAATGCATAATGTAAGCAACACAATTATCCTTAGACAAAGCATCGCTGTTTTACCCCTAGTGGCAACAACACATCCACAACCTTAGAGGTTGATGTCACTCCCCTAGATTAAATGGAGACTGAACCCGCTATCTAGCAGAAATACTCCCTCTTGGAGTCACAATCATCAACTTGGCCAGAGTATCAACTAGCAACGGAGAGCATGCAAGATCATAAATAACATGTATATGATAATTCAATAATCAACTTGACATAGTATCAATATTCATCGGATCCCAGCAAACACAACATGTAGCATTACAATAATATGATCTTGATCATGATAGGCAGCTCACAAGATCTAAACATGATGGCACAAGAGGAGAAGACAACCATCTAGCTACTGCTATAGACCCATAGTCTAAGGATGAACTACTCACGCATCACTCCGGAGGCAGGCATGGCGATGTAGAGCCCTCCGGTCATGATTCCCCTCTCCGGCAGGGTGCCGGGAAGAGCTTCAGAACCCTCCCGAGTTAGGGTTGACGGCGGCGGCGGCTCTGGAACTTTTTGTGGAATATGACTCGGGTATTTAGGGTTTTCCCGAACAAGTGAATTTATAGGCGAAGGGACGATGTCGGTGGGCACCCGTTGGCCCCTCACCACGTGGCGGCGCGACAGACGGGGGGGCGCCGCCGTATGGTGTGGGCGCCTCGGTGCCCCACTTCGTCTCTCCTTCAGGCTCCGTGTACGTGACAGAAAAATAGGGACCTGGCTTTTTGTTTCGTCCAATTCCGAGAATATTTCCAGAACAACTTTTCTGGAATACAAAAACAACAGAAAACAGGAACTGGCACTGTGGCATCTTGTTAATAGGTTAGTCCCAGAAAATGCATAAACATGCTATAAAGTGTAAATAAAACATTTAGCAATTGGCATAATATAAGCATGGAACATCAGAAATTATGGATACGTTGGAGATGTATCAAGCATCCCCAAGCTTAGTTCTACTCGTCCTCGAGTATGTAAAACGATAACAACAAAATAATTTCTGAGGTGACATGCTACCACACAATCTTGATCAAATAATATTGCAAGGCTCATGTTATGAATGAAGTGACTCAAGGCAATGGTCTATAGTTTGCTAACAGATAGATAAAGAGTAAACAACTGAATCATATAAACAAACACTTTTCATGAATAGTATTTTCAAGACAGGCATCAAAAAGTTTTGCATAAAAGTTAACTCATAAAGCAATAGATTCTAAGTAAAAGGCATTGAAGCAACACATAGGAAGATTTAAGTTTCAGCAATTGCTTTCAACTTTCAACATGCATATCTCATGGATAATTGTCAACACAAAGAAATATAATAAGTGCAATAAGCAAGCATATAAGAATTGTTGCACACAAAGTTGACACTAGTGTTTGCTTCTAAGATAGAAAGAAGTAGGTAAACTGACTCAACATAAAAGTAAAAGAAAGGCCCTTCACAGAGGGAAGCAGGGATTAAATCATGTGCTAGAGCTTTCTAAGTTTTTGAAATCATATAGAGAGCATAAAGTAAGTTTTTGATAGGTGTTTGTTGTTGTCAACGAATGGCAGTGGACACTCTACCCCCCTTGTCAACCAGACTTTCAAGAGCGGCGCCCATGAAGGACGTTATTTCTACCAGCAAGGCAGATCGTCCCTCTTCTCTTTTGTTTACACATGTAGTTATTCACTGGTATCATTGCTTATCTGATTGGATCAGGGCAAAAATGTGAAGATAATTAAGTGTAACAGCCCAAAGTTTGAGAAACTAAAAAAAACCTGAGAAATTTTTTCGCTTTTGTGTTCATTGCATCATAGCATCCATGCATCCATGTGTGTCACTTGGAATCTTTAACTTTTGGTTAGGGAATTGTTGCTAGGGAATTGTTGTTGCTAGGGAATTGTTGTGGTTGGGCACTACCTAAAAACAGAATGCCAAATTTGCTTCAACAAATTTCAAATTAATGAAGGCACTCAAGCTTGCAAAACAAAATATCTTGACATCTTATATTTGTCAAGGAAGTTCTAAGAGTTCAAATTAATATTTTTCCCTTGCTTTAAAAATTCTAAAGTAATATCATTTTGGTTTTAAGAAAAATGCCAAAAGTTTTATAAAAGGAAGGACATTCAAATTGGCTTGATCCAATTGAATTCAAACACTTCTAAAATCCTTCACCCTTTCTAAACAGAAGGCATGGATTGCTTCACCATGATGTTGGGAGCCTCCACTCTTTTCCTTGGTGACCTTTGGAAAATAAATTGTGTTCAAATAAATTTTATAAAGAGAAAAGCCCCAAATGCCTATTGCTTTGCTTTCAAGTTTTGAAGTAATTGTTGACCATCAATTTTCACTTTTGGTTTGATATGTGTCAACAATGTTTCAGGACTTCAAAATATACTTCTCTCAAAGACAAATGGCTAAGTATTTTAAATCTTGAGAATACCAAAAATGCCATAATCGAACTCTCTAAACAAAAGTGGTCCAAACTATTTTATTTTGAACCCCCAATTTTTTGTGTAGCTTCTAATCGAAATGGAGAGGCTACCCAAATAATTTCATATTTTTTTCTAAAATGTTTAAGTGCCCGAATTAAATCCCTAGAAGCTACTGGTGTTAAAAGGAAATAAAAGAAAAAGAGGAAAACAAACAAGCAGGGGGGTTTTCGCAAAATGACCTTCCTCTACCTCCTGTTCACCCACAGGAACGGCCATGGCAGGGAAGAGCTCGACCGTCCGATGCCTCCCCTCCACACGTCGAGCATCCGCGCCTCCTGGACCTGGATAAGAAGAGCACCCTAACCCTAGCCTCTGTCCAGTTCCTCCCCTTCGTTCTTCTTTTCTCCACCACGGCCGAGCCGAGCCATGGCTGCCGTCGCGCATCGTCGACGTTTGAGCGCCCAAGGGGCGAATCGAAGCACACCACCGTCTCCGCATCGTCGTCCTCTTCTTCCTTGTGCAAGGAATCGCCGTGGGGTCGCCCGTATCGTCGCCGCCGTCCGCGTCTTCTCCGACTCCGGCCGCCGCACGTCGAGCACGCTCGCCATCGATTCCGACCTCCTCCTTCACCGCTGCAAGCACCCACGCGTCGAGGGTGAGCGCGCCGTCCTTTCGGACATCTCCATCTCTCCTCCCCTGCTCTGTGCCTCGCCTTCGTGCGAGATGAAGCACGGCCGGCCGCCGTGACCGCGCCGGTGTCGTACATGGACACGTCGTCGTGTGGCCTCATGGTCACTCACCAGCACGCACACGAGCACGCACACGTCGCCCGCCACTGACGCACACGCCCGCACACGAAGGCGCCGCCGCCGGAGGTCGTCGCTGGCCGTTGATCTCCGACGAGCACCGCACCTGTTGCATGTCGCTCGTTCTTCAGTTTCGTCAGCTCCCGCGCCTACACCACAAAAGAAACCCGACCTACTTCTTAACACCAACCCCTCACTAGCCCAGTGGCAGAAGCCACTCCGCATCACCGCGCGCGCCACGGGTTCGAATCCCCTACGCCGCACCCCCCCTTTTTTCTGTTTTTCTGAGAGATGATGTTCTTCTGAGAGACACGATCGGATAATCCGAACCCAGAAAATTCGGATTTTCCGGAATTAGCCAGTACTCCACTTTTCCTCCGCTCGGATAATCCGAGTTTATAAAAACCGGATATTCCGAAAATAATCAGTACGCCTGGAAAATTAATAAAAGGCAGGAAAAATATTGCAAACTTCTAAAATCAATAACTCTTGAAATGTTTATCCAAAATTTGCAATTGAGATATCGAAATGTTCAGTACGACAAACCCTAACATTTTACATCATATTCATGCATGTTGGAACTGAATAAATTTTTAACAATTTTGAATACTAGCTAAAACTATAGAAACTTTGAAAATTCATATCGAATTCAATTCTTATCGGAAAAATGCAAGGAAGGTACCAAAATTCTTAGAAAATTTGGGCCTATCCAATGGTACCAGTGCCTTGCTTCACTGAAGCCTAGTTTGTTACTGTATATGGAAGGTTAAAAATGCCTCCTTGTTTAAATTGTGAAGGTGTGATCCCAACTTTGCTAAAAACAATTATGGTACCCCTTTTAAATTGTTAAGTGGACCCTAAGGGTAACTTAAATGCATTAATATGTCATATCATCATTTTTGTATGCATTGCACAGTTGCCATGTGTTGATTGTTGTTCTTGCTTTCCGGTGTTGTTTGCTCTCCGGTAGATCACGAGTTCGGAGTTGAGCCTCATTACTCCGACGAGCAGTTTGACTACTTCGCTCAACAAGGCAAGCGTAATCCCCCCTCTGAGCATATCTTATCCTATTTTCCGCAAATATTTTATCCACTATAATATTGCATGCGGTTCCAAATGTCAATTTGCTTGGTTTAGAGTATCCTATAGTTGCATTAAGATTCCGATGCCAATTACCTGTTTCCCCTCCTATTATCCATAGGATTGTATTGTTGGCCTGAAATACTTAACTATGCAATGTTGATGCTTAGCCATGCTTAGTTAAATGCTTAGCCGTCGATGGATACTTCATGTTGGAAACAGATTGTTGAAGTGTTCGGATGATGGTGGAGAAATTGTGGTGACAGGTAATAAAATACTTAAAGGTGGGGATGAGAGGCCACTGTGGTTGAGGTGCTTTGTCTCGTTCTCGCCGCCTAGGTGCGAGTTCTATACCTCTTGAACCAAGACTGAGCGTGCAACCATGCGTGAGGCCTATGCAATTGCAGGAACCCTCATAGACTAAATAACTCGGGCGGGCTAGCCAGGGTCCTAGTTCGGGCTTCCATTTGCGCGTGCGTGATGATGGTGGGACGAACTGAGATGAGGATGGTGGTGTTAGGAAAATGAGTGGCCGTGGGGCGGGTGTTGAAGGCACTGGCTGTCCTGCCGCCACTGATGATCCTGGAAAGTCCTTAACGAGGGAGAAGTCGACACCGCTCCCACCCAGCCGGCTTTCCATGGAAGAGAGCTAATTGTACAGGCAATGGGCTGGACGGTACGCGTGGCAAACATTGTACACCCCTGCAGGGTAAATCTTTTCGAAAAGCCGTGTCCGCGGTTATGGACGAACTTGGGAAGTGAAGGTAAGATCATAGAATAACTTTAACGGAATGATTAAAAACTGGGTACTAAAGGTACCACTCAAGAATGCAAGGTTGACTTCCTCGAGGGTGATTCGGGGAGGTGCCTTTGATGAACAGGTACAGTGGTTGATGATGGTTGATGATGAGAAAAGTGATCAAGAAAAGAGTCACTTCTTACCCCTTTTGAAAACTATTCTGATTAGTCGATGCCATGGAGTTGTGTTTTATAAATAAAATCAGCTTTATGCAAAACAGCCCTATAACTTTGAAAGCCTCATCGAGCTAAAGCTCTATATAATCTTGCGAGTTCGTCGAACTCAACGTCGTTTGTTTTGTTTCAGAGGAGGACTTCACCGACCTCGAAGGTGGGTTCTTTGTGGACGTCGACGAGTAGTCTGGGGTTCCCAGGTGGCAGCTTGGGACATCCCGGAACAGCTGGCGCTGGATGTTTATTTGTAGGCCTCTTAGGCCATAATTTGGTTCTTGTTGTTTAGAACAACCTAATTCGCTTCCGCATGTTGTACTGTTGGGTCTGTGACCTCTGGTTGTATTTGCTATCTTTCTCTATTATAAGAGTTGAACTATAATGATTTGTGTCGTAGAGTCTGTGATGTGCCAGTTGTTCCACAAGTCTTGATCTCTCTATTATGCATTGAAGTTGAGCCTGTGTTAAGGCATCAATCGGGGTGTTGCGTTGCCGGATCAATTCCGAGCAACGCCTGCCAAAGGTTTTGGCCGGGGATTGGTAAACCCGTAACCTCCGGTTGTATCGCTTAACCGGTGACACTCAGCATCACTGTATAGCAGTCAGGTCGGGGCGCCACAAGTTGGTATCAGAGCAGGACTGCCTGTAGGAAACCCTTCTACTGGTCGACGTTGAGTCTAGTATTTGTGAAAACTATTTTGAAACTAAAAATGAGTTGTGAAAACTTGCTTAGGATTCTTTTTACTCCTTACCTGGTATCGCTCCAACTCTGAGTCACCTTACCTCTATTTGATTTAAAAAGGTTTCGTTATCTCATCTGGTGTTTCAAAATTAGGTGACACGTTGGGTGGGCCGTTCCTAAATCTGTTAACCTGTTACTCCAGCTCACGAGTTACAAGTAGGCGTCGGAGTAGGAACCACGAGATCTAAAGGCTGGGATCCATCTCTAGTTATGTATCAGGTTGTCGGATTCAGAGTCTCCAACTCCTTTTGCCGGACCGATGCAACTCCAATTCTTCAAGACCACGGTTAAAACCCAGAGAATGGAGGAGCCAAGGTCTTGAACCGAAGGTCCCGGATTGTGCTGTGATTCTGGCATGATGAATGTGTGGGTTGTTACCCATGTGATTGTTATGCTATTTATGATTCTCGGCACATGAAGCTGACCTTTAACCCAAGTCCTTTATGTGGTCTGTGTGGTAAATGTTGAACCTTAATTTCCCACACCTCGGATGGCTATGTAACTTTAGCTCTTCCCTTAGCCTTGTTTTAGGTTCTGTCTTGGAACCATAGGGGTTACGGCCAAGATTCCCCTAGCGAGTCTCCCAACTATGTTCGTGACTCTGCTGCATCTTTACTTTTTGGGCATGGTTATCACAATTGAGCAATAACCGGTGCATCTTCAACATCTTAGGATTTCTCCTGAGTATGTTTCGTACTCTGATCTGCTTTCCGACCTTCGTCTGTCTTTTGACAGTAAAGTTTTATCGTGCGTTCGTATGTTTCGATGCGAGTCACTCTCTTGATCCGTCAAGACTTTCCACTTCGTCTTGTTAGGAGAAACAAACTCGAGTACCTTGTCCACTTCTCGGGCTAGGTCAAAGTTTTGTAGTCCACAGAGTAAGAGGTTTATTAGTCTCTGTTTCTGTTCCATCTTAGAGTAGCACGATACCTTGGTATAAAGAGCGTGCCATCCTGCTAAGTATCATGATCTTCTTGATGAAGTGATGCTCCTACACGTTGTTACTCTCCATTCTCCGAGTGGCTTGTTACCCCGGAATGATAAGACGGGAGCAATGATGCCGCTATCGGATATTCTTAGCAGTTCTTACTGTGCTGAAATCCAGGGATATCCATTGCCCTCCTTAGCATGATTGGTTAGCCAATCAATAAGCTGAGTTTGACAGTGCTACCAAGTCAGTTGGCTCTGGTGCCCTTCCTCGGTCAAAGAGCTAGGTTCGTGCCGAAGCTCCCAAGACCACCTCGTTGTGCCTTGAAAGGCATGATCCTCTCTTGAACTCAAGATCCACCGGTATGTCGTGATATCCTATATGTGGATCGTGATATTCTGGAGGTCTTCCCAGAAGTATCGCCAGGTTGTCGCCTGACCGTGATGTTGAGCTTATGAGTAAGCTGGTTCTCTGAACAACTCCCTTCTCCAAGAAAATCGTGCTGGATGTCCTGAAATTATTCGGTTGAGCTTAAACAACTTGGAGAGTTAAAAGACAAAAGCTCTATCCGATATAGTTCCTTCCTAAAGGGATGTCTAGTCTGTTCGTGCCGAAGCAAGGTGGTACCTCCTTTGTGGATATGCTATCCTAAAATCTTTTGATTTGAATTGGGCTATCGTCAAATCAAACTCAGACCAACCTACCTGAATGTGTTAGTCTGACCAATACTTATGCCTAGTTCTGGTGAAATATGAGTATACCGTCTCGGAGTATCTGGATAAGTTTGTTGTTGAGCCCCTCAACTACCTCCTTATCTTCTCCATGTTTGAGGAGATTCATATTGGATATTGGGCGTTAGCATTGGAAATTTAATCGAACTAACTTTGTGTCGTCACAAGGTATGTGTTCTGAAGATTAGAAGTGACTTTCCTTGGTTCACGTGCAATTGCTGAAAGATGTCACCGTGGATCTGAGTGAATTGTCTGGTTTCCTCCGAATCATTTCAACTCGATCATGCATGTGTAGAATATTCTCGGAATGGTCTGTTGTTACCTCCATTTGTTGAGAATTCCATTTCTGCATCCAAGCTACTGGTTGAAGTGTTCCAGAAAGAGAGGAAGCCTGAGAACTTCCTTGTCTTCTATGGTGCTTCCTACCCAGAACTCAATCGTGTCTCGTTACAAGATATTCAATTGGGGCAGCTGTCTCCTGACAAGTTGCTAATACGAGAGTTCCACAATCTCGTTCCTCCTTTGGAGTTAGACGTTGTAGTCCAGCTCTTGGGGTTCTAGCAAAAGTAATCCGTTGATATCCCGTGCAAGGACTTCCTATCCACCCATGTGAAGTCTGGAGTATCTCTACACCTGACCAGATCTAAATCTCAATCAGAAACGATAGTTGGTGATCCTCAAGAAGCTTGACCTCGATGTCTATAACATTAAGAAGTTTTTCCGATACTAACTTCTCGGAGTTTCTAAAGTTCCCTCGGTTCATTTTTTCCCGACCCTTCTCCTGTGATCCGAAATGCTCCTCCGTGAGGAAAGTTCTACTCAAGCCGACTAGTACAAGTTACCTCTTCATCTGTTGGAAGCTTGTTTCGATACTCTCCCTCAGAAATTTTAGGCCTTGTGCAAAGTTCATATTCTGAATCTTTGAGAAACAGTTGTCTGCCAACCTGAAACTCCTTATCAATCTCCCGTCAAATCGCATGTGTATCCTAACCATCAATTCAAGGGATGCTTGAAGTTCCATCCTAAGATTCTACTGGGAGGTACTCGGTCGTCGCATCTTCGTGAAGACCATTCCTTTCAGATGAGTTCCCCTCTCCTATGGTGTAGTTGAGTGAGGATCTCAAAGTGAGGCCGATGAAGATCCTCAGGATGCGCCGAATCAATCTACACCGAGAAGATCATTGAAGACCGTCGTAACCTTTCCCTCTTTCCTACTCTAAGAATCTCGGGACGAGATTCCTGTAAGAGGGGTAGAATTGTAACAGCCCAAAGTTTGAGAAACTAAAAAAAACCTGAGAAATTTTTTCGCTTTTGTGTTCATTGCATCATAGCATCCATGCATCCATGTGTGTCACTTGGAATCTTTAACTTTTGGTTAGGGAATTGTTGCTAGGGAATTGTTGTGGTTGGGCACTACCTAAAAACAGAATGCCAAATTTGCTTCAACAAATTTCAAATTAATGAAGGCACTCAAGCTTGCAAAACAAAATATCTTGACATCTTATATTTGTCAAGGAAGTTCTAAGAGTTCAAATTAATATTTTTCCCTTGCTTTAAAAATTCTAAAGTAATATCATTTTGGTTTTAAGAAAAATGCCAAAAGTTTTATAAAATGAAGGACATTCAAATTGGCTTGATCCAATTGAATTCAAACACTTCTAAAATCCTTCACCCTTTCTAAACAGAAGGCATGGATTGCTTCACCATGATGTTGGGAGCCTCCACTCTTTTCCTTGGTGACCTTTGGAAAATAAATTATGTTCAAATAAATTTTATAAAGAGAAAAGCCCCAAATGCCTATTGCTTTGCTTTCAAGTTTTGAAGTAATTGTTGACCATCAATTTTCACTTTTGGTTTGATATGTGTCAACAATGTTTCAGGACTTCAAAATATACTTCTCTCAAAGACAAATGGCTAAGTATTTTAAATCTTGAGAATACCAAAAATGCCATAATCGAACTCTCTAAACAAAAGTGGTCCAAACTATTTTATTTTGAACCCCCAATTTTTTGTGTAGCTTCTAATCGAAATGGAGAGGCTACCCAAATAATTTCATATTTTTTCTAAAATGTTTAAGTGCCCGAATTAAATCCCTAGAAGCTACTGGTGTTAAAAGGAAATAAAAGAAAAAGAGGAAAACAAACAAGCAGGGGGGTTTCGCAAAATGACCTTCCTCTACCTCCTGTTCGCCCACAGGAACGGCCATGGCAGGGAAGAGCTCGACCGTCCGATGCCTCCCCTCCACACGTCGAGCATCCGCGCCTCCTGGACCTGGATAAGAAGAGCACCCTAACCCTAGCCTCTGTCCAGTTCCTCCCCTTCGTTCTTCTTTTCTCCACCATGGCCGAGCCGAGCCATGGCTGCCGTCGCGCATCGCCGACGTTTGAGCGCCCAAGGGGCGAATCGAAGCACACCACCGTCTCCGCATCGTCGTCCTCTTCTTCCTCGTGCAAGGAATCGCCGTGGGGTCGCCCGTATCGTCGCCGCCGTCCGCGTCTTCTCCGACTCCGGCCGCCGCACGTCGAGCACGCTCGCCATCGATTCCGACCTCCTCCTTCACCGCTGCAAGCACCCACGCGTCGAGGGTGAGCGCGCCGTCCTCCCGGACATCTCCATCTCTCCTCCCCCTGCTCTGTGCCTCGCCTTCGTGCGAGATGAAGCACGGCCGGCCGCCGTGACCGCGCCGGTGTCGTACACGGACACGTCGTCGTGTGGCCTCATGGTCACTCACCAGCACGCACACGAGCACGCACACGTCGCCCGCCACTGACGCACACGCCCGCACACGAAGGCGCCGCCGCCGGAGGTCGTCGCTGGCCGTTGATCTCCGACGAGCACCGCACCTGTTGCATGTCGCTCGTTCTTCAGTTTCGTCAGCTCCCGCGCCTACACCACAAAAGAAACCCGACCTACTTCTTAACACCAACCCCTCACTAGCCCAGTGGCAGAAGCCACTCCGCATCACCGCGCGCGCCACGGGTTCGAATCCCCTACGCCGCACCCCCCCTTTTTTCTGTTTTTCTGAGAGATGATGTTCTTCTGAGAGACACGATCGGATAATCCGAACCCAGAAAATTCGGATTTTCCGGAATTAGCCAGTACTCCACTTTTCCTCCGCTCGGATAATCCGAGTTTATAAAAACCGGATATTCCGAAAATAATCAGTACGCCTGGAAAATTAATAAAAGGCAGGAAAAATATTGCAAACTTCTAAAATCAATAACTCTTGAAATGTTTATCCAAAATTTGCAATTGAGATATCGAAATGTTCAGTACGACAAACCCTAACATTTTACATCATATTCATGCATGTTGGAACGGAATAAATTTTTAACAATTTTGAAAACTAGCTAAAACTATAGAAACTTTGAAAATTCATACCGAATTCAATTCTTATCGGAAAAATGCAAGCAAGGTACCAAAATTCTTAGAAAATTTGGGCCTATCCAATGGTACCAGTGCCATGCTTCACTGAAGCCTAGTTTGTTACTGTATATGGAAGGTTAAAAATGCCTCCTTGTTTAAATTGTGAAGGTGTGATCCCAACTTTGCTAAAAACAATTATGGTACCCCTTTTAAATTGTTAAGTGGACCCTAAGGGTAACTTAAATGCATTAATATGTCATATCATCATTTTTGTATGCATTGCACAGTTGCCATGTGTTGATTGTTGTTCTTGCTTTCCGGTGTTGTTTGCTCTCCGGTAGATCACGAGTTCGGAGTTGAGCCTCATTACTCCGACGAGCAGTTTGACTACTTCGCTCAACAAGGCAAGCGTAATCCCCCCTCTGAGCATATCTTATCCTATTTTCCGCAAATATTTTATCCACTATAATATTGCATGCGGTTCCAAATGTCAATTTGCTTGGTTTAGAGTATCCTATAGTTGCATTAAGATTCCGATGCCAATTACCTGTTTCCCCTCCTATTATCCATAGGATTGTATTGTTGGCCTGAAATACTTAACTATGCAATGTTGATGCTTAGCCATGCTTAGTTAAATGCTTAGCCGTCCGATGGATACTTCATGTTGGAAACAGATTGTTGAAGTGTTCGGATGATGGTGGAGAAATTGTGGTGACAGGTAATAAAATACTTAAAGGTGGGGATGAGAGGCCACTGTGGTTGAGGTGCTTTGTCTCGTTCTCGCCGCCTAGGTGCGAGTTCTATACCTCTTGAACCAAGACTGAGCGTGCAACCATGCGTGAGGCCTATGCAATTGCAGGAACCCTCATAGACTAAATAACTCGGGCGGGGCTAGCCAGGGTCCTCTAGTTCGGGCTTCCATTTGCGCGTGCGTGATGATGGTGGGACGAACTGAGATGAGGATGGTGGTGTTAGGAAAATGAGTGGCCGTGGGGCGGGTGTTGAAGGCACTGGCTGTCCTGCCGCCACTGATGATCCTGGAAAGTCCTTAACGAGGGAGAAGTCGACACCGCTCCCACCCAGCCGGCTTTCCATGGAAGAGAGCTAATTGTACAGGCAATGGGCTGGACGGTACGCGTGGCAAACATTGTACACCCCTGCAGGGTAAATCTTTTCGAAAAGCCGTGTCCGCGGTTATGGACGAACTTGGGAAGTGAAGGTAAGATCATAGAATAACTTTAACGGAATGATTAAAAACTGGGTACTAAAGGTACCACTCAAGAATGCAAGGTTGACTTCCTCGAGGGTGATTCGGGGAGGTGCCTTTGATGAACAGGTACAGTGGTTGATGATGGTTGATGATGAGAAAAGTGATCAAGAAAAGAGTCACTTCTTACCCCTTTTGAAAACTATTCTGATTAGTCGATGCCATGGAGTTGTGTTTTATAAATAAAATCAGCTTTATGCAAAACAGCCCTATAACTTTGAAAGCCTCATCGAGCTAAAGCTCTATATATAATCTTGCGAGTTCGTCGAACTCAACGTCGTTTGTTTTGTTTCAGAGGAGGACTTCACCGACCTCGAAGGTGGGTTCTTTGTGGACGTCGACGAGTAGTCTGGGGTTCCCAGGTGGCAGCTTGGGACATCCCGGAATAGCTGGCGCTGGATGTTTATTTGTAGGCCTCTTAGGCCATAATTTGGTTCTTGTTGTTTAGAACAACCTAATTCGCTTCCGCATGTTGTACTGTTGGGTCTGTGACCTCTGTGTGTAATTTGCTATCTTTCTCTATTATAAGAGTTGAACTATAATGATTTGTGGCGTAGAGTCTGTGATGTGCCAGTTGTTCCACAAGTCTTGATCTCTCTATTATGCATTGAAAGTTGAGCCTGTGTTAAGGCATCAATCGGGGTGTTGCGTTGCCGGATCAATTCCGAGCAACGCCTGCCAAAGGTTTTGGCCGGGGATTGGTAAACCCGTAACCTCCGGTTGTATCGCTTAACCGGTGACACTCAGCATCACTGTATAGCAGTCAGGTCGGGGCGCCACATTAAGCGGTTAAAGTTGTAATTAATTGGGACTGGGCACCCCATTTGCCAGCTCTTTTTGCAAAATTATTGGATAAGCAGATGTATATGTCACTAGTCCATTGGTGAAAGTCTGTCAAAAGTAAATGACAAGGTTGACAGAGAAAACTCCACATAACTTCCTGATGAGCTATAAAAGATTGACACAAATAAGAGATAATAGTTTTTGAATAGTTTAAAGGTAGCACATGAAGTATTTAGTTGGAATGGCAGGAAATACCACATAATAAGTAGTTATGGTGGACATAGATGGCATGGGTTTCGGCTCAAGGTTTTGGATGCACGAGAAGCATTCCCTCTCAGTACAGAGTTTAGGCTAGCAAGGTTGTTTGAAGAAAACACAGGATATCAACTAGTACAGCAAGACTTACATGAAAACATAATGCAAGCATTATAAGACTCTACACTATCTTCCTTGTTACTCAAACACTTTTACCAGAAAATATCTAGACCTTAGAGATACCAAACATGCAAACCAAATTTCAACAAGCTCTACGGTAGTTCTTCACTAATAGGTTTTAACTACATGATGCAAGAGCTTAAACATGATCTACTTGAGTTCTCAAAACAATTGCCAAGCATCAAATTATCCAAGACCATGATCTACAAGAATATGTATGTCTTTTTCAATACCATCTAGCACATGCAGCACTTTCTGTTTCCAACCAAACACCAATCAATTTATTTCAACACAAAAACTCTCCAAATAATTCAACAATGAAACAAGAGAGTACTTCTCTACATGAATTAGCAGCTCTGAACAAGAGATGCGTGAAAAACAGGAGCTTAAAGTATTGCAGTAGCTAGATAAGAGTACTCAATAAATATAAGTGAAGAATACAAGTATTCACATGAAAAAACGGAGCGAGTCTCTCTCCCACACAAGAATGCTAGGATCCAATTTATTCAGAAAATTAAAATAACAAAGCAAAAATAAAAGCACACAGACGCTCCAAGTAAAGCACATAAGATGTGAAAGAATTAAAATATAGTTTCACTAGAGATGACTTGATAAGTTGTCGATGAAGAAGGGGATGCCTTGGGCATCCCCAAGCTTAGAGGCTTGAGGCTTCTTGAAATATGCTTGGGTGACCCACGAGGGCATCCCCAAGCTTAGGCTTTTCACTCTTCTTGATCATATAATATCATTCTCCTCTCTTGATCCTTGAAAACTTCCTTCACACCAAACTCGGAGTAATTCTTATTAGAGGGTTAGTGCATAATCAAAAATTCACATGTTCTGTATGTACACACTCATCACCAATACTTCTGGACATTAGCTATAGCCACTGATGTATTTTGGAGCAAAGAAATCCACTCAAACATAGTAAAAGAGGGAATGCAAAATAAAAGGCAGAATCTGTCAAAAACAGAACAGTCCGTAAAGACGAATTTTTTCGAGGCACTTAAGTTGCTCAGATCAGAAAACTCAAAACTAATGAAAGTTGCGTACATATCTGAGGATCACGCGCAATTGTTTTCAGATTTTTCTCAATTTTTCTGAGATTTTTAAAGCTCAAAACCGTGGACAGCAAAAATCTGTCCCTGCGCAGAAATCCAAATCTAGCATCAACTTTCTATTAGAGACTTTACTTGGCACAACAATGCAATAAAATAAAGATACAAAGAGTTGTTACAGAAGTAAGCAAGCTCCTTGACTGATGCATGTAAAATGCATACATGAACTTTGCATTTTATTACTTGATATTCCAACTTATTTGCATCATATGTGGGTTATATTTATGTTTTATAATGATTTTAGGGGATAATTCACAGTTTCCCCATTTATTTGGAATTAACCCTATTTTCCAGAAAACGTCTTTTTTTAGTGTTTCAGACTTTCCGGGAGCTTCGGGACTCCAAAAAGGGCCTCGGAGCTCCGCTGCCATTGATCTTTTCTCCACTGACGTTATATACTTTCTGGACATTCATATGATGTTTTGTTTAAGGATTATATGCAGCAAGAAATCTATTTGTTTATCACTACTAATACACCCCACAGAAAAGAAATGGGAGAAACGGTGCTTTGAATTTTTTCACAGGGATTGGAGGAGATGCATCAAGAGCTATCCAAGGATGGTGAAGACCATAAACTTGGGGATGTAAAGACAACCCCGCTGGACCTACACACTCTCGGTTTGCACACGTCTAACTTCTGTTTTTCGATCGAAACACTTTATCGCATAAACTTGGATCGTCTTTTTGTTTGTTTTGGTTTGATTTTTATTTTTGTGAGACCACCATATTATCATTTATATATGAAAGAGCTACTGGAAATATGGGTTGAAATATGTTGGATGCTATTATAAGATTGGGAAAAGGGATGTTTGAGTTGATTTTAAATGATACATATAATTGCATGATTCATGAGCTTGTTAATGAGTAATAATTTGCAAATGCTTTGTCCAGAGCTATCACTTATTCATGTTTTGATTCTGATTGTTATTTTACTTTGCTTAACACTAGTTGGCATGTACGTGCAACGCACGTATCCATTTAAAACCTCACAATTCTTGAGAAAAAATGTGTTCAAATTATAATGATTTCTATGATAATCTATGTGTTCAAATTATGTTGGAAATAAAATTCATGAGCGTGTCACGCACGTGTACCCTTAACAGAAAGGGAAAAGTACAAAACAGCAAAATATGCCGTAGTAGCTACAGGCATGCAATCATACCAAAAACAATACTGAGATAGGCACCTGTGCGTACCAGAAAGGCCAAGTGACCAAGCAGGAAAAAAATGCAACAACAAGCACACTGGGACAAGAGGTACCCCAGTTGACACTCTTGATGATACTATTATTACTTACAATGATATATAACTTGAACTTGCTTTGTTTCCCAAGTTGAGTAACTCATGGTGTACGTAATTGTATTCAAGGGGCATGAGACATCAAACCTTTACTTTGTCAAGCACACTACTCATATTTGCTTTCACTTTAAACTTTAATCATTCAAGATGCTATGATAGGGGTAATGAGAGCTTGACACCAAGGATTACCACATTGCAATTATTAACTTAAGTAGAAGAGTTTGGAAGTTAGATGAAACTTATGCATGCTTTATCTCTAATCACATATGTATCTTTCCAAAGTGTCCACCTTTTATATTCAGATTTTCATCAATACTCTATGACCATTGTAGGATGTTCTTGCTTATCATTATGCATACATGTGGTCCATATTACGTTCTTCTATGTTACACTTTGTGAATTATCATTGAACATCCTTGCATTGAATACTTGATATCACTTCATAAACTATCTTGCATATTGCTACTCATTTGAAGAATGAATCATTTGACTCTATGTAGCAATAGTAATCATCTTTGATATCCCTTATTAGTATTAAATTGCAAAGTCCATGTTAGTTTTATCACCTTCATACTCGAGGACGAGTATTGGTTAAGCTTGGGGATGTTGATGCATGTAAAATGCATACATGAACTTTGCATTTTATTACTTGATATTCCAACTTATTTGCATCATATATGGGCAATATTTATGTTTTATAGTGATTTTAGGAGATAATTCACAGTTTTCCCATTTATTTGGAATTAACCTTTTTTCCAAATGAAGACCAGAAGCCCAACCAGCTGAAAATTAGAGGGTCCCACGCGGCCCCTGTACCTGGCCGCGTGGGCCCACCTCTTTTGGGCCTCGGAGCTCCGCTGTCGTTGATATTTTCTCCACCGACCTAGTCGTGACCTAAAAACGCCTATAAAAATAGTCCCCCGACGTTCTCTGGAGGGGGCGCCGCCGAAACACAGAAACACCGAAACAGAGACCTGGAGCTGCAGATTGGAGGGGGAAAACTCCGGCGGGGCGCTGCCGGCGTGGTCTCCATCTTCTCCATCGACTTCTCCACCGTCTGCATGATGAAGAGGGAGTAGCCCACCTCTGGACTATGGGTTTGTGGAAGTAACTTATGTATCTCTCCTCTCTTTGAGCTTCACTAATTAGTACTGTATGAGCTGCTGAACATGATTACGATCATCTTTGTAATACCTTTGTGGTGGATCTTTTTATGAGTTAATATATGTTTGAGATTGCAAATGTTTTGTTTCAGTTATGAATATAGATACATATTATGTACCCCGTTCTTATTCACTTGTTATGATCAAGCATGTTTATGAGAGCGTGTGTGGGGTGATGTGTGCATTAGTTGGAGTAACGGGGGGTGGCTAGTGCAGTGAACGTGAGAGAAAGTTCTGCGATCCACTTGGGTATCTCTACCTTACTTTGTTGCCTCACTAGGGATAAACAAAAATACCATGTTACCGGAGATGTGGGTGTGACCATTGCCACTACTCCATGACTAGATCTAGCATGTTCTTATTTTAACTTCACCTCATGATACTTAAAACTATACTCTGAGTCATCTTAATTACTGAGGTGTTATGATTTAGTTCGCATCTTGGTGGAGTATAAGTGAGACTAATAAACAAAAGGTCTCTATGTTAGGACGTGATGCCCATATAATTAATAACTTGTCACGAAACTTTTGTGTTGCAATCTCATATGTCAACTCTAGTGTTCCATTGTCTACCACTTTATTAAAGAGAGAGTGCATTTGTGAAACCATGAACCCCGGTCCATTTTTAATCATAAGAAACACCTTTCCAACCACTTTTACCACTTTTATATTTCTGCCATTATTAAATCCGAAAATACAAAAACACTTTTACATCTTGCATACATCGTTAAAAACCCAAAAATATCATTTATCATTGTTATCATCATCCTTGCATATTTATTTATCATCATTGCATATTTATTTCTTGTTTGCATCACATACTATCTTGATATCATTCTTACACCTTGTGCTTGACAACCACAGGTGAGGTTGAGGACCAAAATATTTAACTTTGTTTTGTAGGTAACAAAAGAAGGATAGGAAGATAAATCTTTCACTACTGATTCCCCGAGAGTTCGATATTAAACCCTCGAGTCACCCTCGTGGGGAAAACACGTCTTCCACTTACTACAAACTCTGCACTTGGAGTCTCAACCTAACCCCGTTTACTATTTCATACAGGTAACTACCTGAAGGCTATCACATCTACGGGTATCTAGACTGTTTTCTGGCGCCGTTGCCGGGGAGTCATAGCTGAAGAGATTTATCCAAGGGTGTGCACCAGCTCTGTTTTCTCGCGTCCATCTCACAACAAAGTCAACTTCATCACCAACTTGTGCTAACACCTAAGCTTGGGGAGGTTGCACCTACGTGAGCATCATCTTATCCATCTTTACCTTCAAAACAATTTATTTTGTTTTGTCATTGTCTTGCATATCATATTTTGGTTTGTTAGTATGTCTACCTGCTATCAATGGAAATAAAATTTTATCAGCTAAGTGGGTTCACGGAGGAACAACAAAATTGTTGTAAGGAATGCCACTTGTCTGAAAAGGGGAAACAGTTATGGGCACAAATATATAAATTAAATTGTTTTGCTAGAAACTTGTGCTCTACTTTTTTTTTTTAAAGGAATGCGGTAGGGGAAGCCCCTACAGCGGTTTTTGTTTTGAAATAATAAGAACCCAAATCCGCGTCCGTGAGGACTTGAACCTGGGTGGCTGGGTTGTACATCCACTTCCCTAACCAAGTGAGTTGGGCTCACTTCTTAACTTGTGCTTTACTTATGATAAATCCTACTGCTTTAATGAATCTTTTTGTTGTAGGAGGCATAAACACCTCTCTTTTCAATGTGATTATAATGATAATGAAACCTTGGCTGATTATGTTAAAGGAAACTATGACTTTGATAATCTTGAACAAATTGAAGAATTTGTTGTTGCTTATGAAATTGCTGGTTATATTCAAAATAATGATCCTTGTAAAACTGAAAATCTTGTTATACTTGGTTATTGTCTTGAATATTACAAAGATAATCCTTATATCACTGAATTTCTTGAGAAAACCTATTCTCCAGAAGAACTTGCCACCTTTCAGGAACCTGTGGGAGAGGAAATTGCTGAAGCTGTGATCTCATTGGATGAAAAAGAAGAGGAGATTGAAATGAATGTGTTCCAACCTAAGCTTGGGGAAGAGTTGGATCTTCCAACTTCACCATCAACATATGATAGCAACACTCAAACTCGAAAATCTTTTGTTATTTATGAGAACCCATGTTATGATGAGTGTCAAACTGAAAATTCTATGGTCCTATATGATAACCCATGCTATTATGATGAAACTAATAATTCTCCTTTACTTTTTAGTAATGCTACTAGTGAACTTATTGATGATAATGAGGAGTGTCGCTTAGATATGTTATAGGATAATGCTTTAGATGATGGTACTATGCTTATTGATAATCCTCCACGTTTAGTTGTTACTACTTTATGTGAGGATAAAAATGATATACTTGCTGTTTATGATAGTACTCCTACTAATGAGAGTCCTACTTTGTTCCTGAATTCTCCTAATTACACCATAGAGGAGAAATTTGCTTATGTTGAGAAATACTTATGTGGTTTGCAATTATCTTTAGTTCAAAATCTTTGTTGCAACCATGATACTAAACTTGATATTGATCTTAATAACTATTTTGAAAGAGGGAAGCGTGCTAATGAATTCCAAAATAAATTTAATGATCTTCTTTATTTGCCTAAATTATCTAAGTTGAATGATTCTTGTGGTTATATGGTTGAATTTGCTTCTACTACTTGCAACTATTATGAAAAAGGAGGTGATAAGAGTCCTCTGTATGCTACTAATAATTATAGGCTGCAAGTAACTATTGTTAATATGTATTGGAAAACTTCTATTTATTGTGATTCGTTCATATACAAAATGTCAATACATAGAAAGAAAGTTAGACTTCGTTGTTATTACTTTTGTGTTTTGTTTTTCTCTCTACTAGGTTTCAACTTGACTATTATTTTCATTGGCTTGAGAGCACCATGGGACCCTGGTATTATTCATGAACACTTCCCAAGGAAGAGGGGCACATCAAAGTTCAAGCTCCCTCATGAGCTTCATCTTCAATAAACAACAAGTAAGAAGCCTAACTATATGGCTATAAAGAAAGCGCTTTGCGGGAGGCAACCCGGTTATTTTTATGTGTGATTTACTTTGTGTCCTATTGCTGTAACAATAGAGTTTGTTTTTAGTCTAGTTTCTGGAATTTTTAATAAAGTGCCAAGTTTTACTCATTTTGGTTTGGAAAAGTTGCTTATAGCATTCGGAGATTTTATTCCTGCACGAATCTGTGCGCGGTATGATTTTTAGTTCTTATTCTGTAACTCCGAATGAGCTCATATTTGAACTGTAGTTGCAACTTTTCATCCTCTGCATGCATGCAATTTTTAGGAATTTTTCGACAAAGTTTAGTAGGGTAGAAAAATACGTTTTGCTGCTGCTGTTTTTCTGGACAGATTCTGTCCCATTTTGTTTGATGCATGCTTTGAGCTTTTAACTTAAATCTTTTTGATCCAATTGAGCTTATGAGTAGGCATACAACATTATATACTTTCTGGACATTCATATGATGTTTTGTTTAAGGATTATATGCAGCAAGAAATCTATTTGTTTATCACTACTAATGCACCCCACAGAAAAGAAATGAGAGAAACAGTGTTTTGAAGTTTTTTCACAGGGATTGGAGGAGATGCACCAAGAGCTATCCAAGGATGGTGAAGACCATAAGCTTGGGGATGTGAAGACAACCCCACGTGACCTACAAACTCTCGGTTTGCACACGTCTAACTTCTATTTTTCGATCGAAATTTATCGCATAAACTTGGAGCGTCTTTTTGTTTGTTTTGGTTTGATTTTTATTTTTGTGAGACCACCATATTATCATTTATATATGAAAGAGCTACTGGAAATATGGGTTGAAATTTGTTGGATGCTATTATAAGATTGGGAAAAGGGATGTTTGAGTTGATTTAAAATGATACATATAATTGCATGATTCATGAACTTGTTAATGAGTAATAATTTGCAAATGCTTTGTCAAGAGCTATCACTTATTCATGTTTTGATGCTGATTGTTATTTTACTTTGTTTAACACTAGTTGGCATGTACGTGCAACGCACGTATCCATTTAAAACCTCACAATTCTTGAGAAAAAATGTGTTCAAATTATAATGATTTCTATGATAATCTATGTGCTCAAATTATGTTGGAAATAAAATTCATGAGCGTGTCAAACATGTGTACCCTTAACAGAAAGGGAAAAGTAAAAAACAGCAAAATATGCAGTAGTAGCTACAGGAATGCAAGCATACCAAAAACAATACGGAGATTGGCACCTGTGCGTACCAGAAAGGCCAAGTGACCAAGCAGGAAAAAAATGCAACAACAAGCCGCACGTATAGGAGATCGATCCTATCTCAACATGCACTCGAGGACGTGTTCGATCGGGTTATGTTCTGAGGACAGCGAGCTGCCTTGACTACGTGCTGTGGCTGGCGGGCGGCCAGCTCGCCGGGTTCCCGACTGCACATGTGTGCTGCGCTCTGCTTTCCCGGCGCCTCGCAGCGGAGCGGCGTCCTACTAGTGTGGACGCGTCTGCAGCGGTCGTGGCGATCGAGAACGTCCTCACCCGATCTGGGCGTCCGAGGCTCGTCTCCCCATCGACACCGCAGACGACCACGATGAACACCGCCTCCGTGGCTCCTCCTTCCCGTCGTCGCCGCGGGCGCCAGCCGCCTCTACGCGTTCCTGCACAGCTGGACCAGAAGAGATTGATTCGTCATTGGCCGCCGTTGGAAGAGCTCGCCGGGGCAGCAGAGAAGGACGGCGACGCACACACGCACGGCCGGCCGGCGAGCCGGGGAGCGCATGCACGGGCAGATGCATGCATGCATGGCCGGCCGGCGAGCCGGCGAGCACACATGCACGGACGCACCGTGGCGTGGTGCTGGGCATGGCGTGTCGCGCGAGGCCGGAGCTGGGCGTGACAGTGCGTGAGGCGGGCTGAGAGTTGGTCAAGCGTTTTCTTTTATTTTTATCGGTGGCAATCTTTTGTAATTAATGGCAAAACGAAAAGGTGGTGGCAATTTAGTCGTATTATGTGAGTTGGTGGGAGGGCAAAACGGTCCAAAACGGACAATGTTGAGTTGTCAAACATTGGGACGATCTGAACCGTTTGATCGGATATTGAAAGGCTCAGATTTAAAGTATCCCAACAACACAAGTTTGCTCTTTTAATAGTTGTATAGATTATGTGAGTTGGTGGGAGGGCAAAACGGTCGAAAACGGACAATGTTGAGTTGTCAAACATTGGGACGATATGAATCGTTTGATCGGATATTGAAGGGCTCAGATTTAAAGTATCCCAACAACACAAGTTTGATCTTTTAATAGTAGTATAGATGAATTAGTTAGTTCTATGGACACGCATGCATGCATTTAGATGGTCAACTTTCTCCCTCTTGCTAGCCCAAAAATTCCAACAAGTAAAACCTTGTTTCCAACACCTTCAGCCAAAGTTATTCCAGTGAGTCCACCATAACTACCTATTAGCTTTATGCTATTCCGAGTATGTTTATCATGTTATTTGTGTTATCTATACCTCCGAATGAAAATGTTTATGTTATTGATTGTTATGGGAAAAGTTGGTTATATAGCTCTCACGATGTTATTTGTGTTATCTATACCTCCGAATGAAAATGTTTATGTTATTGATTGTTATGGGAAAAGTTGGTTATATAGCTCTCACGAACTTGATGCACACTTTACTTTTATTGCTTAAATAAAACATGACCCATTGTGATTAAGATTATGATGTTGTGGGCTTGACAAATATTCGAGGTTGGGAGTTAGCTCATATGTGCTGTCACATGGCAAGCTTTCAACATGCTTTTCGTTTCATTTAGTTGATATCATATACTTTTGTCTATGGATGCCTATCATGGTGAAATGAATGTGGAAATGAAGTAGTTTAAATGAGTTTGTATAAATGGTTAGAGAGACGCCTGGGCCGCTAATCTAAGCCATGCATCATTCATGGTGGAAATTTACTTACATGCTATGGTGAACCGTCTGTGATACACCTTACAATAAAAAGCTATTCCAATGTTAAATAAGAATGGTGTTGAGGTTGTTCATTTTGTTTGTTTGTCTTGTCATTTTGATATGGGCTTGTTCCATATGCTGGGACAAGAGGTACCCCAGTTGACGCTCTTGATGATACTATTATTACTTACAATGATATATAACTTGAACTTGCTTTGTTTCCCAAGTTGAGTAACTCATGGTGTACGTAATTGTATTCAAGGGGCATGAGACATCAAACCTTTACTTTGTCAAGCACACTACTCATATTTGCTTTCACTTTAAACTTTAATCATTCAAGATGCTATGATAGGGGTAATGAGAGCTTGACACCAAGGATTCCACATTGCAATCATTAACTTAAGTAGAAGAGTTTGGAAGTTAGATGAAACTTATGCATGCTTTATCTCTAATCACATATGTATCTTTCCAAAGTGTCCACCTTTTATATTCAGATTTTCATCAATACTCTATGACCATTGTAGGATGTTCTTGCTTATCATTATGCATACATGTGGTCCATATTACGTTCTTCTATGTTACACTTTGTGAATTATCATTGAACATCCTTGCATTGAATACTTGATATCACTTCATAAACTATCTTGCATATTGCTACTCATTTGAAGAATGAATCATTTGACTCTATGTAGCAATAGTAATCATCTTTGATATCCCTTGTTAGTATTAAATTGCAAAGTCCATGTTAGTTTTATCACCTTCATACTCGAGGACGAGTATTGGTTAAGCTTGGGGATGTTGATGCATGTAAAATGCATACATGAACTTTGCATTTTATTACTTGATATTCCAACTTATTTGCATCATATATGGGCAATATTTATGTTTTATAGTGATTTTAGGAGATAATTCACAGTTTTCCCATTTATTTGGAATTAACCCTGTTTTCCAGAAAACGTCTTTTTTAGTGTTTCAAACTTTCCGGGAGCTTCGGGACTCCAAAAAGGGCAAGGCCAAAGAGCATGGTTCAGAATTTTCGAGACAAACGCAATGGGATCAAAATCAAGACTAGAAGCCCAACCAACTGAAAATTAGAGGGTCCCACGTGGCCCCTGTACCTGGCCGCGTGGGCCCACCTCTTTTGGGCCTCGGAGCTCCGCTGCCGTTGATCTTTTCTCCACCGACCTAGTCGTGACCTAAAAACGCCTATAAAAATAGTCCCCCGATGTTCTCTGGAGGGGGTGCCGCCGAAACACAGAAACACCGAAACATAGACCTGGAGCTGCAGATTGGAGGAGGAAAACTCCGGCGGGGCGCTGCCGGCGTGGTCTCCATCTCCATGATGAAGAGGGAGTAGTCCACCTCTGGACTATGGGTTTGTGGAAGTAAATTATGTATCTCTCCTCTCTTTGAGCTTCACTAATTAGTACCGTATGAGCTGTTGAACATGATTACGATCATCTTTGTAATACCTTTGTTGTGGATCTTTTTATGAGTTAATATATGTTTGAGATTGCAAATGTTTTGTTTCAGTTATGAATATAGATGCATATTATGTACCCCGTTTTTATTCACTTGTTATGATCAAGCATGTTTATGAGAGCGTGTGTGGGGTGATGTGTGCATTAGTTGGAGTAACGGGGGGTGGCTAGTGCAGTGAACGTGAGAGAAAGTTCTGCGATCCACTTGGGTATCTCTACCTTACTTTGTTGCCTCACTAGGGATAAACAAAAATACCATGTTACCGGAGATGTGGGTGTGACCATTGCCACTACTCCATGACTAGATCTAGCATGTTCTTATTTTAACTTCATCTCATGATACTTAAAGCTATACTCTGAGTCATCTTAATTACTGAGGTGTTATGATTTAGTTCGCATCTTGGTGGAGTATAAGTGAGACTAATAAACAAAAGGTCTCTATGTTAGGACGTGATGCCCATATAATTAATAAATTGTCACAAAACTTTTGTGTTGCAATCTCATATGTCAACTCTAGTGTTCCATTGTCTACCACTTTATTAAAGAGAGAGTGCATTTGTGAAACCATGAACCCCGGTCCATTTTTAATCATAAGAAACACCTTTCCAACCACTTTTACCGCTTTTATATTTCTGCCATTATCAAATCTGAAAATACAAAAACACTTTTACATCTTGCATACATCATTAAAAACCCAAAAATATCATTTATCATTGTTATCATCATCCTTGCATATTTATTTATCATCATTGCATATTTATTTCTTGTTTGCATCACATACTATCTTGATATCATTCTTACACCTTGTGCTTGACAACCACATGTGAGGTTGAGGACCAAAACATTTAACTTTGTTTTGTAGGTAACCAAAAGAAGGATAGGAAGATAAATCCTTCACTACTGATTCCTCGAGAGTTCGATATTAAACCCTCGAGTCACCCTCATGGGGAAAACACGTCTTCCACTTACTACACACTCTGCACTTGGAGTCTCAACCTAACCCCGTTTACTATTTCATAGAAGTAGCTATCACATCTACGGGTATCATTGACTCAAACAAAAGAAAAATTACATAAATAAAACAATGGGTTGTTTCCCATAAGCGCTTTTCTTTAACGCCTTTCAACTAGGCGCAGAAAGTGAAAATCAAGTGTTCCAAGTGAAGAACCATCAACAGAATAATGTGTTCTAATAATAGAATCAAAAGGTAGCTTCATTCTCTTTCTAGGGAAGTGTTCCATACCTTTCTTAAGTGGGAATTGGTACCTAATGTTTCATTCCTTCATATCAATGATGGCACCAATAGTTCTAAGAAAAGGTCTTCCCAAAACAATAGGACATGATGCATTGCATTCAATGTCCAAAACAATAAAATCAACGGGGACAAGGTTATTGTTAACCATAATGTGAACATTCTCAATTCTCCCCAAAGGTTTCTTCATAGCATTGTCAGCAAGATAAACATTCAAATAACAGTGTTCCAAAGGTGGTAAATCAAGCAAATCATAGAGTTTCTTAGGCATAACAGAGATACTATCACCAAGATCACATAAAGCATTACAATCAAAATCATTCACCTTCATCTTAATGATGGGCTCCCAACCATCTTCTAACTTCCTAGCGATAGAAGCTTCATGCTTGATGAAGGGGTGGTCCTGACGGTTGACTTGGAACCTGCACACAACACAACCAAAATAGTTTGCCCCAACTTAACAGTGAGGTTGTCAATCTCACCGGCTTGCAGAAAACAAAGGATTAGACGTATAGTGTGGAAAATGATGTTTGTTTGCAGAGAATGAAAGGAAACATTGTTTGCAGTAGGTTGTATTATCAATGTAAAAGAATGGACCAGGGTCCACAATTCACTAGTGGTGTCACTCCATAATAAATAACTAACATGTTGGGTGAACATATTACAGCTGGGCAACTGAGATATAGAGAAGTGCATAACAATGCATGAACAAGTTATGACGGTACAATGAGATTAACTTGGGCATTACAACATGGTACACAGACCGATATCCAGCTTCACGTTAGCATCCGCACCCCTTTCAGTATTAAGTTGCAAGCAACAGATTATTGCATTAAGTAAAATGTATAATGTAAGCAACACAATTATCCTTAGACGAAGCATCGCTATTTTACCCCTAGTGGCAACAGCACATCCACAACCTTAGAGGTTGTTGTCACTCCCCCAGATTAAATGGAGACTGAACCCACTATCTAGCATAAATACTCTCTCTTGGAGTCACAAGCATCAACTTGGTCAGAGTATCAACTAGCAACGGAGAGCATGCAAGATCATAAATAACATGTATATGATAATTCAATAATCAACTTGACATAGTATCAGTATACATTGGATCCCAGCAAACACAACATGTAGCATTACAATAATATGATCTTGATCATGATAGGCAGCTCACAAGATCTAAACATGATGGCACAAGAGGAGAAGACAACCATCTAGCTACTGCTATGGATCCATAGTCCAAGGATGAACTACTCACGCATCACTCTGGAGGCAGGCATGGCGATGTAGAGCAATCCGGTGATGATTCCCCTCTGCGGCAAGGTGCCGGGAAGAGCTTCAGAACCCTCCTGAGTTAGGGTTGACGGCGGCGGTGGCTCTGAAACTTTTCGTGGAATATGACTCGGGTATTTAGGGTTTTCCTGAACATGCGAATTTATAGGCGAAGGGGCGATGTCGGTGGGCACCCGTGGGCCCCTCGCCACGTGACGGCGCGACAGAGGGGGAGGGGGGCGCCGCCGTATGGTGAGGGCGCCTCGGTGCCACTTCGTCTCTCCTTCAGGCTCCGTGTACGTGACAGAAAAATAGGGACCTGACTTTTTGATTCGTCCAATTCCGAGAATATTTCCAGAACAACTTTTCTGGAATACAAAAAACAGCAGAAAACAGGAACTGGCACTGTGGTATCTTGTTAATAGGTTAGTCCCAGAAAATGCATAAAAATGCTATAAAGTGTAAATAATTATGTAGCAATTGGCATAATATAAGCATGGAACATCAGAAATTATGGATACGTTGGAGATGTATCATCCCCCCCTCGGTCTTGTTATTTTGTGTATAATGGTCGTCCGCCAACATCATTATCCTTCCTCTCTCCTTGCTGCTGGTGGTGTGGACGAACAACGACTACGTTGGCACGTTTGGTGGCCTGCATGAGGCTAGGCTAGGCCCATCAACTGCAGCCGCACGGTCATTCATTGCATGTGCAAGCTCCTAGATTAAACTAGCACGCTGATCAGAACAGTCTCGGCTGAGGCCCAACAGGCACGCTCGAAATCGAAAATGTCCGTGAAGGCAGGTTGCCCAGCTGCAAAATCTAGCGCTCTCTCCTACTTGCTCATACCTAACTTTGCTTCCCCTCATCATCCTTACACTTGCTCTTCTTTTTCGGTTGGAACGAAGAAGAGACGGTAAGTTCATATTTAAACATTCTTCTTCGTTCGAAATAATGCTAAGTGCTCAAATTAAAATAAGCTTTAGACGAAAATGATGTGCGTTGATAGCGTGGTTCCATTACGATACTAATCAGTTCTGGTTTTTATTAATTTTTAACTTCTAATTTCGTTGGCGCTTTTTTTGCGAAACACAGTACAACGCAGACGTCCACATAAACGCGCATACACTCACCACTATGAACGCACATACGCACACCCTACCCCTATGAGCACCTCCGAGAGACTGAGTCAGCGGTTGGATCGATCTTGAGATTGACGAAGTCACCACGGACGTCTCGCTGTCGATGGGAACGCCGCATCCCACTGAAGAATATTCCATCTAAATGAGAACACCAGCGTCAAACCTGATGTTTGAACTTTGTGGGCTGCGATGCAACTACCCTCCTAACTATTTCGTTGGCGCTGGCGCTGGTTTAAAGAAGGGGAAGAAAAACGTGCACGAGGCCGCGTGGGTCACGACGGGCGAGCACACCACTACACCAGTGTACGGCAAAACCGCACCGTCTCACTCTCACCCACAACAAACCAAACAAGATAGCACAGTTGTGGCATGTGCGCCTCCGTGGCAAGTTCGAAACGTGAGTTGATCTGCCATACCGTACTGTGGCGGTCGAGAGATCGATTGATCGGCGCCGGCCTGTGACACGTGCATTTTCCACAGATCGCCATGAGATTTCGGCGCTACATTAGTTTGGTCATACGTGATTCCGTACCAAGAATGTGCCTTTCATATTAGTCGAGCACTTGAGCACGTTGTCTCTCCTAGGATAAGGACGCTTCTGGCTGACGCATGGATAGTACTGAACAGAACTCTCTCTGCCGGCGAAGTCAAAATCAAGGGCTCTTGATGAGCTGTCTATTTTCCGTCGGAGTGAGTAGCACGTACCTAGACAGAGACACGGGAGGGCGGGAGCAGGGATGGCGGGGACTAGGGATTGTCTGTCCACTCGATCCTGACGAGGTTCAAACTCGATCCGGTCATCGCCAACTCCACCAATCACGACCGATTGTAGTTAGAAACACGAAGAATGTGTTGACATGCGTTTGTTATCTTTATTCTGGTTTGTCACTCGCGAACCCAGGCTTTGCACACAGGTTGTGATTTGGGAACTTCGGATGACATGCTACGCACTGGCGAAGCTAGAGCAGAGACGACCGGGGTGCCTTGCGACGGCACAGATGGACAAAAATCTCAATTTCAGGAGTGCACATCTGGTGAAAATCTATAGTTATACACAGAAAAGTTTATCTTGGGGGTGTCTTGTGCACCCCCTAGGTCTACATGGATCCGCCACTGATGCTACGCATCTACGGTGACTGGTGCGATGGCCTTCAGGCTTAGCATGAAGACTTCTCATATGTCTATTACTAAGTTTTAATACGACAATTTTTTCCTGACTCCAGTAACGAAGGGCCGAGAACAACGGCACACATTCAACTCGTTGTAGTGTTCGTAGCCATCGCTAGGAGGTAAGTTGACCTATTTGTAATTTTATTACTTTTTGAATCATTCTTACTACTTTACTTTGGATGGTCTGTATGTCGAAACAAGTAGCTTTGGCATCTTCTTACTGTCAACACAAGATACACAGGCGGTGTACATATAGATTTTTTTTAACACGTGAAGGATCAAGAGAACCCTGAATCTTCGTTCGTATACAGGCGGTGTCTCAATTTTGTCTAAATTTTCATGTATCTAAATTTCTAGACAAAGTAAGACATCTTTTAATGCAATAATTGGAGATAGTAGTGAATGCTTTTAAGACACAACAAAGTGCATTATTGATTTCGCACAATAAACCCTACTAATGCTCGTATGCCCCCATAAGGTATCGACGGAGCAAAGAAAGTCACGCGCACGTTGCGAAATCCGGTGGTTTCTCCGTAGCCCCCAAGCAAAATCAAAACACAATCGAAACGAAGACCTCCAAAAATAGAAAAGAAAAAAGAGACCAAAGCCAAAACGAAACCCTACACGACCGGACCGTTCACGACGGCACCCATCCGAGCCACCCACCCACCGCGTAAGACACCATCCAGCCGTCCATCCACCACCACCGACCGGCCCAGATCACCCCGTTCCAGAAACCAACACCACGCCTCAGGGGAGCCGGTGCCGTGCGTGCCATATATTCCGTCTCTTCACGCGTCGATCGATCGAGTCCCAGACCCAGCCTCCTTCCTCCTCCTCCCTCGGCCGCCGAGCGCTTGCGCCGCCCCTGCAGATCTCTCCGGAGAAGACCCAGCCGCTTGTGAATGGTGGGAGCCCGCACGATCTCCGCCTCCCCCTCCTCGCCGCCGCAGCCGGAGAGGGACTCCTCCGCCTCCTCCTCCTTCCGCTGCTTCGGCGCTTGCATGCAGGGCTGGTACCACCGCTGCATCGGCCTCGACCCCTGACTGAGCAACCTCCTCCGCCCCGGCAGTTCTTTTGATTTTCCTAACCCATCCTGAGTTTTTTCATTACGATAAGTGAGAAGAGACAGAGAGAGAGATTTTCGTTTTGGTTGATCGAGATCGTCATGGCTGTCGCGGTGCCGTCCACGCTGCCCATGAAGCTGAGGAAGGTCGAGCCCCGCGGCAAGGCGGCGGCGGCGCGCGTGCTGGTGACCGTCACCGTCCTCGGGAGCGCGGGCCCGCTGCGGTTCCTCGTCGACGAGGGCGAATCTGTGACGGGACTCATCCGCGCCACGCTCCGCTGCTACGCCCGTGAGGGCCGCATGCCGCTGCTCGGCGCAGACGCTGCCAATTTCCTGCTCTACACCGCCAATGGCAGATCCGACGGTACGGCCCAACCCAACCCCAAACATGTGTTTACTCTGTTTCGTGGATGGAATTTTGATCGTGGATTCCTTGCTTGCAGCTCTCAAGGCTGATGAGAGGATTAGCTTCAATGGATGCAGGACCTTCATGCTCTGGCAGAAGACGGTGCCCCACGCGGTCGCCGATGACGCCGGCTCGGAACTTGCTGCTGATTCTAGCCCTGGTAGGAAGGGGAGCGGTGGCTGGAAATTCGGGTTCAACAAGATCCTCCTCAACTTCACTTTCAAGGTCTGAGCAGCTTCTTGGTCCTGGCACCGGAACGAATAACCATCACCGCCGACCTGATCAGTATGTCTTCGGTGTAATTGGCGGCTTGCTTTTACTGAATTCAAAAGTTTGTTGCTTCGTTATTTAATTCGGTTCAGTCTATGTTCAAATTTTCTTTATGTTGAAGAGATCATACGTTACGTTCGCTCTTTTGTGCAATTCTCTTACTCTTACTGAATTCAAAAGTCTGTTGCTTCGTTGTTTATTTTGATTCAGTCTATGTTCAATCATCATCTTTATATTGGAAGAGTCTAGTTAAGGACAGCACGTTTACTATATACCTAATCGAATACAGCTACCTCAAGGACAGCAGGGACCGAACCAAAGAAGATGCTGTACGTTAGCGTGTACAGCATTGGTTGCGCAACTTTAAAAACGAGCTGCGCCGATAAACCACGCTATACGCTAGTGATTTTCTACAGCCATTCTTCACACTAGGGGATTGTGTCATCCACAGTAGTTCGATTAGGACAGTCCGTTAGTTGGTGGCATGTGGCCTGGCAGGGCCCAGGAGTATAGATAGGGGCGCGGATTCGCTGACGTTGGATTCGCTGACTTTGCCTGACTTTGAGTCACCTACATGTGGGGCCCACCATGTGTGGGGCCCACACGTAAGTGACTCAACGTCAGCGGGAGCAAAGTCAGCGAATTTCAACCCTATAGATAGATAGTTTGGCCAGAAACAAAAGCTAACCCCGTCCGTTCTTGACTTACCAAGATCCAAGGGTGTGTTTGGTTTTGAATCATTTGTTTTTGCTTTTGTGATATCGTCCTTTCTGAGTAGAACGTGAACTGAGCCATGTTATGCTTATGCATTGTGTGCATCCTATTGGGTCTTTCTTCCTCTGACCTATGGCCTACATGGTGAAATTACCTCACATCACACCAGCACACTTGGATCAAATTCGTCTGGGTGACAACCACATAAGGAGCGGTGGTCAGGACAACGACGCTTCGGCCGTGCGACGGTGGAAGACATGCCGACGAGCGACGACGTTTGAGCGAAGACGACAAAGTTGAAGAACACACCTATTGTAAGTACGGACAATACAAGATCTAGTATACATCTCTGACTGAACGGAAGAGTTACAATAGGGAAGTGCTGAGCGTCCTCCGGAGGATCGGGGCTTCCTATCCTCCGCATCCAGCGAGCAACACGTGTCCCTCCCCGCAGGCCCACACGCAAAATAGAAAAAAAAGAACGCGAACGTGTCCTCTTCCTCCCGTTTCTCTTAGTACAACACCTTCGTCCTCGCGTCAGAAAAAGAACACCACCGGCCTCAGTCCCTCTCCTCCTATTCCCGTCGCACCACGGCCGGCGGCGCCGCTACTCCGGCGAGCAGAACCGCTGCCCAGCGACGGTAGCACCGCGACCTGCCTACAGTAGCACAGCCGCCTAACGACGGTAGCATCGGCATCCCTTCTTCGTAGCTCCGGTGGACTGCCTTTGCAGCAGATCCCAAAAACAGGTCTGTTGCTACGGTGCCTGCCTTTGCACCTCCGGCGACCGCCGCTAGCCGCTAGCAGCACCAGCTCTCACCGCTAGGAGCACCCCCTACGGTCGTTGGAAGCACCACCACCATTCCTCTGTAGCACCACCATCCGCCGCTGGGAGCGTTACCGCTCGCCGATGGCAGCGAAACCTCCCGCCGCTGGGAGCACCACCGCTCGCAGCTAGCAGCAAAAGCTTCCGTCGCTGGAGCACCACCGCTCGCCGTTGGGAGCACGACCTCCCGCCGCTCGGAGCAACCCGACCCATCTCTGGCAGCAACAAGTCATGTTGTTCCCAGCAGCGACGACCACGATTGGAAGCGCCACAACTCTCTGTGGCGCCGTCGACCATGGCGGCGCGGCCTTTCCGGCGGAGAGCTTCATCTATTTCTCCTCCCTTTCGACGACCACACGCGGATGGCACCGAGCAGATGCTCCCTGTACGGGGGAGGAAACGAGGGTAGCCACCGGCGGCGTGTGGCCTGAAGAACCATGGGAGCCAGCGATGGGCGGGCCGGCGGCCGAACTGCAGCATAGCCATGGGCCCATGGTGGAGCAGAAGGTACTGCGTCCGGAGAGAAGAGGAATGAAGGAAAATAGGAAACGAGTGGAGAAGAGAAGGATGCGGAAGAGATAAGGCAGCACGTGGTGGGGCCCTCACCTGCTGGCCGTCTCCACCCGTAGGGACGCGTGGCGCGCGCGCAGTCCGGAGGTCGCGAGACGCGCGAGCCTCCGGCTGTACCGAAGCGTTTTCTGTTACAATATGAAGGTTGTGAGAAATAGCAAGATGAATGTCCTTGTCAAGGAAATTCAAACGATCGACTTACTATGATGGTTTAAAAAAAACGTCTGAAAGGCTCCAAATATCGGTTCAAAATGAGGAGCTACGATATATATAAAAACTCGAAAACAGGCATAGTGATGGAATCACAACGTCAACGTTCAAATTTTCCATGTACATTTTATCTTGGATCGAAAATAGAATTATATAGATCAGAGAGAATAAAATGGAGTAGATAGAGCAGTTTAAGAAAGGTGAGGGGAAGGAAATGCAACTCCATGACATTTTCCACATGCGAGGGCCTCAGGAAAGGAAATAGATGATTCGACCCTTCTTCGACCTATGACATTTCAGTGGGTCGGTATTGTACTATTGTCATTTCGACAATAAACTTCTATATTTGTGGCCATGATCAGAAAAACATGATCATCTAACAACAAGATAGTTAATCTTAGAGACAAGATTAGGAACAATTTAGTATTGTTCATATCTATACACGTGCATTTGAGGTTTTACTTTCAATTTTAACTACTCAATTGCCAATGCAGCTGTAGCATAAAGATATAAACTTTTAATAATTGAACTTGGAGATAACTATAATAACTAAATATTATTATCTTTAGGGCATATCTACAACGGGCAATAGGCCTCTAAAGAATGCTCCGCCTCCATTGGAAGTTACTAAAATAAGGAATCTCGTCCATCCTACTTTTGCGGTATAACCCCCACCTGCATAGTAAAAAACTGTGCTATTATATCATAGTTGCAACATTTTATTTTGTAGTGGGACAAAGCTTTAAAGGAGTAAGGTAGTATACGGAAGCTATGCAGGAAACTTATATGAGTATGCAACAAACAAAATAATATGCAGCAAATCCGCACTGGTCGATGCAAGAGACCATCAGTCGTGGCAACTCTCGAGAAAAAATCAACTCATATATGCAGCTTCTATCAAATATTTGTAAGTCCTCACCAAAAAATGCAGCATTGAATAGGTATTTGCAACAGACGTTCAGAATCGCCCAACGTCATGTTTGTAGCAAAACGCACAAGTTTGTGTCATCTTGAAAATAAGTATGCATCATTGAAAAAAATTACTACCTCGATTCGGAAAATGGCATCCAGACTCACCAATGACAAATTCAGCTCGATGGAGCCTTGCCGGAGCTGGTTCTAGTGAGTTCAAACTCGTCCACCCCTTGAGGTCTACCAGTTGATGTGAAGGATCAAGATATATGACTAGAGGGTGAACACAGGGTTTTATAAAAAATGGACCAATAAAACAAAAGACTTGGTAAACATGAATCAAGTTTGTGTGGAGAAGTAAGAAATTGAATCTTGAAGCAACAGACAATTGAAACAACATATGAATTAAGCGTTAAGATAGATGCTTAAAATAAATCCACAACATACATAGAAAACAAATAAAATGAAACTTATAGAGATAGAGAGAGTGAATATCTAAAGCAACATGGATAGAGTAATAATATCCATAGTAAGTATGAGTATGAAGTAAAAGTAAAGAGAACAAAGAGTCCTTATTTGTTTGCCAAAGTTCAAACAGTTGGCTTAAATCTTCAATTTCGTTTGGCTTAAATCTTCAAAATAAATTCAGTTGCACCTGAAAAAGCACTAGTAACAGGGGTGATGTGAAAGCAGCAGTAATATGAGAGCAATAGTAACAGTAACACAGGAGCAATGGCACCAGAAAATAGTTGCATGCGTGGAGTTGACGGTAAAGCAATGATCATTACAGATGGACCGGGGTTCCCAGCTATCTACACTAGTGGTAACTCTCCAATAACAAGTGTTGTGTGAACAAATTACAGTTGGGCAATTGATAGAATTATTATAGCATTATGACAGAACATCCAGTCTATTAATCATACGTAGGCATGTTTTCCATATATAGTCATACGTCTCGCAATGAGAAACTTGCACAACATCTTTTGTCCTACCAGCCCGTTTGCAGCGGGGCCTCAAGGGAAACTACTGGTAATTAAGGTGCTCCTTTTAATAGAGCGCCGGAGCAAAACATTAACACTTAGTGAAAACATGTGATCCTCATATCTAAACCATCCCCTCCAGTTATCCCAGTTGATGTCACTCTGGGCCTCGGGGTCCGGACATACATATGTGCATACAACTTGTAGATACAATCTAAGCAATAATTATAGAGCTTAAATCTAAGATCATGCCACTCGTGCACTAGTGACAAGCATTAAACACAACAAGATTGCAGCAACAATAACTTCACAAACTTTAATAGATAGACTGATCATAATGTAACAATTCATCGGATCGCAACAAACACAACACCGATTACATCAGATGGATCTCAATCATGTAAGGCAGCTCATGAGATCATTGTATTGAAGTACATGGGAGAAAGAGAGTACCAACTAGCTACAGTTAGAACCCGTAGTCCACGGGGGAACTACTCACGTAGCATGATGGAGGCGGTGGCGTTGATGGAGGCGGGGCAAGGTGCCGGAACATGAACTTCTGACCCCGAAACTAGGTTTCGATAGCGGCGGCGCTCCGGAACTCTTTCTGGAATATGATCGATTATTTTAGGGTTTTCACCGCGGAGGCATTATATAGGCGAAAGGGCGATGTCGGCGGAGGCCCGAGGTGGCCACGCCACCCCACGGCGCAGCCAGGGGTGGGCCTGCGCGGCGCCCTGGCGTGGCTGCCTCGGCGCCCTCCTCTGTCTCTGCTTTGGACTCTGTTGACGTGTCGGAAAAAATAGGGATGTCCATATGTTTTTCGTCCAAATCCGAGAATATTTCCTTAAGTAATTATCTGGAATAGAAAAACAGTAGAAAACAGGAACTGGTACTGTGGCATCTTGTTAATAGGTTAGTCCCAGAATATGCATAAAAATGCTATAAAGTGTATATAAAACATGTAGCAATTGGCATAATATCAACATGGAACATCAGAAATTATAGATACGTTTGAGACGTATCAAGCATCCCCAAGCTTAGTTCTACTCGTCCTCGAGTAGGTAAAACGATAAAAACATAATAATTTCTGAGGCGACATGCTACCATCATAATCTTTGATCAAATAGTACTGTAAGGCATATGTTATGAATGAAGTGATCCATGTCAATGGTCTATAGTTGCTATCAAATAGGTAATGAGTCTACCATTATACCATCTACCACGTAGCATTTTCTGAACAATTGATTAAGGGTATGTAAGTCTTTTCCATTATACCATCTACCACGTAGCATTTTCTGAACCAACACATCAACCAAGTGATGCATGTAAAATGCATACATGAATTTTGCATTATATTACTTATATTTCAATCATATTTGCATCATATAAGGGTTATATCATTGTTTTATATTGATTTTGGAAATATTTCATTGTTTCCCTATTTTTATAGAATTAACCCTGCACAGGCAGAAAAACCTATTTCTATATTTTGATGTTTCAGGTACCCCAAACGACGTCCAAATGACCTAATATTTTACGGGGATCAGTTTTTGGAAGGAACAAAGCGTGGGAGCGAAGGAAGCGAACAAACGGAGGCCCGTGGCCAAAAGAGGGTGGCCCACGCGGCCAGATTCCCTGGCCACGTGGGACCCACCATCCTGGCCCTCGAGGCTCCGTTGTCGTCGATCTTTTTTCCAGAGCCTTCCTCTTGACCTAAAAACGACTATAAAAATTGTCCCCGACGCCCTTCGGAAAGAAGCGCTGTCAAAACACAGAAACAGAGACCTGGAGCTGCAGATTGAAGGGGGAAAACTCCGGCGGGGCGCTGCCGGCGTGGTCTCCATCTTCTCCAACGACTTCTCCACCGTCTCCATGATGAAGAGGAAGTAGTCCACCCCTGGACTATGAGTTTGTGGAAGTAACTTTTTATCTCTCCTCTCTCGAGCTTCACTAATTAGTATCGTATGAGCTGCTGAACATGATTACGGTCATCTATGTAATACCTTTGTGGTAGATCTTTTTATTAGTTAATATATGTCTGAGATTGCAATAGTTTTGTTTCAGTTATGAAAGTAGATGAATATTATGTACCATGTTTTGTTTACTTGTTTTGATCAAGCATGTGTATGAGAGCGTGTGAGGGGTGATGTGTGCATTAGTTGGAGTTACGTGGGGTGGCTAGTGCGGTGAAAGTAAGAGAAGTTCCGCGATCCACTTGGGTATGTTTACCTTACTTTGTTGCCTCACTAGGGATAAAAAAAATACCATGTTACCGGAGATGTGGGTGTGACCATTGCCACAACTCCATGACTAGATCTATCATGTTCTTATTTTAAATTCATGTCATAAGACTTAAAGCTATACTGTGATTTATCTTAATTACTGAGGTGCTAAGATTTAATTCACATCTTGGTGGAGTATAAGAGAGGTTAATAAACAAAAGACCTCTATATTAGGACGTGATGCCCATATAATTAGTAACTTGTCATGAAACCTTTGTTTGGCAATCACATATGTTAATTCTAGTGTTCATTATCTACCACTTTATTAAAGAGAGAGTGCATTTGTGAAACCATGAACCCCGGTCCATTTTTAATCATAAGAAACACATTAACAACAACTTTTATCCATTTTACATTTTCTGCCATTTAAAAATCTGAAAATACAAAAACACTTTTACATCTTGCATTCACAATGCAAAACCCAAAAAAATATCATCTATCATTGTTTCCACCATCCTTGCATATTTATTTACCATCATTACATATTTATTTATTGTTTTGCATTTATATTTTCATATTATTCTCACACCTTGTGCTTGACAACCACTAGGTGAGGTTGAGGACACAAAACACTCACTTTGTTTTGTAGGTTTTCAATAGAAGGATAAGAAGATTAATCTTTCACTACTGATTCCCCGAGAGTTCGATATTTTTTTTGAGGCGCCGAGAGTTCGAAATTAAACTCTCGAGTCACCCCTCGTGGGGAAAACATTCTTTCATTATACTACACACTCTGCCCTTAGAGTCTCAACCTAACCCATTTACTTTTGACGCAGGTAACTACGTCAAGGGCCATCACCAAGCAACTCTCCAAACAAATATAAGTGAAGCAAGAGAGTACTTTCTACAAAAGAACTAATAGCTCTGGACAAGAGATACATGAAAACCAAGAGCTAGAAACTAAACAGTGCGAAAATTGAATACTCAACAGATGTAAGTGAAGAATAGGAGTATTCTAATGAAAAAAGCAGAGTGTGTCTCTCTCCCAAACAAGATAGATAGGATCCGACATTGATATGATCAAAAATAAAAATAACATACTGAAAATAAAAGCACACAGACGCTCCAAGCAAAGCACATAAGTCGATGATGAAGAAGGGGATGCCCAAGGCATCCCCAAGCTTAGACGCTTGAGTCTTCTTGAAATATGCTTGGTGACCCACGGGGGCATCCCCAAGCTTAGTCTCTTCACTCTTCTTTATCACATTATATCATCCTTCTCTCTTGACCCTTGAAAACTTCCGCCACACCAAACTTCTCATAAACTTCATTAGAGGGGCTAGTGCTCAAAAACTTTAATCCACTTTGGTTCTGTTGTGACACATTGCAACAACTCAATAAAACATTAGCTACAGCCCTCCATGTTAGAGAGCCTGGCTTAAAACCCACAAGAGACAATGCAAAAAAAAAAACAGAGACATAATCTGTCAAAACAGAACAGCCCGTAAAGATGAATTTTTTCGAGGCACTTCCGTTGCTCAAATCAGAAAACTCGAAACTAATGAAAGATGCGTACATATCTCAGGATTACGCACAAAGATTTTCAGATTTTTTCAAATTTTTGTGATTTTACAGAAAATAAACGGTGAACAGCAGAAATCTGTTCCTGTGCAGAAATCTAAATCTAACATCATCTTCCTATTAGAGGCTCCACTTGGCACAACAATACGGTAAAATAAAAGATACAAAGGAGTTTCTACAGAAGTAGACAAGATCCTTGACTCAAATAAAAGAAAATGATAAAGGGTTGCCTCCCTAAAGCGCTTTCTTTAATGCTTTTTAGCTAGGCTTGATAGTTTTAATGATGCTCACATGAAAATAGAAAATGAAGCAAAAGGAGCATCAAGAAGAAAATTCAAAACACATTTAAGTCTAACCCACTTCATATGCATAGAAATCTTGTACACAAATAAATTCACAAAGAACAAAGTGACAAAAGCATGGGAAGATAAAACAAGAGCAACTTCAAAACTTTCAGCATATAGAGAGGTGTTTTAGTACCGTAAAATTTCTACAACCATATTTTTCTCTCTCATAATAATTTTCAGTAGCATCATGAACAAACTCAACAATATAACTATCACATCAATCATGATTTTCATGATCTACAAACACATACTTTTTATCAAGCTCAAAAATAGTGGGATTAAAACTTTCAAACCCACATTTAACAATTTTATAACAAGATGATTGATCATTATCAAGAGGTATGGGACTCCATCTAGATAAAGTCAAGACCTCTCCAACCCCATTTTCAATAGTAGTACAATTAATATTATCAACCAATGTAGGACCATCATCTAGAGCTTTATCCTAAATATTTTCTAAGCAAAACTCGTTAGTACCATGCATCTCGAAATTAGACACAAATAAAGATTATCATAAGATTTATCAAAATAGCATGGATTATCATAATAACAGTAGCATAATTATTATCACAAGTTTTACTCATAGGGAATATTTCAAGAGAATCCACAGAAACATAACATTCATCCTCCTTTGGTAAGCATGGAGGGCAATCAAATTGTGTAAGAGATGAAGAGTTACTCTCATTAGAAGGTAGGCATGGGTAGCTAATCCATTCTTCCTCCTTGTGTTCATCACTCTCCCCCTCTTTTTCATCTAATGAGCTTTCAGGTTCAGTAGTAGTTTCTTCTTCCACGGGTTCCTACAAATTGTGAGTACATTCTTGTGCATGAATGAGTCTCTCTTTATAATCAATGATATACCAATTATTGCTGAAATTTTCTATGCAATAATTAAGGATAAAAGAGACCGTTTCTTTAAGCATATTACAAGCAACACAAGTTTCATAATGTTTAGCCATGAAGGAGTCTAGTTCAGAAGCTCCCATAAATAAAACAGATTGTTCTACTTGTTCAGCTCCCTGATAAGCATAGTTATAATAATGATAGTTCATAATTAGATATTCTTTACTAAAGCAACATTGAAATTTAAGATGTTTAGTATCATGTTCAGAGCAACAATTTATATCATGGCGTTCAAGCAAAACTTCAGCAAGTTGATTTAACTTTTTTAACAAGCCTATTATGATTTTACCCTCTCTTGATTCTCTATACTTTATATATATTTCTTTAACTTCCATAGAGGTTCTAGCATGTTCTTCCATAACAACAGTTTTTTAGATTTTCTGTTTTTCAAATTTTATGGATTTTCGGGTATATAAGAAAAATAAAACTGGACAAAAATAAACTAGACAAAAGTAAACTAAACAAAACACAACTAAACATAAATAAACTAAGCACAAATAAACTAGACAAAAGTAAACTAGACAAGAAAAAATAAAAACAGACAGAGAAGTAGAGTGTACTCCCCAGGTGAACTTATGAGTAGAGCTATGTGAAAGGATCGGTATGACACCTAGAGGGGGGGGGGGTGAATAGGTGCTACTCCAAATTTTAGTATTTTTCAAATTAGGCTTGACACAAAAGGTAAATTCTCTAGATATGCAACTACGGTGAATTTACCTATATGACAAGCTAGCAACTAAGCACGATATATAAAGTAAAAGCGGTAAACAAGGACAGAGGTAACCGAAGTGAAAGCACGCGGAGACACAGATGTATTCCCGAGTTCCTCCTTTTTAGGGGAGTACGCCTCGTTGGAGAGGTGTGAACCAACACAATGGTTCAACAGCCACAAAGGCTTCACCCTCTTCTCCGGTGAACCGCACCACAAAGGATTGGTTCACTTCAACTATCGGAAACCTTCAAGGCGGAGTCCGGAGCCTTTACAACAACGATTTGGGGCACAACCCACAATGGATTGGGGGCTCCCAAACAGCTACAATCTGTCACAAAGACAATCAAGTGAGTACAACGGGGGGCTAGGTTTTCCAAGTGGAAACCCTAGCTATGGTCACTCAAGTGAATGAGGGGGAAAAGAAGAACGGCTTGGTCAAGATGTAGATCGGGGCCTTCTCCTTCAATCCTCCAAAGATCAACGAGTTTGGGTGGAGGGATTGGGAGATCTAGTGATTCTTGAGCTTGCAACAATGGTGTCTTCAATTCTGGTCGAGCTAGCTGGCTGGAGGTAGGTGGAGGGGTATTTATACCCCTCCCAGAAAATCTAGACGTTGCAGATAGCCTGACACCGGAGTCTCCAGCCCTAGTGACCGGATACTCCGGTCTGGGGCGAAAACTCCGGCCTTCTGGGGCCGGATACTCCGGCCCCCACCAGGGGGTGAACCACTTCCAGCCAAGAGAGGCTCAGGCAGATACTCCGGTCCCTGGGGCCGGAAACTCCGGCCCCTGAGGCCGGAAACTCCGCCCCCACCAGGGGCTGAACCACTTTTCCGCTTCTTCGAGGAAATGTCCTGAGTCCGGAGACTCTGGTCCTGGGGACCGGAAACTCCGGCCTGAAGCTCTCAAGAATCCTCTTTTCTCTTTTTGGTGTTGATGCACATGTGTTGTACACAATTAAACCTGCATCACTTAACACCAGATTAAAACATCCCAAGTGTTGTTAACTAACACACAAAACTAAGAGATCACAAAATGTTCTTTCACTATGCTCCCCGGCAACGGCGCCAGAAAATAGTCTTGATAACCCACAAGTATAGGGGATCGCAACAGTCTTCGAGGGAGGTAAAACCCAAATTTATTGATTCGACACAAGGGGAGACAAAGAATACTTATAAGCCTTAATAGCCGAGTTGTCAATTCAGCTGCACCTGGAAAAGCACTAGTAACAGGGGTGATGTGAAAGCAGCAGTAATATGGGAGCAATGGCACCAGAAAACAGTTGCATGTGTGGAGTTGACGGTAAAGCAATGATGATTACAGATGGACCGGGGTTCCCAGCTATCTACACTAGTGGTAACTCTCCAATAACAAGTGTTGGGTGAACAAATTACAGTTGGGCAATTGATAGAATTATTATAGCATTAAGACAGAACATCCAGTCTATTAATCATACGTAGGCATGTTTTCCATATATAGTCATACGTGCTCGCAATGAGAAACTTGCACAACATCTTTTGTCCTACCAATCCGTTTGCAGCGGGGGCTCAAGGTAAACTACTGGTAATTAAGGTGCTCCTTTTAATAGAGCACCAGAGCAAAGCATTAACACTTAGTGAAAACATGTGATCCTCATATCTAAACCATCCCCTCCAGTTATCCCAGTTGCTGCCACTCTGGGACCACGGGTTCCGGACATAGACATGTGCATACAACTTGTAGATACAATCTAAGCAATACTTATAGAGCTTAAATCTAAGATCATGCCACTCGTGCACTAGTGACAAGCATTAAACACAACAAGATTGCAGCAACAATAACTTCACAAACTTTAATAGATAGACTGATCATAATGTAATAATTCATCGGATCCCAACAAACACAACACCGATTACATCAGATGGATCTCAATCATGTAAGGCAGCTCATGCGATCATTATATTGAAGGACATGGGAGAGAGAGTACCAACTAGCTACAGCTAGAACCCGTAGTCCATGGGGGAACTACTAACGGAGCATGATGGAGGCGGTGGCGTCGATGGAGAAGGCTCCGAGGGTCAATCCCCGTCCCGGCAAGGTGCCGGAACATGACCTTCTGACCCCCAAAACTAGGTTTCGATGGCGGCGGCGCTCTGGAACTCTTTCTGGAATATGATCGATTATTTTATGATTTTCACTATGGAGGCATTATATAGGCGAAAGGGCGATGTTGGTGGAGGCCCGGGTGGCCACGCCACCCCACGGCGCAGCCAACGGTGGGCCCGCGCGGCGCCCTGGCGTGGCTGCCTCGGCGCCCTCCTCCGTCTCCGCCTCAAGGCTCGCGCGGCCGAGACCGATGCGACTTCGAGCTCGAAGAACATCAACAGCGTTCGTCGTGCTCGATGGACAGCAGCAACAGCTCGGTAAGCAAGTTCATCGTGCTCCGACGTTGTGCGTCTGTCCCTCCCGGCGCGAAGGTCCCAGGCTGCAGGATGTGGCTCTTCTACGACGACGGCGCGGGGTTCACCGCCTGCGGCCGACCAGAAAGCTTGTCCAACTATCATGGTGTCCCGGTGCCTCGATGATGTGGATGGCTCGATTTGGGAGAGGACGAACGGGTCAGAGTGGAGACGAGATTAGCGCCTCCGGCTTGTCGCCTAGCGTGAGCGCTCGACACAGTGAAATAGCGCAGCTGCGCTTTGTGGCATTTACCTAAAATGAAACTTACAGAGATAGAGATAATGAATATGTAGAGTGCGTATATTTTCGCAACTAGCACATCATCGTGGAATGTCATACTTCCAAGTTTTCAAAAAATGTGAAATAAATCATGGACATAGCTTCTGTTGTATCTTGTGCACCCACAAAGTTTCATCCAAAATATGATAATATGTGAGCTGTGCAAAAAGGACAAATAAAGTGTGAATAGCACCGTGTACCCAATAAAAAAAATACACACATTGAATCGGAAAAGAAGTGTACGGGAGCCAACACGAACACGGCCTGCTCTTTCCCTTCTTCCAAGCCAACCCGTCTTCCGCTATTTACCCACGCCCGACGGATCAGAACACCAGACTCCTCCAAACCCTAGCCATCGGATGTCTGCCGCAGCCGTCGCCCCAACCCCTCCCGCGATTCTCCCGATGGCGCCTCCCCCGTCCTACCCCGCCACCTCCGTCCCTTCCGCGTCCGCCTCCGGCGCCGGCGACGACGACGACGATCTCTACGGCCGCCTCAAGTCGCTCCAGCGCCACATGGAGTTCGTCGAGATCCAGGAGGAGTACGTCAAGGACGAGCAGAAGAACCTCAAGCGCGAGCTGCTGCGCGCGCAGGAGGAGGTCAAGCGGATCCAGTCCGTGCCCCTCGTCATCGGCCAGTTCATGGAGATGGTCGACGGGAACAACGGCATCGTCGGCTCCACCACCGGCAGCAACTACTACGTGCGGATCCTCAGCACCATCAACCGCGAGCTGCTCAAGCCGTCGGCCTCGGTCGCGCTGCACCGCCACTCCAACGCGCTCGTCGACGTGCTGCCTCCAGAGGCCGACTCCAGCATCTCGCTGCTCGGGGCCTCGGAGAAGCCCAACGTCCTCTACTCGGTGAGTCTCTGAGCGATTTCTCTGATCCGTACGAACCCTAGCTCAGTCTGATGCGTTATGGATCTGCATATGGGCGCGATCTAGTTTTCACTTTTCCCCAATCCTAGATAGATTTGGATTCTCAGTTGTTTCGTCAGCTAGGGATCCTAATTTTGTTTGCTTATTAGTTGATTGACCGCGCTATTGCGATAATTTTACGAGTATAGCAGCATATCGGCAGAAATAACTGGATAATTGGTTTCGCCTGTGTCCAATTTGAGCCTGCTTCATGTAGAATATTACACCTCTTTCGTGATAGTCTTTATGGATATGAAGGGGTTACTGTAGTGGAAATTGAAGGTTTGTATGAATGTACAAGATAGGTTTGCATTTATCTGACTTGCTGCCCTATCGGTTTAGAATGCTAACGAAAACTGCAGTACTTAAGGTGCATTTCCTTTTAGGTCTTAAAACTACTCCCTCCCAACATATCAAAGGATCTCAAATTATCATGTCATTGTAGGATTGGCTTTATAAATCCTTTGCATTTTATGCTACCTGTGATTTTCTTCACCATCTGTATGTAATCATTTAATCATGTATGTACAATTTTCCTATTCCTTGTTTATGTAGTTAATAATATTTTAGGTTGACCTTGATTGAACATTCTATTTAATTTCACTCGTGGAGAATTGTCTACATACCATGGCAAGGCTTTTCACTTTGTGGAGTCTATCTTCTTTAGAATAAAAGAAAGACTCATTCTTCTCTTTCCTGATTATGTACAGGACATTGGAGGATGTGATATCCAAAAACAAGAAATTCGTGAGGCTGTCGAGCTTCCACTGACCCACCATGAGCTGTACAAGCAGATTGGTATTGATCCTCCCAGAGGGGTGCTGCTCTATGGTCCACCAGGCACTGGAAAGACCATGCTTGCGAAAGCTGTGGCACATCACACTACTGCTGCTTTCATCAGAGTGGTTGGTTCAGAGTTTGTGCAGAAGTACTTGGGGGAGGTAAGATGGGAATAGTTGTAACATCTATTTATAGCCTTGATCTCTGTTTTCTGATGTCCTTTTGTTCTTACAAATATTGTTGCATTTTTTATGCTTTGACTGCGAAATAGATGCCTGGTTTGTTAAGTGTTGGCTAGGTTGCCTAGCGTTTTCATTGATGTCAAAATTCTGCACTTATTTGGACTAAAAGTGTTCTGACATAGCTATGAAACTTCTTATGCTTGAGATTGTGATCATCTTCAACACCTTTTGTTTTGTCTGTATTCTGCATACAACTATACATCTTACATGGAAATCATGTTTAGTAACTGTAATGTTAAATTTCCCAAGTTCACTACTGTTAATGCCTACAATTTGGGCTGTCAAATATGATGCATTAGTCTGATGTTTCTGTTATCAAGTGGTTCATTCATTCTTTTGCACTAGAATTTCCTATGTTACACTTTTCTTAGACTTATCAGTTCTTCTATTGATGCATTGTGTCACTTACCTTATCTTAGGGCCCAAGGATGGTTCGGGATGTATTCCGCTTAGCTAAAGAGAATGCCCCAGCTATAATATTCATTGATGAGGTGGATGCTATAGCCACTGCTCGATTCGATGCTCAGACCGGTGCTGACCGAGAAGTTCAGCGTATTCTGATGGAGCTGCTCAATCAGGTAAGGATTCTAGCTATAATGGGTTCTCTAGAAGTCAAGTTTCCAACTTTGAATCCTGGAATAGCACGAACATGCATAGGTATGGAGAAGATGAAAATGATACCTCCGACCTTTAATGCATACATGCTCTTAGAATTAATGTATGTCAGTGTCTCAGTGACCATTGTTGAGAAATTGTTAGGACTCTTATGTGCAGCTTCCTTTCTACTTGAGAGATCTGAGTATAACTCATTCTGATTGTTGTATGCAATGCAGATGGATGGATTTGACCAGACAGTGAATGTAAAGGTTATAATGGCGACCAACCGTGCAGATACTCTAGATCCTGCTCTTTTGCGTCCAGGAAGACTGGACAGGAAAATTGAGTTCCCTCTGCCGGACAGGAGGCAAAAGAGGCTTGTCTTCCAAGTAAGTTTCTCTAAGATCTTGGTGGTATGCTTTTCAAAATTTAGGTCGCCCTTAAAAGGGCTTATGTATATTATACTCCCTCCGTTTCAAAATATAAGTCGCACCACCTACATTCCACCTACTTTTCACACATGTATCTAGACATGTTTTAGTGCAAGCATGATTTTTGAGTCGCCGAGTCAAGTCAAGTCGCCGAGGCTGCGGCTCGTGACTTGCCGACTTGAGTCAACGACTCAGCTTGTATAGTCGCCCCAAGTCGCCCTGCTACAGTGCACGTCAAATTGGCCTGTTATGTATTGCAGCCCGGCCTACAAACCCCAGATCCCCGCCGCGCGGCCCAAGACCTGGCCCAACAAAACCCTAATCGAGAGACCCCAGATCCCCGCCGCGCGGCCCAAGGCCTGGCCCAACCGAAACCCTAATCGATAGAGAGAGCTCTCCCACCAACCACCACTCTTCATCAGATCCCATCGAGCTCCCGAGTCCCGAGCGTCTCCTTTCCCGAGCTCCCGTCGCCGGCCACAGATCCTCCACCCCGGCGCCCTCTCTCCGGCCGCCGCCAGCCACCTCGACCTCCTCCCGAGCGTCCCCGCGGCTCATGTCTTCCTCGACCTTTTTCTTCTGCGCCGCCGCCATGCTCTGCCTCCTCCTGCGCTGCCATCCTCGCCATGCTCTGCCTCCTCCCCGACGCCGCCATGCTCTGCCTCCTCCTGCGCCGCCGTCCTCGGGCATCAAGTCGCTGAAATCCTGAGGCAAAAGTCGCTGTATAGTCGCAGAAATCGCCGTAGTGACGTGGCGCGACTTGCTCCGTGAGTCAAGTCGCCTGCGCGACCCAGCCACGCCGCGACGACTTGGCGATTAGTTGGCGACTAATCGGCGACTATACGGCGACTCAAAAATCATGAGTGCAAGGTTAGTGCAAGGTTCACATGAACCTTGCACTAAAACATGTCTAGATACACGTGTGTGGAAAGTAGGTGGTGCGACTTATATTTTGAAACGGAGGGAGTACAATTATATTTGAATGTAGTAGACTATTGATGGCCTTGTAAATGTTGTTTTTTCATTGCATTCATTATACAGTAGTTAAAACTGTGAATGGCTCTCAAACACTAATCTATAGCTCAAACTAACTAATTAGTTATAAGCTTGCATTAATATTCGACTGATGAAGACTTAGTCGCATGATCCTTCCTGAGATAACATTTGTGTTTGCATCTGGTAATTGACTGTCCCTGTTTCTCCAGGTCTGTACTGCTAAAATGAACTTGAGTGACGAGGTTGATTTGGAAGATTATGTCTCCAGACCGGATAAAATCAGTGCTGCTGATGTGAGTTGCCTTCCATTATTTTAAACATTCTTAAGTCTGCACTCTTTGCTAATTCACCCCATTCTCTGCCTCCTTTTATGACATTTTTTACGGCATTTGTTTTCAGATCACGGCTATTTGCCAAGAAGCTGGTATGCATGCTGTCCGCAAAAATCGGTATGTTATCCTCCCCAAGGACTTCGAGAAGGGTTACCGAACCAACGTGAAGAAGCCAGAGACAGACTTTGACTTCTACAAATGAGTCAACGAAGGGTTAAACTGGATGCTTATTTCCTACTGGCGACATGATCAACACTAGAGATGAATTTGTGGATAATCGCCTGTGTGACATTATTGTTCTTGTACCCTGAGGCTCATGCATACCCTAATCTATTTCATCAGATTCAGTTACTTCATTTTGTGTTTGTACTTGAAAAAATAGAAGGGTTTGCACATTTAATCTCACCGGTGTTGTTATAAGCTAACATGCCTTGTCTGTACTATTTATTGTAGTACTGGTAAATTATCGTTGATCAGTTTCCTTATGCATGGAGGTTGTGATCATTTTCTGATCTTAAACTGAGCGTTTTCTTGTCAGTTGATTGGTGACTTACGGCAATAACTGAATGTCACTTCAGAACGGGTATAAATTATTTGCCACTATTCTCGTTAAGCAAATGATCTACTGCGAACAGCAGAACAAACAAACGCTTCCAACTCTTTTCAAGTATCCTCCGATCTCTGCAATCCGGGCGACACTCGCCATGCCCCAAATTTGGTCCGTGCTTGGGCCTTTGGGTGGACACGGACAAGCCGTATGTCTGTCCGCCCCTGAGCCACGCGGCAGAGAGTTAGTACTGCTTTTGCCATCTCCCTATGTTCTTTTTAAGTGGGACCGGCCACGAGTCCCCACTCCCACTCTAGCCAGGCGGCAGAGAGCTTTTGCCATCCCTGTGTTCTTTTTAAGTGGGACCGTCCGCGAGTCCCTACTCCCACTACAGTCCCCACCACTCACCGTGACCGATACCTCTCTAAACCCTAGCCCCTGCCCATCACCGGTCATGTTCGCCTCACAGTGGAAGCCTGACTGCCCCAAAGAGAAGCAGGAGTGTCCATGTTCGCGTCACAGTGGAAGCCCGACTTCCCCGATGAGAAGCAGGAGTCGGGCATGTGGTCGAAACTTCACTGACACTCCGTGCAAGCCAGTGCACCGGCTTCGGCATGGCTATGGGCGCCTCCAAGCGCCACGCCAACGGAGCACCTCTTCCACCTCTGATACATCATCCTTGACGACGACAACGAGGAATAGGCCATGACGACGTTCCGGCCACAACGACATCAGCTAATCTCCCTAACAATCTATTGACGGTAGAGCCGAAGACATACCTGATGAAAATCCGTGACCTTTACGTGAGATAATTCTATCCAAATCTTTGGGCCCCAAACATCTCACACACCTTGAAATTTGCACCACATGACAAGCCACCAAAATTAAGTACAAGACACAAGCAGTTGTGCCTAGTTCTTAAGTTTGATGGCTGCTGTCTAGTAGTGCCATTTCTGCCTCACAGTTATAGCATATCATTATAGGTAAAACAACAAGTGCAACAATACACAAATTCTGGATGCCTCAGTTAAGGTCTCCACCACATGACAACCAACAAAAGCAAGTTATGCTTTGTTTTTAATTTTGGTGGCTGTCTTGTGATGCCAGTGATACAAGAACACCCATCATCATTGTCAAAACACTCAAAAGATGATCTCTTAGTACCTTAAATAATACACTCATACACATATTTGCACAACAATAGATACTAAAAGACACCTCTTGAATGCAAAATAGGGAAAATTAGGCCTCATACATCATAGCCATGGATTAGCAAAAAGAGTGCCTACAAGAACAAAGTGGAACTACAAGCAATGAACTTGTATTTAGCCCCTTGTTTTGAAGACAATCTCCTTGGAAATCTACAGACCTAGCTTAATCATCGGCTCCAAGCAAGATATAACACACATAACAATAGATATATGCATTTTGTAGTTGGCATCGATTTAGATTGACACTCATAGTTCGTAGGGGTGAGGGCACCGTGCCTAATCCAGTACGCACAACCGTTGCACATTGTTTTCGGAACAGAGCCCCACATCCCAAAGACACATTTGTTATTGTTCGTCATCATCGGCCGGCATGAAGAACGAATTTACGAATACATGAAGCAGCATACATGGAAAATCCAAACCGCTGACCAAATGACAAGACATCAAACCGTAGACGCGGATCGAACCCTAGAAACTTGCAGATCTACGGTGCTTGTGTCACATCACCGCATAATCGACTTTGATCTACAAATCTAGGTTACGAATGGTGCATGAGGTGGGAGCAGATGATCTTACCGCCATTGGAGAAGCCATCGAAGAAGGTGACGACGCAATGGCGTCTCCGAACCCGTGCAAATCTTGTATGTCGACGGTGAAGTGGGGACGACCCGCCTTTAGCCGCCTTCAAAGCTGTTGCCGGCGGAGCACTGCCGTCGCTGGAGGCAGAGACAACCGGAGCGGTGAGAGGTGAGAGAAGAGGAAATAGTGGAGTGAGTGGGGAGAGTGAGCGGTGAGGGGATTTATGGCGGGTGTTTCCGAATGGACGAGGCGTCTCCCGCCGTCTCGTGCCCCTTCCCCGCGCGTGCAACCGTGACGAGGTTATGCTCTGCGGGTACCCCAGCTTAAGGGTACCTGGTGCACGTGATGATCAAAGAAGCCCAAAGATTAATCGAAGCCCATGAAGGAAGGCCTAAAACGAAGAGTGTTTCCAAGTTAGATCAAGTTATAGTCGGTTAAGGCTTTCCATATATGTAACCTTGGTCGGTTATGTTTCCCGAGACCCAGCCTCCTATATAAAGGCTGGGAGGGTGATCGATCAGGCAAGCAATCCATAGCCACCAAAACCTCGACGAGATCAGCAGCTCGTCGAACCCTTGTAACCTCATATTCATACCATAAACACAGACAAGCAGGAAGTAGGGGTTTTACCTCACTCGAGGGCCCTGAACCTGGGTAAATCCAGCTTGTCAGCCGTCGATTCCACCGATACTACGCGTTCTCTACCACACAATCAACCCTAGGTATAGCAACCATGGGATTGCCGAGGGCACACCTCGACAATTGGCGCCGTCTGTGGGAAAGGTAGTATTGGGCTCACGGTTTCGCCGGTTTCATCATCAAGCGGCCACCCGACGATCGCATCTGCACAAGGTAACTCGCCTACTACATCATCAAAAAGCAAATCACCGACCACCGTTGCAAACAGCAACTCGCCGGCAAGATCTACCAGCATCAATTCAAAAAGCGATCACTCGCCAAAATCTCCAAGGAGGCTCACGCCGCACTCGATGGAAGCTCAACAAGCCTTTGCCGGACTCGAATCAGGTTTGGATATTACGGTTGGAAAATTTAACTTCTTTGTCGATAAAGATGGTGTGCAGGACCTGTTAGATCCACTCGACGTGGAGACACTCAACATGGAGACAATCGACAACGCTTCGACTGCAACACCATCCATCTTGGGCGCGACATCGTCACAGATCGTCCCGATCCAATCGCCAAGCGACTCTGCAACGTCCATGACCTCGCAAGAGTTCCGTGACGAGGTGGCAAAAAGATTTGGAAGAAGCGAGATCGAATCTGCGTACCGCCCAAACAACTCAATCGAGTCACTCGACGACATCGTCGACTGCAACGACGTCGGGGAACGAAGAGAACATAGACGACAACATATATCTCGCCGATCTCAACGGCCCAGAAATCCGTGCCAGCCACGAGATATTCACCTGCGACGCAGACAGCCTGGACAAAGCACTCGAAGATATACTCGATTGCGGCGGAAACCCCCAAGCAAAGCAACTCCAACATGAGCCTGGATGACGACGCCGAATCCATAATGCGCATTAGCAGCACATGGGAGAAGATCGGGTGGTACCGTATCAGGTATACACCGCGAGTACAGCAGAAACATCAGCAGCCGCAACATGCCGTCGACCTACAGAATACCCTTGCACAGTCACCATGCCAGACGGAACAACCACGCTGACCATCACCGCAGAGATGGCGGAAAAAGTGAGCAAAGTAATCGAAAGCTGCACAATGCTACCAGCAAACGCAACTCCGGAAGAGGTATTGACCTTACAATATTTCCATGGCAAGAATCGATACGGTTAAAGAACTACCGAGCAGTACTCGAAGAACGCAAAAAGCAAGCCAGCATATCGAGTGCTCGACGAAGAGCATTGTCTAAATTCAACAGGCAGAAACGACCCCGCGTAGGTCACGATTCATAAACCTCGGAGACGCAGATCGTGCAGCGGTCACTCGAAACCTAAACCCAGCCTTTATGGCAGTCGACGCGGAAGGAGTTCCCATACCTACTGAGCCAGCCGGGGCGCTGATGACGCTAGGCACCTATCTCAGAACAATCGAACCTCCTGCAGGAGACCCAAAGAGGGATCAGCACCTCCAACTGTACAAACAACTGGCAATAGCAGCACAAGCCATACAGCATCCACAAGCAACTCCAAGGAGAGATACAGATCGGGACCGTCGCAGTCGAAGCCCTCGGGAAGGAGCAGTCGAAAAAGCTCACGTCATCATCGTTCCAGTAGGAGCCACTCGAGGAGGTCATACAGCAACAGCTCAGACTCGGAAGCAGAAATCGGGCCATGTGGAGCGCTATGCTTCACTCGACGGATCCGGGAGGCTCGTATGCCCAAGAAGTTTTCGCTAGCTACCACGCCTAAGTTCAACTGCAAACAAGAGCCATCAGGCTGGCTAGAAGATTACAGGCTGGCAGTCGGATGTCAGCGCGGTACCACAACTACAGCTATGCAGTACATACAACATGATGGAAGGAACAGCTCGCGATTGGCTCAAATCGCTACCCGAATCATACTACGATTCGTGGGAACACTTCAAGGTGATTTCATCAAATACTTCGAGCCTCTATGTGAGCGCCCCAAAACCTTCGAGGAGCTCCGGACCTGCAAGCAAAAGTCAGATGAATCTCTGAGATCGTACATACGGCGGTGGACCACCATCCGTAACTCAGTAGGCAACGTATCAGAAGATAGGGCAATCGACGCCTTCAAAAACGGACTCTGGAGGGAAGACTTCAAAGAAACACTTGGTCGAGAAGACCCAAAGACAATGGCCGCACTCATGGTACTCGCAACAAAGTGGGCAGACGGAGAAGACTCCGTACGAGGCACTCGACCCGTAGCATCACATGAAAATCACGAGGGGGCAGTCGAGACCGCAGAGATAGCTACAGAGATGATCGAAGGCGCAAACGCAAGAATCGTTATCACGACGATGACCATCCAAACTTCATCGCAGCAGGCTTTGTCCAGTCAAGGGACAGTCGCGACCAAACTGACAGACGACCCGACGATCATCGTGATAATCGAGATCATCACAGACGACGCCGAGGTAATCGAGACCACCGTACAGACGATCGACGTGACAGTCGAGACACAGACGCGACGACCGCGATAGCTACAGAAGGCCAGAGTGGCGCAGGCGAGCAGACAAAGATCCTGAGCGCTCAATCGAAGAAAGATGGACGATTATTGCAGGTTCCATCTTTACAAAGGGGATGATGGTAAGCTTCGCTCTAACCACTCGCTGAGAAATTGCAGGGAATTTGATCAACTTGCGATTGAACATATACTGCGACTGCAAAGAGATGGGCGTGCACCTCCTCAACTAGTGCAGATTCCATCGACTACATCACAAGCACAGCCTGTTCAGGCATATCCAGCACCGCAACAAGTACAACAAGCACAGGTATATTCCATACCACCGCAAACACAGCCTACTCAGGTGTATACTGCACCAACACCAGCGCAACCGACACCAGTATACATGGTGCCAGCACAACCCGTTACGGGAACACAAATGGCAGCAGCCGTGCACCAGATGCAGCAAGGAGATGAACAAAAATATCCCGTAACTCGCGGGCAGATGAACATGATCCAGCGAGGACGTCCCTCCAATAGAGAGCAAAAATTACACACTCGACACGTCAATATGGCGGTCATGGCACCCCCAGCCATCACAATTTTTTGAAAGGATCAGAAACTCCGATTATCTTCAATCGAGAGGACCACCCACCCGCAGTATATCGACCAGGGCATGCAGCCTTGGTACTCGACGCCAAATTGGAGGCTACGCCATGACCAAGGTCTTCATGGACGGAGGTAGCGGCCTCAACATAATCTTTGCAGATACGCTACGTAGAATGAACAAATCAGTCGAAAATCTGCCAAAGTCCGCAAGTACCTTCCACGGCATCGTCCCAGGCAAAGCAGTGCTCCCAGAAGGCACCATACAACTCGATGTTACGTTTGGAGATCCTACTCACTTCAGAACCGAGTCGATTGAGTTGAAGTGGTCGATTGGAAATCACAATACCATGCAATACTTGGGCGCCCCACTTTCGCTCGATTCATGGCCGTCCCACACTACGCCTACCTCAAGCTCAAAATGCCAGGGCCAAAAGGAGTCATCACGATCAACGGGAACTTTCAAAGGTCAGATTCATGTGACCGTGACTTCAGCAAAATCTCAGAGATGTACGGGATGGAGCAATCACTCGCCGAGCTTGAGGTCTCCAATGACCGTACACCTCTACCAGAAAGCAAGAAAATGGCAATCGACAGAGGGCTCAAGGTCATCAACGACGCGATGAAGCACAAGGGGCAGGCGAGTGAAGGTTCAGAGACGGTCAACATGTCGTCAAGTCACACTAGTATATAGAAGGCGCATCTGCGTCAGTTCTATGCATAGATATGTAATAGGCGCATAATATCGGAAGAACCAGCAGGTTTCAGACGCACTCTTTTCCCTTACCAGGGTACCTAAGGGGACTGGAAGGTTTTTAATGAGGCGGCTTGCTGGTCGAAAACATATTTCGAATAAAGATACATTTCCTCCATATTCCTCATATATGCCTTTTATTGTTTACCCTATTCAAACACTCGGGGGCTCGAGCATAAAACCCAAGCCCCACTCGATATACTCGGGGGCTGGGTCAAGCAAAAATACTAAAAAACCCACTCGATATACTCGGGGGCTGGGTCAAGCAAAAATACTAAAAAACCCCACTCGATATACTCGGGGGCTGGGTCAAGCAAAAATACTAAAAACCCACTCGATATACTCGAGGGCTGGCAAAAACTCAAAAATCCCACTCGATAGACTCGGGGGCTGTCACAAATATACGCATATAAATATTTCGCCACAAATACAAGAGAACATATTTACATTCGGAGAATGCCCGGATTCAAAAAGTTTACAAGTTAAGAATCTGGCTCATCCTTTATATCCAGTACAGGACCAAAAAGCTGCTCCTTGCAGCAATCGATGAGTTCCTCAGCAGCAGAGCGTGTCTCGATCAAATGTGATTGGGATACAAGTGTGCCATTGCAGGAGGTCGAATCGCAAAATTTGGCTTACGGCGCGGATGTAAGCCATAGTGGCGTTGGATCCAAGAATAGCAAGCTGCATCAAAGACTCTTTGACTGAGTCCGTCACTCGAAAGATATCAATCAAGGGAAACAAGCCTTGAGGTTGAGGCCCTGACGGGAAAAGCGCACAATTTAGGCGAGTGAAGATACGTCTGCACATCTCGAGCACTTGGGCGTTTCGCCATACTCGATCCTTCAAAGTAGCAAGTGTGCGAGCGTGCACCTTGTCCAAATAAAAATGCTGCCTGCCAGTAGTTGGTACATCAACAGCATTATCGAGGAGTCGATTGACCCTCCTACTTTCTGCTGGGCATCAGGCACAAAACCTGCAAAAGGCCAAAAAGTTATTGGTCCAAAGCATAATGCAAGCAAATGAAAACTTTTAAGCAAAAATGGTGTCATAAACTCACATTGAGTTGCCTGTTTATGTGGTCCATCTCGCCAAGAACATAATCCTCGCGTTGGGTAGCAAAACTTGGCTTGGAACGCAGTAGCTCCAACTCAGATCGAGTGTTTTTGAGTTCTTGCTCTAGTTCACTCACTCGATTCTTGCAAGAGCAAGTGCCCTCGTATCATCCTTGCTCGACAGATGTTCGAGTATGAGAAGGAGAAGGTCCACCAGACTCGCATTCTTGTGGCTGGTTCATAAAACGCAACATTCAGAAGCCCAGACACACGAAGTTGCAAAATTCAGATGATTCAGCAAATTTCATTCAAACAAAGCACCCAAAAGTATATACTAGCATAAACATAAGTAGCAAAAGCATACATGCCAGGTTCGAGTAATCAAATTACAGAGTAAAAAGTTCCTAGGCCTGCGAGATGGATTCTGCCCTAGTTTTACGCGACTGAGCCCTAACAGCTTCAGCCCGGCGCTCCATAGTCTGGACGCAGATTTCGCTCAGACGCGTAGCTGGCTCGGTTACACCCCTGAATGATAGCGGCCTTCCATCAGGCTTTTTCGGGTAGTCCGATAAAGCACTGTCGAAATCGGCCTCTACACCATTGCCTAACAAAAGCCTGAGGGTGTACTCCGAGCCGCGTACCGTGAGTTCGCGGGCAAAATCCGCCACAATCGACGATCTTTCGCCAAAAGCTGCAGCAGTCCTTCTGCAGTCGAGGAGCGGCGGCTGTAGGACACATCCCCGCGTGCAAATTGCTAAGGGTACTGGTCATGGTAGCCAGTTCGCCTTTGGTCTTGGACAACACAGACTCGAGTTCCGTTATTGCATCATCGAGTGACAGTGAGTCACTCGATGGCTTAGTGGAAGCCGAGGTGCCTTCGGAACCTTCAAAATTCAGAAAGCAGAAGTTATGAGCAAAAGCTGCTAAAATAACCAAAGAGCTACTCACAAAAACAGTTCATTCACCTTTGGCAGCACGGGCCAAGCCCAACAGACGTGCAGCAAGCTCCTTATCGCGGCGAGTGGTTGCGTCCTGAGCATCAGCAAGTGCTTTCTTCGATTCAGACTGCTGGGTGGAGAGCTTGGTCTGCAAGTCCTGCACTTGTTTCTCAGGCCTTCCACTTGCTCCTCAGCTGACTTCTTGTTTTCTGCGGAGTTCAAAACATTCTCGATTAGTATCATAACTTCAAAAGAAGGGAAAAGTTTTAGCAAAAAACGCTTACGCGCAAGCTCAGTCGAAGTTGACTGCAGGGAGTCCCTCTCTTGCTCCACCCGAACAAAGGACTGGACCCAAGGGGCCATGGCGGCATACATAGGCTGAAACAGAATACGCATGTTATCGTCGAGTGCAGAAGAAACAAAATTTTCAAGTATAAGTAAAACAGAAGCACTCACGTGATCAGTCCAAGAGGCAGGCTTGGAGGAGGAAGCCACGCATCCGCGGTTGGGGCAGCCTTCTCCTTGTTCAAATCAGCAACCATCAGCTCAGTTGCGTCCTTGGCCGCTTCAAGAATAGTGCCTTGTGCTGCCTCTGGAAGGGTGGATGGCTGCGCCACAATCGACGTGTCCGCGACTGGAGGGGAGATGGCGATTTGCCACTGGTATCAAAAGCAAAAATACATGCAATCAAAAAACAAAAACCATAAAGGCGCGGCTACAAATAAAGGAATAGACATTAAGCAAACCTTGGCTCATCTTCTTCATCGGAATCAGGTTCGTCACCAAGAGAAAAACACCCAGTCGAGAGGTGTTACTCGAAGTGGCAGGAGGACGAGAAGCCAGAGGGGAGACAGTCAGGGGATGGCTTTTAGCAGGAGAAGGGATACCCGAATTACCGGTGTCCCCTTGCTCATCCTCTGTACTCGAAGACTCCGGAAGAACCAAACGCTGGCGTTTAGGCTTGCGAGGACCTTGCTCAGCATCTGATTCATCCGAAGCATCCGCTACAACCTGTTCCACCTCTTCCCCTGTTTCTTCTTCGGGATTATCCTGAGGGTCGAGTGGGCAGAAGCAGGGTCAGCAATGGGCAGCTTGGTTTCCTCCTGTACTGCCGTCTCCAAGTAGGCCCGGCTTCGGGTAGAGGAGGAGAGAGGTGGCAGTCGAGTGACCCTATGTAACAAGTACAATTCATAATCATAAGAACGAAGCAAAAAGGATGCAAAGGCAGATGGTGAGGCATAAAAACGGCAAAAAGAATCACTCACTGCGGGTAAGGCCTTCTCTGGCCCGTAGGGGACGTGGGAAGTTGAAGTCGATTTTTGTGGAAGCTTTGATGCTCGTGATTTCTTCACCTGAGCACTGAGCTCCTTGGCGTCAACTCGGTGGCGCTCATCCTGATGCTGTCGAGTGGACCCTCATACTGCCACATCGGGTGGGCACGAAGGCGCATGGGCCACACTCGCATCTTCAAATAAGTGCTGATCAACTGAATACCAGAAACAGTCTTCAGCAACTTTCCAATCTCATTCAGCAAAGGGGTGGCTTCTTTGGCTTCAGCAGGAGAGATAGGGTGGTCCCAGGCCACCGTCTTCTTCGGAGATTCTCAATCGAAAAAGCCGGGAGCACCACTGGTCGACTGGCACATAGAACCATTTGGTCCGCCAACCTTGGGCAGAGTCGACTGTCTTCAAGCTAAAGTAATGCGAATCGCTTCGCACTTGGACTTGAAATCCACCCACCGGGCAAGGGCGTTTACCCCGGCAATTGTGGCGCACCTTGAAGATATGCTTCCACAATGCCCAGCTGGGGGACACCCCAAGAAACACTCGCAAAGCACCATGAAACAGGCGATATGCATAATGCTGTTGGGAGTAAGATCATGAATCTGTAGGCCATAGGCGTACAGTAGCCCTCGCACAAAATCATGCAAAGGGAGAGAGAACCCGCGGGGAAGGAATTCAGCGAAGCAGACGCGTTCGCCGTTGCGAGGGTCAGGGCGTACCTCCAGACCTGGAGCACGCGCGGCCAGCTGGTCAGCTGGCGGCAGCCAACCCTTCTGACGGTACTCAGAAAGGGTATCCTCGGTTACACTGGATCGTCCAGTCACCGGGGATCTTCAAAAGCGCATCGGCAGGCTCACTCGCCATGGCCGCATCCTTCCCCTTGTCCGCTGGATCGGTGGCGGAGGCAGTTGCAGCGGCACGCTTGATCTTCTTTGGCGCCATTGCGCAAGGAGCAAGCAGCAAGGAGCTTGGGAGGCAGAGCAATGGTGTGCGGTGCGCGAGGAAGAAGAGGAACAGAGGAAGTGAATGGCAAGTAAATCAAATCTTGCGCAAATATTGCTACTTACCGCACAACGCAAAACCCATCATAATCGTCCGTCCAAATGCACATAGCATCTGGCCGTACACGTGGCGAGCGCAGAGAGCAACCGTCGCATCCCACGTCGCCCACTACGCACAAAACCCTAGGAGGTTATGATGGCGCGGCGAAAAATTCGCCACGTCCGGTCAAATCAAAGCTGAAACGGCGTCTTCTGCGGTCAAAACTCTGAACATTGGGCCCACACAGACACGTCTTGTCAAACGGGGCGCACGCCTAAGACGTCACGAATGACGTCAGGGGCAGTGAACGTCCACATTCGAGTGGTGGGTTCGAGACTACAATCGACACAAGGATTCGACTAGCAAAGGTACTCCCATGGGAGCATATCAAAAATTTCTTGCGATTGATAAAAAAGGAGCAAAATTATTGAGATTATCCTCTACTTCAAACGAAATAAAGCATAATCTCGGGGGCTACTCCCATGGGAGCGCTGACGCGCTCCCATAGATTTCAAAGACAAAATATTTCGATTGACAAAAAGCAGTATAAAGGATGATTTGAGATTGTCCTCTATTGCAAGACAATAAACCACAATCTCGGGGGCTACTCCCATGGGAGCGCTGTCGCGCTCCCATAGATTTCCAAACAAGGTAAGAAAATTCACTCGATACAGGCTCGATTGAAAGCATTAAGTACTTCACAAAACAAAGAATCAAACTTCATAAATTCCCGAACTATGCCAATCGCAGATGTTTCGGATGCTGCATACGCAAATGCAAAGGTAAGACCCGCCGAGCAATCGAGATGGGCCGAGGGACGCTCCAACAGTGTTTTCCCTTGAAATTTTCCGTGTCAACAGACATGATGAAAATCCTGACGGACGCGTTAGGTATCAAAAGTTAAACTGCAGAACGAATCAGTAAGACCTACAACGGCCTGAGTCGAGTCTGTCCAGTATGTTCCAGCTTCGAGTCCGGGGACTCGAACCTGATTGAAGGCTAGTATGGTTTCGCCCAAATGTGCGGTTAACTGAGCTCGATTTTCGTGTGTCAGGCCTACTATGTCAATATCCCTAGGCAAAATTGCAAAAGTGTTCCAGCTTCGAGTCCGGGGACTCGAACCTGATTGAAGGCTAGTATGGTTTCGCCCGAATGTGCGGTTAACTGAGCTCGATTTTCGAGTGAGTCAGGCCTACTATGTCAATATCCCTAGGCAAAATTGCAAAAGTGTTCCAGCTTCGAGTCCGGGGACTCGAACCTGATTGAAGGCTAGTATGGTTTCGCCCAAATGTGCGGTTAACTGAGCTCGATTTTCGAGTGAGTCAGGCCTACTATGTCAATATCCCTAGGCAAAATCTTTCGACTGCGTTCCAGGCTCGAATCCAGGGACTCGAGTCTGACTGAAGATTAGTAAGGTTTTTTGCTCAATAAGCAGTTAGCTGAGCTCGGTATTCGAGTGAGTCAGGCCTACTATGTTAATATCCTTGGTTCACATACGCATACAATCGAAACAAATTAAGAGTAGAAGGACTACGTCGGATCAGGAGTATAAAAGCAAAGACTATGACGTGCACGATGAAGGGAGCACTGCTCGATTCTTCGAGTCAAGCAAGTACTCGGGGGCTAATGACGAGGTTATGCTCTGCGGGTACCCCAGCTTAAGGGTACCTGGTGCACGTGATGATCAAAGAAGCCCAAAGATTAATCGAACCCATGAAGGAAGGCCTAAAACGAAAAGTGTTTCCAAGTTAGATCAAGTTATAGTCGGTTAAGGCTTTCCATATATGTAACCTTGGTCGGTTATGTTTCCCGAGACCCAGCCTCCTATATAAAGGCTGGGAGGGTGATCGATCGAGGCAAGCAATCCATAGCCACCAGAACCTCGACGAGATCAGCAGCTCGAACCCTTGTAACCCTCATATTCATACCATAAATACAGACAAGCAGAAAGTAGGGGTTTTACCTCACTCGAGGGCCCTGAACCTGGGTAAATTCAGCTTGTCAGCCGTCGATTCCACCGATACTACGCGTTCTCTACCACACAATCAACCCTAGGTATAGCAACCATGGGATTTGCCGAGGGCACACCTCGACAAACCGCGTGCGTCTTTTCGCTAACCGGGCCTGGCTCAACGGAAACGCCTGAATCGATCGTTCCTGCAGGACCTGGCTCGAAGATGCTTTAAAATTCGCGATGTGCAACAACGCCGCCTAGCTCAGTCAACCAAACGGGGCGAAAGTTAGCCCGAAGAATGGAAAACGAGAGAGACAAACTAACCAAACTCGCCTATAGACTCGTGCGTTGGTGAGCTCGAGTGCAAAAAAAAGTGGTGCGTCAAGGAGCAGATTCAATGTACATCTCTTTGATTTGAAGTCGGAAACTGCCCTCGACGTCACACTCTGAGTCAAGTCGCTCAACAACGGGATGCATGGAAGGAACCTAAGAGCATCTCCACCGGGGGCCTCCAAATCGGTGTCCGGCACCCCCCAATTGGGCCTCCTTTGGGGGGTGCCGGACATGTGTCCGCCCAACATTTGGAGGCCGCCACAGCGGCCCACCCCAAAGGCCCACCCCCCAAACGGCCCAATTTTTCAGCGAACTGTCAAACACCTTGCGGGCACACGAACCGCCGCCGGTTCGCCGCCGCGTCGCTCCGCATTACGACGGTTCGTGTGGAGTGCAACCGCCGCCGCGTCGTTTCGAGTTGCGTTCGCACCGCTTGGCACCAATATAACCATCCTCGCGGGCCTCACGTCGATCTCATTCTCTCCGCCCACAACTCGCTCGCCATGTCGTCGCTTGAGAAGAAGGTGGTGCTGCCCGATCAGGAGGAGGAGAAGGAGGCGGTCGTGGTGGTCGTTCAGGAGGAGGAGAAGGAGGTCGTGCTGGTCGCCGATCAGGAGGAGGAGAAGGAGGCCGTGCTGGTCGCCGATCAGGACCAGCATGATGTGGTCGCCGCCGACCAACAGCAGGAAGAGGACGCGGCGGAACAGGACAGCGAGCCCACAACTCCATCCCCGGCACACCCTTCTTTCTCACCGTGGGAACCTTGGTCCCTGTGGCCGTCCCATGCGGCAGGGGCATATGCAGGACCGGCCGTTCCCCAGGCCCCAGAACCGGAGTGGCAGCTGGGAACTCCTGACGCGGCGCCGGCGGACGACGTGCCTGGGACACCGCCGCCTAAGGCTGAGTTCGATGACAACGAATAGTTGTAATCATATGTAATAAGTAGATGCATGCATTAATAAAGCTTGAAAGTAATAGGTTCTATTACAACACAAGTTCATATTCGTTTACAAAGTTTAAATTTGAATTCAACTTAAAAACATATCACTCATCCGCTGTCGCCGCCGGCTGATTCGCTTTGATAGCCCATGCGTGCGCCACGAGGTCATTGTGCAGCTGGTTATGCATAGTTTCATCACGAATTTTCCTAAGTATGGCAAGAAATTCCTGATATTGTGTCGGCACGCCCGGTTGTGGATTGGCCATAGGCCCCTTGAAATCGAACTGTTCGCCGACCTGTTGTCTCCTTGTAGGACGCTCGTCCTCAATGATCATGTTGTGCATGATGATACAAGCATTCATAATATCATTCATTTCTTCTAGCGACCATGAAAGACAAGGGTAGCGGACAACATCCCACTGGCCTGGAGCACACCGAAAGCCCGCTCCACATCTTTGCGAACAGACTCTTGTCTCTTTGCAAAATGGCAATCTGCCTCGCCGACGGGGTTGCGGATGGTCTTCACAAATGTAGACAAAGTGGGATAGATACCGTCAGCAAGATAGTACCCCTTGTTGTAGGCATGGCCATTGATCTCATAGTTGCATGGTGGAGTTAGGCCATCACAAAGTTTCTTGAACACAGTGGACTTGTGGAGCACATTGATGTCATTGGCGGCACCGACGGTGCCGAAGTAGGCATGCCATATCCAAAGTTCATGATCTGCCACGGTTTCAAGTATAACACTACATTTTCTGTGATGCCCTGACTTGTACATCCCTTGTCAAGAGAACGGGCAGTTCTTCCAGTTCCAATGCATGCAATCGATGCTTCCGATCATCCTTGGAAATCCTCTTGCTTCGCCTTGTGCCAACAGACGCGCCGTGTCTGCCTCAGTTGGTGTTCTGAGATATACCTCTCCGAACACCTTCACAACTGCCTTACAGAATCTGTAGGTGGCTTCGACAGCGGTGGATTCAGACATGCGGAGATAGTCATTCAACGCATCGGCCGGTAGCCCGTAAGCAAGGCACCGTTTGGCCGCCGTGCTTTACTTAATAGATGAAAACCCAAGGACGCCGGTGCAGTCTCTCTCCGGCTCAAAGTAGTCGTTGTAGTCCCGAATGCCCGGCACGATCTTCCTAAACAAGCTCCTGTTCATCCTAAAGCACTGGCGAAATTCATGAGGCAAGTTCGTCGGTTACTCGGCAAAGTAGTCCTGGAACAACAGAGCGTGCCTAGTTGCTCTGTTGCGTTCCTTGTTGGGCCTCCGCCCTTTCGATGATCCTCCAAATTTCGGCGTCGCGTCTGCCTCCACTACGGCATCTAGAAGTACGGCCATGAACAACTCATTCTCCTCTGCATCGGCCACAAGGGCGGCATCCTGTGCCATCATTTCCAAAAACATGATCTCGTCGTCGTCGCTGTCCATTGCATGTTTGACGAATCAATGAGTTCAGCCTATCAACCAATGGTCGAACAATTTGCGTGCGGGGCGGGAGGGAAGAAGAGGCGTATCTGGGCTCGAACTAGATGCGCCGGCGCTAGACGAGGTTGGAGACCGGCGGCGCGAGACGGGCCCTAGCGCCGCGCCATGGTCCCGAGGTGCGAATCGAGCAGGCGGCGATGAGAATGGCGGCGATGGTACGAATCGTCGGCGAGAGGAAAAAAGGAGAGGCTGTGGGGGGGCGAATGACTCAGGGCACGCCGACGGTGTGTATGACAGACGGGTCAGCGCTGTCAAGGCCATGTCCGCGGCAATGTATGGCACCCCCAGGCCTCCAAACTTGGAGTCCCGATTGGGGGTGCCGGACATAAAATCGCTTGGGGCGAGGCTTTGGGGGTGCCGCTGGTGACGGTTTTTGGTGTCCGGACCCCAATGGGCCTTTGGAGAGTCGTTTGGAGGAGCATCTCGCCCAAAGCAGTTTATTTCAGTTTGAACTTGTCCGGCCGGTCCCGCCCGGACACCCCAAACTCACCCAAACTTGGGGTGAGTTTTCCCTTTCTTTTCATTTTTTTTGTTCTTCAATTATTTCTCTCTCCTTTTTCACCAATCATATGCAAGTGGCCCACAATTTGAGTGACATTTGAAGACAACAGTTGGAGAAGGTCACATTTTAGGGTTGCATCCGGACACCTGCCCTGCCCGAACAGTTTGGGGGCAGATTTGGAGACCCTGACTAGAGATGCTCTAACGCAACAAGCAAATTTAACATCCGTGCACGACCTCTTAATAATTCAGATAATTCAGTAGTACGACGATATCATATGACATAATTTACAATTCTATTTCGATTCACAAATCATCATATTATGTTGTTTTACTCACGATAAGGAGATATAGCGTGCAGTTCGCTGTGCCTCGTAACAAAAATGGATCACGTACGAAGCAATCGAGCTATCAGCTCCAAGAAATTACTCAAAGATGGATCCAATCCACCGTGTATACGGTATAGTACTCCACATGTCCCTATCAAATGGGCCTATGCTAAAGATTACGAAGGTTGTGAGCTTAAGCGGAGAATGTCTGCGACGACGACGACGATACAGCTGGTGAGTCCGAGCTGGCGTCGCCCGTGTTACCGCTTGATCTCCGGCCTTCCGACTGCCTACTTGACTGCTTTTCTGAGCGTTGCTGCAAGCCTGATGGCAGTGTCGCCACTGGAGCGTAAATTTGGCTCGAGCTTCCCGTTGTTAGCTTCACCTGCGGCTGTGCTGCTACGGCATACTCCTGCTGGGGAACCCAGAAGCAGCTTCCTACCACGACGAACTGCGGCGTGGCCTGTGTCGCGGCAGTACCGCTGCTGCTCTGGGCGTGGAGCTCGGCCGCCTTGACGTGTGCAGACGATACTTCTGAGGCCAAACACAACGAATTGGTGTTAGATCGTCTCCATGACTCATTAGTAAGCAAGAATGCTGTCGAGTTAACTAGGGCATGGTGCCTCTCGTAAAGCACACTGACTGACCTGCAAATGGCTCTTGACCTCGTCGTTGGTCAGGCCGTCGACCTTCATCAGCTCCCGGATCTGCTTCGGCGTGGCCACTGCACGCGTACGGCATCGGTTAATTTGGTTTTTCTCGAGCTGGTTGGATAACGCAAAATGGATAATGCAATCAGTCAAAGGGACCGACCGTGGGGCCCGCCGAGCTGCTGCAATGCCTGGAGGAACAGACGGTGGAGCTCCGGCGCCCAGCAGCGTCGCGGCTTCCGGTTGGGCTGCGACTGCCCCTCTTTCTCCTCCTTGTGTTTCTCCTCGGTGTCTTTGGCGTCCTTCTCGTGCACCTCAGCGGTGTTGCTTGTGGCCTTGTCGGCGCTGTCTCCGACCACCGCAGAGCTCGCCGGCGCCGTTGTCGACGAGGCAGGAACCTCGGCCTCTGCTGCGCGCCTGTTCTTCTCAAACGGGTGGAACGCGCCCCCCGCGTGAAGGGCGACCGGCTTGCATGGCAGGTCCTAGAAGAGTTTCTCATCAGGAGCTCGATCGATGTTTATTTCTCAATTCATTTCATCCAACAGTACGTCGATACGTATTTCGAACAGAAAGCAAGAGAAAGAAATCAGTGTAATTAACGTATGATTAGCTATACCTTGTTAAGAGATGGTTGTTGACTCCATAGCTGCACGGACTGGAGCCAGTCCGGCATCGACTTGGTGGTCTCCGGCGCTGGCGGCCTCGTCTCGGCCTCATCATCTTTCTTGGCGGCGTTCTCGGCGCCGGCGCTCTCGTCGTCGGAGGAGCACGAGGAGAGGCTGGGCTTGAGCGGGATGAACTCCTCGAGAACAGGCCCCCATGGTCGGTCACCGTCTCCTCCTCGCTGGCGACGGCGTCCATCTGGGTCCTGATCCCCTCGATCGCTACAGATACACACGTAACGTACGCCAGTAAGAATGGAAAGTAGCAAAGATCATGGAGCGCTCGACGTGGAGTGTGGTGTATAAGGGTAGCGTAGTACGTACTCTGGGTGACGAGGTCGAGGCAGAGGGGGAGCTCGCGCTGGAAGACGTGGATCTTGCGGCGCTCCTCCTCGAGCGCGACCAGGTAGTCGCGGAACCGACGGCGCGCGCCGTCGTCTCCGTCCGCGTGCACCGACGGCAGCTCCATCTCCATCGGCGTTCTTGAAGGTCTCGTTGGGTGGAATTGATCCGGAGCGAGGAAGAGACGACGAGGGGGAAAGGAAACGGGACTAGGAAGGTGGAAGGAAGCAAAGGAATCGCGGTCGGGGCGTCGCGTATCTTTCTCTTATTCTTACACGGGAAGGAAGGAAGAGAGTAGCGATGGGTGATGGGAAGGGTGGGTGGATAGGGACGGACCGACGGACAGAAACAAGGAGCGTGGATGAATATTCGGCGAGGGATTCCCATTCCGTTTTGCTCGGGGCCAGCTTCGGTTCCTGCTGCATGTTTTCTTTGTTTAGGAGTGATTAGTGGGCAGAGGATAAGGCCGACAACTGACCAAGACGAGGACAACCAAGGAGAGAGAGACGATGCTGCGGATCGATCGGGACGATGCGGAGTCTCCTCTCAGTACCGTGCCGGGGGCCGACGGACGGGATCCTCTAACTTTAGGAATCCTAACTGTGCCTAACTTTAGGCCATTAACATGTAGGGCCCACCACACGGGGATCCACCTGTCATTGACTTGAAGTCAGGGAAAATTAGGCTCCTAAAGTCACAAGATCCGGCTCCGTCGGGGACCGACGGATAGGGATGGCAACGGGTTTGCTCCCCGCCGGGAGTGTCTTGTCATCCCCATCCCCATTTAACAATCGGGAGCATTTTTTCCCATCCCCATCCCCACTGGGTTCGGGGCGGGGATCGGGTCCTGTTAAGAAGCTAAATTCAAATGATATCGTCATAATCTCATAATTTTACACTCTCGAAACATAAATGTAGGCAACTTGTGTATCACATATGTGGTAAAATGACAAAAAACAATAGTATTATATGTTGAATACTATTAAAACAGACCACACTCAATAAAATATTGCAACAAATTAAATATAAAGTATACTGATTTATATGTATACATGTATATAACGGCGTTTTTGGCCGGTTTCCCTCATAAACTGTCCAACTCTTTTCGACTTTATCAATCAAAGGCATTGCCGAGGTTCGAAAAAAAAAATATAACGGGGAATGGCGGGGAGCGGGGATGGGAGACCTTTTAATCCCCATCCCCGTTTAACATGGCGGGATCAAAGTTTCCCATACCCATCACCTAATAGATGAATTCCCCACGGGTACACGGGGAACGAGGCCCCATTGCCATCCTACCGACGGACGGGGCAAAGCAGAGATTCCGGTGATATCCTTCTTCCCGCTTCTAGCGTGAGGCCTCTCCGGTTCTGGTTGGGTGGTTTATCTATCTCTATCTTGGGCATCTGCTCCTTCCCCACCAATATATGTGAATATTCTTAATGCCGAAAATCGCATCCTGCCTTCCTGGAAAATATACAGTGATACCACCTCTTAAATGATACCATTATTCATATTTAAATTTGCAAATGTTAAAGAAGCCTAGAAGAAACGGTTTGTGTTCACAAGATGTGCGTTTACATTCAAAACCAAATTCAAAATACACATAAGAGAAACAAAAAAGACAAATTGCTATGTCAATATGGTCATTTTGTGTTTTTGTATTTTTATAACATTACTCAAGTTGGACTCTTCTTTTCTGTATGTACATATCAAATTTGTTCTACACATTTAAGGAATCATAAACACATAACTTGCGAATATCCACATAAGTGTGGGACCCCTAGATATGAGCTCCGGTCTCCCATGAGCAACCGGGGTTTGGGAGGCCCATGATGCCATTTAGGTGAACATGTACGATGCCACCGGATTACTAAGTTACGAGCATCCCCGCCGCACAATTTCTCGTAAATATGCATTGTGCTCTGATGTCATATACACGTGGAAATTCATGATGGCTTATGCATGTTAACTGTGCATGTTGTACTAACAAGAGTGTTCTCCAGTTTTTAAAGAAAAATATTCCCTCTTACGGAAAAAATTGACCGTGCATATTATGAAAATTATAATGCGTGCGTTGCTTTTAAATTTTGGAAATGTTCATTTTCATCTCGATGATCCTCCGGATTGTTTGACGCACCTCTCCTTTATTGCCCCTTGTTTCTCTATTGTTTATTTCCTGAACGCTCTGGCACTTCTCGAGCCGTAATTTTTCTCCACGAGCCTCCAACCTACTTGTTTACCATCTTATAAAAACGGCAAAGAGCGCAAAGATCAAAGAAACAGGGACACGATTTTTAACGTCGAAAACCCTCCCAACAATTGATAGAAAAAATAATGGGCGACAGCCAGCAAAACTTCACCATAAAACAATAGACGTCCTTGGGCTCCCGCCCTTCACCGGAGCTGGCGCTGGCCGGCAACCGCCGTAGAAGCTCATCTTCATGGTTTCCGCATAAAACATGAAATAGAAGGAATCCACTCAAGGGATGATTAGGGACGAAGCATCGCGATCAGTACGTAAGAACAGGTGGTGGAACACGCACGCAGGCACGGACCTCGCGACGAGTGGCGAATAGCCAAACTACGCGCACCCATCGAGCCAGCGCGGCGCATCGCCCGGTGGGAGGGAGAATGTTCGCTCTGCACAGTCGAATATCCTCGTCTACCGACCTGGACGAGGAGGACGGGGAGTCTCGTCTCGGCGATCCTGTGCCAACGGATCTTTTCTCGCTGGCCGGCCGGCAGGCCCCATCCTAGGTGGTCGCGTGTCCGTCGTCGTCCCCGAGGGCAGCCAGCGTGGGTTGCTGTGCCTGTACACCTGTGACTGCTCCCGGCCCGCGAGTGGCTTTTCGCCGCGCCGAGGGGCCGCGTCTCGTAATCTCGTTTGATCTTCTATATTGCTATAGACTTTCAGTTTTTGTTGATCCATTGGTCAAATAAGGCATTTTCTCTTGGCTTGACTCAGGAGACTCATATTTTTGATTCAATGTCAACAAGCTCGCTTATCTTCCACAGATTTCTCTAAACTAGCTAAATGCCCGTGCGTTGCAACGAGTAGGAAACAAATTTGTAGTAGATGGCATACATGGTTGATAGGTCCATTGCATCTGACTTGTTCAACAAAAAATAATGTACTCGTAGCGTAGAATGCATCTTGTATTTTATTAATCCATCCATGTAAGCCAATTTCTCAGAAGTGATCTCCAGGCCACTTGGTTTATTTTTTTACTATTTAATCCACCAAGCACAGATATTTTCCTTATGTATCTCTTAGTGATGGCAGAAAAGAATGGACTTACTCCTTTATTCATTTGCAGCTTCCGACAAACTATTATGGTCTTTTCCCTGCTTATTGTTGTAACTTTTTCAATGTGATCAGAAAAATCATCAGCGTTTCACCTATAAAGAGAAAGAGGTGGATCAATTCTACTGCTGGTACTCTAGAACATGTGCGGCAGAGTCTTGTAATAAGTACCACAACAAGGTTTAAATTAATATTTAATTACAACAATGAGAGTAAACTGCAATTTGTTTTGCATAATTTTGGGATGCTTACATGGGCATTGAAGCATGCGGCACTACTCCAAAGGTAATAATTTGTCCTGAGTTCCTCTACACAACCTGAGGGGAGGGACAACATGGCCAGAGAGTCTGCAAAATATAAAACTTTCATGCATATTATATGTTGGAAATAACAGTCAAAGTGCAATCATGTATTAGTGCACCGTGTGTCCACATGAACATATAGTTTTGTCTTCAAGTAAAGCATAAACACTGCAAGTACGAATTCATTACTTTGTGTCTCCAATTACAAAGAACATTCACTTAAATAGAATGTACAACTGTAGGCATCCACGTAGGTCGACATAACCATAAACCGGACAACCGTATTTGAATCAAACATTTATCTCTACTATAAATATTTGATTAAATAACTTTTAATTACAGGAATATGTGTTCTCTTAGAACATACTCCCTCCGTTTCATAATATAAAACGTTTTAGCAATTTTTCACATCCACATGTGCACACATGTATCTAGACATGTTTTGTTGTACATGTCCACTCATTTTAGTATGAATGTAGACAACATATAAAATAGCTAGAACATCTTATATTATGGAACGGAGGGAGTAAGTACCAAATCTCCATCCATAACCAATACTGCATCTTGTATCCACCAGCTTGATGGCAAAGTCCATGTCCTACTCTTTCATGAAAACATCCATCTCAGGGATGTCCAACATTTCGCTCAAGTCCAACTCCCTAATGAAGTAATCCTGCAATAGCTCCATTGTGCGGCTGTTGTGGACGCGAATTCGTCAATTGCATCCTTACCTTCAAAAGGATTACCATATATTATCAAACAGCCTAAGGGAAAATTGAAGTGCCGGAGGAGAGTAGCAGCAGTACCAGTCACCGCAAACAACACATCAGCACCTCGAGGATGGTCATCCAATTATTCTAAAAGTAACGATGGTCATCCAAAAGGAAATAATGGCCTAGCAAATAGGCCTCTATTTGAAATCAACTCTACTTGATAGCCTTCAAACAAAGGCCTCTCTGATTGCCTTTCTGAAACATCAAACTACTAAAATTCAGAGCAGTGTAAAATTTCCAATACGTGTAAGAAATTGATGCCAATCCAGTAGACTGAAACCCTCACAGCAAACCTCTTGTGTTTAAGAGAAATAAGTGGACCTGCCGATGCAGTTTGCACACATCTTTCAAAATGCAGAAACTACAGATCTTGACCCAAGCATCCATGGGCAAGCAGAGATGCAAGGGCGGCCACCACAATCTGCATACCAGTAGCCGAGATTGTTCACTGTGCTTTATGTACAAACACAACTGAAGTGAAACTGCAATACGAACGAGTGTGTGTCATGTATGAACCCACCAACAGAGCAGCGGAGGCATACATTTCATTTTATTGAGACTTCTAAGTTTTCACCAGGACTATAAATCGAAACTAAATGAACAATCTGATATTTAGCAAGAAGTCAACAAAGTAGAGCATGAATGGTTTGGTTACATAGTCTGAGTTTAATGGATATTTGGTTACACAAATAATTTCATATTTACGCGACAACAGCGTGTCATCTTCAGGTCTGATAAAGGGTCGACAGATGCTTGAATTGATGTATCCTCTCTAATCCACATATGCAATTCGATTCTGCAGTAACAGATACAGATGTCCGTTGAAAATCAGCAATCTGATTATCTCTACACATAGGCTCAAATACACTTCATTTTCGACTACCTAAAAATGCTAAAAATGCCAGTGCTTCAGATCAAAGTGGAGAAAAAAATTACAAATACCTCATGGGCTCATGGCCTTTCACTTCAACAATGGCCACCTCATTTGAGGTGGCATCCCCCATCCCACTCTTCTCGCCTGCAACGGCAATGGACCTGCGTTCTCATGTGGAGCCATGCCCACGGCCATGAGGATATAATCTGTTTCAAGAATGAGTGAAATGAAAGGGATACTCGTTGGCCATGAGCTGAATATATCTGATGAACAGCAGCGTTGCAAATTGCTCCTTACCTTGAATCAGCTTCGCATCCACCGACAACTCCGTCTGAATCAACTCAGGAAGAACGGAAAACAAGAGAATGGGAAATTCGGTCGGCCGGAGCGAAGCAGGACACGCAGATGTGGACGGCGGCAGAGAGGTCTGTGCGTGCGGGAGGAGATCACGGTGAGCGTGGTCGTCTAGCATCCGGCGCGCGTGCAGGTCCGCATCTAGCATCCGGGAGGCTATCGCTGAGGAGCTTGGGCCTCGGGGGCGGCCGAGCCTCCGGGCTTCTCCCGCCGGGCACGCAAGGGTGCGGGCGGACGCGCACCACGCCGGCGGGGCAGAGGACGTCGAGGACGGGCGCGGATGCCACCGAGGCTCGCCGTCCTCGACCGACGTCCCGGCGGTGCTGGTCGCCTGTCGTCCTCCGCGTCGAGCAGGCTCGGCCGCCGCGAGCCGAAGCTTGAAGATAGGTGCGGCGGGTGGGTGCACCGACCATGGCGGCGCGCGAAGGTTGGCGGCCGGTGCGAGCGCTTGAGGTCGCCGGCCGTGGCGGCGCCGAGGAGTCGCGTGCGGGGGCGGCGCGCGGGGGTCGCCGGCCGAGAGAGCGTGGGAGGTCGCCGGCAGGGTCGGCTTGCGAGGTCGCGAGCGGAGGCGACGCCAGGGGGTCGCCGGCGGGGCGGCGTTGCGAAGGTCGCGAGCAGGGGCGGCACGTGGGGGTCGCCGGCCCGAGTCGACGAGGATGGGGAGGGCGGGAGAGGCCCATGGCGGTGGCCGGCAACACCGCTGCCGCCCAGGCTGCCATCGATTTTGTTTCTTTTCGGTCAAAAGAAGAATTGACCGGTATAGGGGAGCGCGGGTTAATTCCCAGAAACTTGAGGGGGTAAAACGCAAAAAACGGCTGACGAACCAAAACCTCCTCTGGCTATATTATATAGTACAGATATGAGCACAAGTATATACAATAAAATCATGAGCTATTCATGATTCATACACATAGAATTGAAAAACCTTACAGGTTGTGTTGATATTTAAAAGGGCTATCATGTTTTCATGGGTTTTTCGCTCATTCGACAGTCAATGCTTTTATCGGTGGTGATTAAAAAATAAAAGTGATTTTTTTTCTATAAAGATAATCAAGATCGAGTGCCAAAGATGCCTTTGCATCATTCTTCTGAGTTTGCCCCAACCCAGATTCCTCTTTGTCCTTCTCCTTTGGCAGTATTGTGAGCACTGAATAACGGTATTTGTTAGTGTTCAACTGGTTAGCCCCTTGTTCGTTTTGGCTCACGGGAGTAGATGCTATTACTTAGGAAAACACATTGTACAATGTCATAAAATTCTGAATTGTTTTCATATGTATATCTGGACATTTTATGTTACCACACAAAGTTTTGCATTTTGTACAATGTCCGGCACACTAAGTTTTGCCATCTTGTGTAAAAAATCACGCTAAATGACATTTTGAAACTCCGAAATTCCCATTTTTATAGAGCAAAAAAATACTAGATTATTTAGAAACTTTGTATGCTAGCATGAAATGCCTAGAGGTAGACCTAAAATTCATTATGGTTTAGGATGTCGCCTAGAGGGGGTGAATAGGCGATTAAATTCTTTATGGTTTAGGCTTGAATAAATGCGGAATAAAACTAGCGTTTAATTTATCGAGCACGAAACCTAAACAAGCTAGGTTTACCTATTTGCACCAACAACTTATGCTAAACAATATAAGCAAATATGTGATAGCAAGATATATTACTTCAAGCTCGATGGCTATCACAAAGTAAATAGCATAAGTAAGAATCTCGAGTATAGAAATACCGAGGCACTTGGAGACGATGATTTATCCCGAAGTTCACTTCCCAATGGAAGCTACGTTTCCAATGGAGCGGTGCAGAGTCACAAAGTGATCCCCGAATAGCCGTCAAATGGCACACCGTAATCTCCTTCGTGCCTCCACCAATGCGGAGTGCCACGAACCACTATGGGACACTTGAGGGTGGTCACCGAACCCGTACAATAAAGCATGCTGAGTAGAAGTTGTGCCATTGTCCACATGAGGTTGACACGATGTTACCTTAGACATAATAGCCTCATGAGCTAACTTTAGCTTATCATTGGAGACTAAAAGATCCTCATGAGAGCTCAAAAGCTTTTCATGTCTTTCTTCCAATTTCTCATAATTGCTAGAAAGCAATGCAAGTTGAGCCCTTAGCTCAACATTCTCAGTCAATATGGATGCTTCACAAGAGATAGAGTTAGTAGCACAAGCATCATTATTTATGATAATAGGAGAAAGTAACTTGGCAAGCTCTTTAGAGTGAGAAGCTTTAAGTTGCGCATGAGACTCGGTGAGTTTGATGAGCTCACACTTAATGACCCTAGAGCCATTATCTAGGTGCTCAAAATCCTCAAGGAGTTTGGCATGTGCATCTAAAAGCTTACTATTGGTTATTTTGAAATAATTAACCAATTCAAGTGCTCTATCATGGGATCCCTTTACTCTAGAAAATTCAAGAGCAAATGTCTCCTCAAGAGACTCCTTAGTGGTTTCTTCTTCTTCAAGAGCTTCCTTGAGTTCGGCGATCTCATCCGCATATTTATATTCGCGGCTTTGCATTTTCTCAATCGTGTCTTCATGCTCATCAATAAGTTTCTTACTCTCGATAGCAATAGTCAAGATTTATATAAAGTTAGAACAAGCATTCTTAATTTTACTTAGAGCATGAAAGACAACTTGACCTTTCCTATTTAAGGAAGACATACTATAATCACAATCATCATCACTATCTTCATGGGATATATTGGAATCCAAGGTAGGAGATACCTCGGAAGCTTTAGCCATAAGGCAAAAGTGAGTAAATGATGATGACGATGAAGAATTGCTTGAAGCACCATTTAAGTCCATGTCTTGTTCCATTGAGTGTTCGGTTTCCTCTACATGGTTAGCCAAACAAATACTAGAGGAAATCGAAACATTTTTATTTTGGCAACAAGATGTAGAGAGCATATCATCACGAGGATTAATCAAGCTATTTGTACATGATATGCAAGGACTATGAACACAAGCATGTAAATCAATTTTTGTGCTAGATGTGTTTAAGTCCAAAGATAAATCATTGCAATAAGATATAGGTGAGGGATCATCAACAATAATCTCACTATCATTATTATAACATTTATCACTACTCACCATTGCATTATTTTGTGGCTTGCCACATGTAGGTGAAGTAGACGAAGTTGAGAACGCATTACGGCCGGAAGTGGAGGGACAACAATCATCTCCACAATTCTTAGACACATCATATTTTTCTTGAAGTTTGGTCCAAAGCTCATGAGCATTCCGAAAAGGAGAGACCGACATAATAACTACATCGCTCAAAGCATTGAAAATCACATTAGAAGCTTGAGCATCTAGATAGGAATTATTCTCATCCAATAAAGATAATCTTTTGGGATTCCTTGGAGGAGAATAACCCCTATCTAGAATTCGCTCTATGTATGGGTCAATGACCCGAATAATATCAAGAATGCGAATTTTCCAAACATCATAGTTAGTGCCATCTAATATAAAAGAAGCATTGTGCACTACTCCTCTAGACGACATCTTTACTCTCTAGGCGGTGAAGCCTAATAAGGAGAGAACCCGCTCTGATACCAATTGAAAGGACACGGATGTCGCCTAGAGGGGGGGTGAATAGGCGATTAAAATTCTTTATGGTTTAGGCTTGAATAAATGCGGAATAAAACTAGCGTTTAATTTATCAAGCACAAAACCTAAACAAGCTAGGTTTACCTATGTGCACCAACAACTTATGCTAAACAATATAAGCAAATATGTGATAGCAAGATATATTACTTCAAGCTCGATGACTATCACAAAGTAAATAGCATAAGTAAGAATCTCGAGTATAGAAATACCGAGACACTTGGAGACGATGATTTATCCCGAAGTTCACTTCCCAATGGAAGCTACGTCTCCGTTGGAGCGGTGCGGAGTCACAAAGTGATCCCGAATAGCCGTCAAATGGCACACCGTAATCTCCTTCGTGCCTCCACCAATGCGGAGTGCCACGAACCACTATGGGACACTTGAGGGTGGTCACCGAACCCGTACAAGGATGAGGCACACTCCACAACTTAATTGGAGGCTCTCACCGAATTCCCATGGCTCCCAAAGCCACAAGAATCACAAGGTTGGGGTACGTCTCCACAACTTAATTGGAGGCTCCCAACAATCCCGTGAGCCACCAAAACTCCGAGATCAACTAGGACCGTCTAGGGCACTCCAAGTACCCAAGAGGACAAGCTCTAGGGCACCCCAAGTACCCAAGAGTAACAAGCTTCTCAACTTTGATTTCCACGTATCACCGTGGAGAACTCAAACCGATGCAATGGGCAAGAACACAAGAAGTGCTCAAAATTCTTCACTCTCAAATCCCACCAAAGCAAATAATGCTATTGGGGGGAGAAGAGAGGAAGAACAAAGAAGAACACCAAATTCTTCCAAGATCTTGATCCAAAAGCTTCCCTCACTTAGAGGAGAGATTGATTGGTGGAATGGTAGATCTAGATCTCCTCTCTCTTTTCCTTCTAATTGGAGGCAAGAATCATGGAGGAATAGAGAGAAACAAAGCTTCAAAAGGTCAACAATGGAGGTCAAAACCGTGCTCAAGAGTTGGGGTCTCTTTGGAGAAGAAGACCCCTTAAATAGGTGGGGAGAAATCTGCCCGTTTGGCCAGAAAAAGCACGGGTCGGATAATCCGACCCACACTTGAATCGGATAATCCGAAATGCATCAGAGAGCTGCAAAATAGCAGTTTTCGCGACCAGCAGAAATCCGGGTCGGATATTCCGGTTCATTTTGAATCGGATTATCCGATAGTCTGAAAACTGACAGAAACAGCAAAACGAAAACTGCAATATCTTTTTCATCCGAACTCTGATTTCGATGTTCTTGGGCTCGTTGGAATCACCACAACGAGCACGACAAGATGATGCAAGAAAACATCATAGTCAATCATGTGAGGAGGAATCCATAAGAGAAGAGTTTGACCTCTCTTATAAAAACCGGTAAAACCTCCAATATCAAAAACACAACAAGATATTCATGAAATCCGTTTTTTATGAACTAGAGCTTGGTATAGAGATGACACAAGCTCTAAATTCTCACATGGATGAAAGCCAAATAAGAACCAAGAAAGATGATATGCCAAGTATGCAAAGGTTTGAGCTCTCCAACTGATACGCTAAAACTCAATCGATACGGTATCTATCCTATAACCCGGTCTCCCAACTAGAACCATGAGACCGGTAAAATAGAAACCCTATCATACCTTTGTCTTGCGCATTCCACTTGAGCTAGATGATGACGATCTTGATCTCTTCAAGTGGACCACCTTTCTTGATTGCGCTTCGCTTGGTGAAGATCAACATTTCTCCCCCATACACCACTATGGGAGAGCCTCTTATCGGCATATCTTCACATGACCATTATCTCCAAATGGGTGGCAAGCTTCAAGCATATGATATCTTCGAGATACTTCTCTTGAACTTGCACATCTCAAGGTTGATGACGATCACCACTTGATGTCATCCCCATGGGCTATATTAAATCTTCATTTGATGCACACCCAAATAAAGATACCTAACCACACATAGAAAATGCCACACACATGTAATGGGTTAGTTGACAAAGCTATATGGATAATTTCTTACCATACCAAGAGATACATTATCCCACTTGGTACATCTTGGAGCTTTGTGTATTGATCAATCTTGATCAACCTTGTATCTTTTCTTCTCTTTTCAATAGATGATGTCTTGAAGATAACCATGAATGTCACATAATCCTTTTCTTCAAAACATACTTTCAATATGCTCAACTTACACATGACCAATCATCGGATAACTTCTCGAATAACAACTTGGTCATCACATACTCTTCTTCTTGATCATATCAAGTATATATCCATAACCTCGATGATCTTGATGCCCAAAACTTCATTATATCAATATATTCATGACATCAATAACCTTGAATCCAACATATGGAGTTCAAGCATGGTCTATGGACAAACCCTACAAGTACAACTCGATGCAACCATTAGTCCATAGGGATTGTCATTAATTACCAAAACCACACATGGGGGCGCCATGCCCTTTCAATTACTATTGCTACGTAGAGTCAAATGATATTCTTAAAAAGAGTAGCAATATGCAAGATAGTTTATGAAGTGATATCAAGTATTCAATGCAAGGATGTTCAATGATAATTCACAAAGTGTAACATGAAAGAAACTAATATGGACCACATGTATGCATAATGATAAGTAAGAACATCCTACAATGGTCATAGAGTATTGATGAAAATCTGAATATAAAAGGTGGACACTTTGGAAAGATATATATGTGAGTAGAGGTAAAGCATGCATAAATTTCATCTAACTTCCAAACTCTTCTACTTAAGTTAATGATTGCAATATGGTAATCCTTGGTGTCAAGCTCTCATTACCCTATCATAGCATCTTGAATGATTAAAGTTTAAAGTGAAAGCAAATATGAGTAGTGTGCTTGACAAAGTAAAGGTTGAATGTCTCATGCCCCTTGAATACAAGTACCTACTCCATGTGTTACTCAACTTGGGAAACAAAGCAAGTTCAAGTTAAATATCATTGTAAGTAATAATAGTATCATAAGAGCGTCAACTGGGGTACCTCTTGTCCCAGGATATGGAACAAGCCCATATCAAAATGACAAGACAAACAAACAAATGAACAACCTCAACACCCTTTTTATTTACCATTGGAATAACTTTTTATTGTAAGGTGTATCACAGAAGGTTCACCATAGTATGTAAGTAAATTTCCACCATGAATGATGCATGGCTTAGATTAGCGGCCCAGGCGTCTCTCTAACCATTTATACAAACTCATTTAAACTTCTTTACTTCCACATTTATTTCACCCATGATAAGCATCCATAAACAAAAGTACATGATATCAACTAAATGAATGAAGAGCATGTTGAAAGCTTGCCATGTGACAGCACATATGAGCTAACTCCCAACCTCGACATTTGTCAAGCCACAACATCATAATCTTAATCACAATGGGTCATTTTATTTATGCAATAAAAGTAAAGTGTGCATCAAGTTCGTGAGAGCTCTATAACCAACTTTTCCCATAACAATCAATAACATAAACATTTTCATTCAGAGGTATAGATAACACAAATAACATGATAAACATACTCGGAATAGCATAAAGCTAATAGGTAGATATGGTGGACTCACTGGAATAACTTTGGTTGAAGGTGTTGGAAACAAGTTTTTACTTGTTGGAATTTTTGGGCTAGCAAGAGGGAGAAAGTTGACCATCTAAATGCATGCATGAGTGTCCATAGAACTAACTAATCCATGTTAAACAAAGTAAAATAACATTCAGCATCAAAACATGAATAAGAGATAGCTCTTGATAAAGCATTTGCAAATTATTACTCATTAACAAGCTCATGAATCATGCAACTATATGTATCATTAAAAATCAACTCAAACATCCCTTTTCCCAATCAATAAAAGCATCCAACATATTTCAACCCATATTTCCAGTAGCTCTCTCATATAAATGATAGTGTGGTGGTCTCACAAAATAAAATCAAACAAAAAACAAACAAAAAGACGCTCCAAGTTTATGCGATAAAGTGTTTCGATCGAAAAACAGAAGTTAGACGTGTGCAAACCGAGAGTGTAGGTCCAGTGGGGTTGTCTTCACATCCCCAAGCTTATGGTCTTCACCATCCTTGGATAGCTCTTGGTGCATCTCCTCCAATCCCTGTGAAAAAACTTCAAAACACCGTTTCTCCCATTTCTTTTCTGTGGGGTGCATTAGTAGTGATAAACAAATACATTTCTTGCTGCATATAATCCTTGAAAAAAATTCATATGAATGTCCAGAAAGTGTATAATGTTGTATGCCTACTCATAAACTCAATTGGATCAAAAAGATTCAAGTTAAAAGCTCAAAGCATGCATCAAAATGGGACAGAATCTGTCCAGAAAAACAGCAGCAGCAAAACGTATTTTTCTACCCTACAAACTTTGTCGAAAAATTCCGAAACAATTCATGCATACAGAGGATGAAAAGTTGCAACTACAGTTCAAATATGAGCTCATTCGGAGTTACAGAATAAGAATTAAAAATCATACCGTGCACAGATTCGTGCAGGAATAAAATCTCCGAACGCTATAAGCAACTTTTCAAACCAAAATGGGTAAAACTTGGCACTTTATTAAAAATTCCAGAAACTGAACTAAAAACTAAGTCTCTTGTTACAGCAAGAGGACACAAAGAAAATCACAAATAAAACAACCGGGTTGCCTCCCGTAAAGCGCTTTCTTTATAGCCATATAGCTAGGCTTCTTACTTGATGTTTATTGAAGATAAGCTCATGAGGGAGCTTGAACTTTGATGTCCCTCTTCCTTGGGAAGTGTTCCATGCACTTCTTGTGTGGAAACTGAAACTTCACATTCCCTTCTTTTGAATCAATGATAGCACCTGTAGTACGAAGAAAAGGTCTTCCAAGAATAATAGGACTAGAGGTTTTATTCCCCATGTCCATGATTAGAAAATAACAGGCACAAAAGTCATATGTAACTCTACCATAACATCACTTACTTTTCCTAAAGCATGTTTAATGGAATCATCAGCAAGTGCAAGTTCAATAGAGCATTTTTCAAGATTTTTCAATTCAAGTACTTCATATAGTTCTTTAGATAAAACAGAGACACTAGATCCTAGATCAAGTATAGCATGGTGTGTCTCTTTTCCAATAGTTACTAGTACCTTGGGAATCCATATATCCCCAAGCTTAGGTGGTATCATAGCCTCTTGGTTGTACCTAGCAATCTTTTCTTTCAAGACATGATTAGCAATATAAGAACCAAAACCAGCTTGGTTAGTGTTGATGGAAGGATCACTTGCAAATTTTTGTAAGATAGATATTAATTCATGCAAGCTACAATTTTCTAAGTCAAGCAATGGATCCTTGACTTCACTAAGCATTTTAACTTCCTCAACTTCTCTCTCTTTCATTACCCCAATAGATTCTTTAGCAACTCTCTCTTGCTCATGAATGTGTTCCCAAGATTTATTGATAACCTCTTGGCAATATTTAATTGTTTCCTCATGTTTTTGGGCTGTAATGATGTTCTTTAATGATGAGACTTCCTTAGCAAGCTGATCTACCCTTTCAAACAAAGAGTCTTGTTTTTCAAACTTAGAGATAAATTCCTTATTAAGCTCCTTTTGAGTAGATATAAATGATCTAATGGTGTTTTCCAAGTCACTAGAAACATTACCACTAGTAGCATATTTATTTGGCACATATGGGGGTTTATTATAAGAGTTATAATTGTTGTTACCATACCCATTATTACCATAGTTCCTAATGAAGTTGACATCAATATTTTCAGGATTATTACCAACTAGTTCTTGCAAAGGAACATTTTCAACATTAGGTTTATTAAGCAAAGCAAGAATAGTATCCATTTTAGATGACAAATCATTTGTTTCTTCAATAGAGTTCACTTTCTTAGAAGGATTAGGTGCTCTATCAGTATGCCATTGACTATAGTTTTGCAAAATGCTTTCCAATATGTTTTAGCTTCTACTATAGTTTTACCATAAAAGCACCTCCAGCAGCAGAATCAAGTATGTTTCTAGACATGTAGTTTAAACCATTGTAGAAAGAGTGTAATATGGTCCATTCATTAACCCATGTGAGGACAAGTTCTAAGCATAAGTTTATCCTATCCCAAGCCATAGCAACATGTTCATTTTCATTTTGCCTAAAAGAAAGGATGTTGTTTCTATTTTGCAAAATTTTAACAGGAGGATAATATTTCTTAATGAAAGCTTCTTTTAAATCATCCAAGTATTAATGCTATCAGTAGGTAATGAATGCAGCCACTCTTTAGCTTTTCCTCTAAGTGAGAAAGGAAAAAACTTCAGTTTTAGAATATCACTTTCCACATTTTTAAACTTTTGCATGTCACATATTTCAACAAAATCATGAAGATGCATTGAGGCATCCTCCATAGCATTAGGATATGGAACAAAAGGACGATTGTTTGGAACATATGGGGGTTTATTATAAGAGTTATAATTGTTGTTCCCATACCCATTGTTACCATAGTTCCTAATGAAGTTGACATCAATGTTTTCAGGATTAGTACCAACTAGTTCTTGCAAAGGCATATTTTCAACATTAGGTTTATTAAGCAAAGCAAGAATAGTATCCATCTTAGATGACAAATCATTAGTTTCCTCAATTGACTATAGTTTTGCAAAATGCTTTCCAATATATCCTTAGCCTCTACTATAGTCTTACTCATAAAAGCACCTCCAGCAGCAGAATCAAGAATATTTCTAGACATGTAATTTAAACCATTGTAGAAATAGTGTAATATGGTCCATTCATTAACCCCATGCAATGGACAAGTTCTAAGCATAAGTTTTATCCTATCCCAAGCCATAGCAACATGTTCATTTTCATTTTGCCTAAAAGAAAGAATGTTGTTTCTATTTTGCAAAATTTTAACAGGAGGATAATATTTCTTAATGAAAGCTTCTTTTAGATCATCCCAAGAATTAATACTACCAGATGGTAATGAATGCAACCACTCTTTAGCTTTTCCTCTAAGTGAGAAAGGAAATAACTTCAGTTTTAGAATATCACTTTCCACATTTTTTAATTTTTGCATGTCACATATTTCAACAAAATCATGAAGATGCATAGAGGAATCCTCCATAGCACTACCGCCAAATTGTTCCCTAGTTATCAAGTTCAACAAACTAGGACTTACTTCATAACTATCAGCTTTAATCTCAGGTGTGGCAATAGCTCTAGTAATAAATTGATCATTAGAAGTGTTTGTGTAGTCACACAACTTAGTTCTTTCTCCCATTTTAGCAAAGTTTTTATGTGTTTTTTTAATTTTTTATGCAAAACTGAAAATAAAATGACACTAACAAATGCAAACCGAAATAACAAATGCAACACAAAATGCAAAACTGAAAATAAATATGCAAACCGAAAATAAAAAATGCAAGACAATGACAAAACAAAATAAATTGCTTTGAAGGTAAAGATGGATAAGCTGATGCTCACGTAGGTGTAACCTCCCCAAGCTTAGGTGTTAGCACAAGTTGGTGATGAAGTTGACTTTGTTTTGATATCCTTGGACAAATCCTTACAACAATGATTCCCCGGCAACGGCGCCAGAAAACAGTCTTGATACCCGTTGACGTAGTTAACTGCGTCAAAAGTAAATGGTTTAGGTTGAGACTCCAAGTGCAGAGTGTGTAGTAAGTGGAAGACGTGGTTCCCCCACGAGGGGTGACTCGAGGGTTTAATATCGAACTCTCGGGGAATCAGTAGTGAAAGATTTATCTTCCTATCCTTCGTTTGGTTACCTACAAAACAAAGTAAATGTTTTGGTCCTCAACCTCACCTGTGGTTGTCAAGCACAAGGTGTAAGAATGATATCAAGATAATATGCAATGCAAACAACAAATAAATATGCAATGTTGGTAAATAAATATGCAAGGATGGTGATAACAATGATAAATGATATTTTTTAGTTTTATATGATGTATGCAAGATGTAAAAGTGTTTTTGTATTTTCGGATATTAAAATGGCAGAAAATGTAAAAGTGGCAAAAGGTGTTTCTTATGATTAAAAATGGACCGGGGTTCATAGTTTCTAAATGCACTCTCTCTTTAATAAAATGGTAGACAATGGAACACTAGAGTTGACATATGAGATTGCAACACAAAAGTTTAGTGACAAGTTACTAATTATAGGGGCATCACGTCCTAACATAGAGACATTTTGTTTATTAGTCTCACTTCTACTCCACCAAGATGCGAACTAAATCATAACACCTCAGTAATTAAGATGACTCAGAGTATAGCTTTAAGTATCATGACATGAAGTTAAAATAAGAACATGCTAGATCTAGTCACAGAGAAGTGGCATGGAGACGGTGGAGAAGTCGTTGGAGGAGATGGAGACCACGCCGGCAGTGCCCCGCCGGCGTTTTCCCCCTCCAATCATCAGCTCCAGGTCTCTGTTTCGGTGTTTCTGTGTTTCGGCGGCGCCCCTTTCCGAAGGGCGTCGGGAGTTCTTTATATAGGCGTTTTTAGGTCAAGACGGAGTCGGTGGAGAAAAGATCAACGGCAACGGAGCTCCGAGGCCCAAAAGGAGGGGTCCCACGCGGCCCATGTACCTGGCCGCGTGGGCCCACCTAACTTGGCCCTCGGGTCTCCGCTTGTTTGCTTCCTTCGCTCCCAAGTCTTCTTCCTTCCAAAAATTGACGCTCGTAAATTTGCAGGTCATTTGGACATCGTTTGGGTCCCTGAAACATTAAATTATAGAGATAGGGTTTTCTGCCTGCGTAGGGTTAATTCCATAAAAATAGGAAATAAATATAATATTCCCAAAAATCATTATAAAACATTGATATAACCCTTATATGATGCAAATATGATTGGAATACAAGTAGTATAGTGCAAAGTTCATGTATGCATTTTACATGCATCACCATTGCATCTTGGATAGGATACCGACGCAAAGCACACCTTGATGCCCATGTCTTCGCAGAAGTTGAGGAAAGCTCGACTGGTGAACTGGGAGCCATTGTCCGTGATGATCCTGTTGGGTACCCCGCACCGGAATACGATCCCCTCGATGAACTTGATGGTGGCTTGGGCCGTCTGTCTTGGCACTGGCGTCACCTCCACCCACTTTGTGAACTTGTCAACAGCCACGAAAAGGTACTCATGTCCCCCGACAGACTTCGGGATCTTGCCCACTATGTTCAGCCCCCAGACCGCGAACGGCCAATAGATTGGAATGGGTTGTAGAGCTTGTGATGGCTGATGAATATCCTTTGAGTAGTGCTGGCAAGCTTCACATGTCTTGACTATCTGCTCGGCGTCGTGGAGAACTGTTGGCCAGTAGAACCCGTGTCGAAAGACCTTCCCCGCCAGAGACCTTGATGCTACCTGACGGGAGCATGTACCCTCGTGGATGTCCCTTAGCACCGCATGGCCTTGCTCTTGCGGAATGCATCTGAGCTTGACTCCGTTGTCACGCCGCCTGTAGAGCTCGCCGTCAATCCGAACGTAGAGCTTGGCTTGGCGAGACACCCGCTCGGCGTCATGGTCGTTACCCGGAAGGGTATGCTCAGTCATGTACTGGAAGCATCATTTGACAGGAGGGAAGCAAAGCTTCCTCCGTCGCAGGTGCCACCAGGTCTTGAGCTTCAGGGCTGGCTTCCTGAATTGTCGGGGTAGACAGGTCACCAGCCCCCGGCGCCGTGGCCGGTCTTATCTTGACTTTGTCGGAGGGCACCGACGGCTGCTTGAGCACCTCAATGTAGATCCCGGGAGGAACAGGCTCCCGTTGGGAAGCCAGCCGCGAAAGTTCATCCGTGACCGTGTTCTCCACCCGCGAGACGTACACGGCTCTGAAGTTGTCGAAGAGTCGTTGTAGCTTCCAAAACTCCTCGACGTACGGTGCCATTTGAGGGCACACATATTCTTTGTTCACTTGTTTGATGATTAGCTGAGAGTCACCCTTGACGATGATCTTCTTGATGTCGAGGCTGATGGCTGCACGAAGCCCCGCAAGCATGCCTTCGTACTCCATCGTGTTGTTGGAGATGCCCCCGAGGAAGTGCATCTAGATGACATACTTCAGGCGATCGCCTGTTGGCGATGTCAGGACAACTCCAGCCCCTCCTTGATTCTTGGAGAAAGAACCATCGAAGTGCATAGTCCAGGCGCTAGGATCTTCTTTCCCGGGGAGGCAGGTTTCCTCTTCCGAGTCCTCGAACGCCGTCTCGGTCCATTCCGCGGTGAAGTGCGCCAGCGCCTGGCTCTTGATGTTGTCCGTGTGCTCAAATTTGAGACCGAAGCCCTGAAGCTCCATGGCCCACCATGATATACGTCCTGTGGCGAGTGGGTTCTCCAGGGGGCTTCTCAAGTTGTACTTCGAGGCCACAGTGATCGGGTGGCTTTCAAAGTACGGTCTCAGCTTGCAGGAGGCGATGAGGATCGCCAGAAGTAGCTTCTGCATCATGGGGTAGCGTTCCCGCGCATCGCACAGAACCGAGCTGACGAAGTAGACCGGGTATTGTGCTTTGCGGATGGCTGCTTCTTGATCAGGCTCCGCCTCTTCGTTTATGGTGTCGACGTCCTGGACTGGAGGCAGCTCAGCCCCCAGCGCCTCAGTGTCGTCGACGCCAGTGGAAATCGCCGGGGTGTCGAGGTCCTCGTACCCCGGCAGGCCCGACACCTTCTTCTTGCTGGGCTGACCCGGGAGTGTATCCCCAAGTCGCTTGCCCTTGACCTTGCTTGGCTTTCTTGAAGGAGCGTCGCGCTCTGCCACCAGTACCGCGCTCACCACCTGGTTAGTGGCAGCGATGTACAGTAGCAGTGGTTCCTTCTCTGTCTGGGCCACCAAGATTGGCGTGAGGCGAGGTAGCTCTTGAGGGAGTGAAATGCTTCCTCGGCTTCGGGGGTCCAGTCGATGGGGCCCTCCTTCTTGAGCATCTTGAAGAACATAAGAGCTCGATCCCCAAGCCTTGAGATGAAACGCCCGAGTGCCGTGATGCACCCGTTGAGGCGTTGCACGTCCTTGATCCATCGGGGTGCTTCCATGCGATCGATCGCCTTGATCTTGTCCGGATTGGCCTCGATTCCTTGATGGGAAACCAAGAAACCCAGAAGCTTGCCCGATGGCACCCCGAACACGCACTTCTCGGGGTTGAGTTTGAAGTTGACCCGGCGGATATTCTCGAATGTCTCGTGCAGGTCCTGGATGAGTGAATCCAGGTACCGCGTCTTGACCACGATGTCGTCGATGTATGCTTCAGCATTGCGACCCAGCTGGGGCCCAAGGCACGCCTGCATAGCGCGCTGGAAGGTAGCGCCGGCGTTCCAGAGGCCAAATGGCATCCGGGTGTAGCAGTAGCAGCCCTTGGGGGTGATGAAGGCCGTCTTCACTTGATCTTCGACAGACATCAAGATCTGGTGGTACCCGGAGAAGGCATCCAAGAAGCATAACAGCTCGCACCCCGCTGTGGAGTCCACGATTTGATCAATACGTGGCAGGGGAAATGGATCCTTGGGACATGCCTTGTTCAAATCGGTGAAGTCGATGCAGAGGCGCCACTTGAATGTCAGGGGCTTGGGAACCACCACCGGGTTCGCCACCCAAAGAGGGTGAGGTACCGAGCGTATGACGCCAGCTTCTGGCAATTTGTCGACTTCGGCAACGATGAACTCCAACTTTTCCTTGCTCTGGTTCCGGAGAACTTGCTTCACAGGTCGCGCGTCCGCGCTGACCGCCAATTTGTGCTATATCACCTCCCTTGGTACGTCGGGTAACTCCGATGCATCCCATGCGAAGACATCAGAGTTTTCCCGAAGGAAGGCGACGAGCGCGCTTTCCTATTTGTCCGTAAGGCGGGCACAACTCCATCACTGGTCAGTGCCACCTTCTTGGTCAGCTGCGGGTCGCCATGGAATGGCGCCTTCTTGATGGAAGTCGATGTCGAGCTCCCGGAGTGCGCGTCGAGATCTTCCTCCATCACATCTTGAGGGACATTCGCTGTTGCCGCCACCGTCTGGTTCAGCCTCCGAACGCAGAAAATGGCGTCATCGGTGTCGGCCTTGATCTTGATTACTCCCAATGGTGCTGGGATCTTCAACACGTTGTAGGCGAAGTGGGAGACGGCCATGAACATGGCCAGAGCGGGCCGACCAAGTATGCCGTTGTACGGGAGCGGAGTGTCGGCGATGTCGAAAACGGCGTCCTCCGTGCGGAAGTTCTTGTGATCGCCGAAGGTGACCGGAAGAGTGATCTCCCCGAGGGGTCGCGTGATGCTTCCGTTCACGCCTTGAAAGACGCTAGTGTCTGTGAGGCGGGAGAACGGAATTTGCAGGACGGACAACACCTTGGCCATCAGTAGGTTGAGACTGGAGCCTCCGTCGATCAGCATCTTGGTGACCTTGTGGTTGTGGATGACTGGGGACACGATAGAGGCAGGGTCCCAACCCCGACAGTGTTGGAGGGATGGTCTTCAGGGTCGAAGGTGATGACTTGGTTAGACCAGTCCAGAGGCTTCGATGGAGTTGAAGCGACCGCGTTGAGTTCCCGCACGAGCTTCTTGCAAGCGCCGTTGGACAGGGGCAGAGAAGACCCTCCATGAATGCAGCCGATGACCCCGGCAACCTCCTGGAATTGCCCACCGTTGTCCCCTGGAACGGCAGGAGCTTTCCTGTTGTTGCCTTGGGCAGCCACCTGGTTGTTTTGTTCGCGCCCGCCTTGTCCGCCACGCCCTCCTCCTCGGCCTCCGCGACCACCGCCTCGATTCCAGCCACGGCCGCCTCCGCCTTGGCGACCCGTGGGGCAATCGCGAGCGATGTGTCCGGCGAGACCGCAGTTGTAGCAGCCGTCTTGACCGACCCCGTCAGCCCGACGTTGCTCTCGTAGGGCGAGGTTCCGGAGAGCGCGACAGTCCTTGACCGGGTGATTGCCCTCGGGGTGTATGTGACACCACGGCTCACCCTCTTCCTCTTCAGTGATGGCGGGCTTGACTTTCTTCTCTAGTGGCTCGGCGATGAAGACGCGCTTGTCAGTCCCAACATCCCGCCTCTTGTTCTTGGCGACGGTGGCCTTGTCTTCAGGTTCATCTTTCCTCACGCCTTCTTCCGCCCGCGCGCAGCGGTCCGCGAGCTCCCAGAGCTTGCGGGTGGTCTCCACGCGGTGGATGCTCAGCTTCTCTTGCATCTGGGGGTTGCGGACGTTGGCGCTGAAAGATTGGATCACCACTTCGTCCTTGATGCACGGGATGGTGTTCATCTTGTGGGTGAAACACTGGATGTACTTGCGGAGAGTTTCACCCGGAAGTTGCTTGAAGTCGTACAAGTCCCATGGGGTACCCGGAGGCTCGTATCCTCCCTGGAAAGCCCCCAAGAACTACTTCTTCAGTGCACGCCAGGACCGGATGGAGCACTTTGGAAGGTTGACGAGCCAGGTCTGAGCATCTCCCTTCAGGGCCAGCGGGAACCAGTTGGCCATCATGATCTCGTCAGCCCCGGCGACCATTGCAGCAAGAGAGTAAATCTGCAGAAAGTCCCGGGGGTTGGTGGTGCCGTCGAAGCGAAGAACGTCGATCAGCCTTCGGCGAGGTCGTCGTCACGATCTTCCCGGCGATGGCGTTCTCGACGGTGCTCGATGCGGGTGCGCATGTCCTCGCGTAGACGGTTGTTGAGGTCGTCGCGAAGATCATGCTCCTCTGAGGTTGAAGACCCAACAGAAATGGCCTTGCCTCGGTCTTGATGCGGCCGGTTGGCCATCGGCGGAGAAGCTCGAGGGGGCTCCGTCTCAGCGTGGCGCTCCCCACGGGGCTGAGCTCGTGGTTCGCGTGTCTTGCCTGTTGTAGCTCCTGGGTTGTCGACGGTGGTGGCCTGAGTGACTGCCGGCGTCGGCCTGCCGTCGGCGTAGTCGAGGAGCTTCTCCACGCGAGCCCTCCACGCCTTGGCGGTCACCAGGACGTCGTGGCGAGCTTGAGCGTCTGGAGGCGTATGCGTGGAGGACTTGCTTTTGGATGGCTGAGGGCATCCAGCGGTCTGGTCCTTGGCCGCTTCGTTGTCGATGCTCTTCTCTCCAGAGGGAGGAGGAGGAGTCCGGACGGAGGCACGAGGAAGCGAGGCTTCCTCGGATCCGCCGCCTTGGTCGCGGTTGGGTCCAACTGCGCCGTCTGGCACCGCCTTCTCCGCAGGCTGCGGGGGTGGCGTAACTTCTCGCCGTGCGTCTGCGGCACGACGATCAGCGGAAGTATGGGTGCGCGAGGGAGAGACGCTCTTGGCGGCCGTAGCGTCAGGCTTCTTCTTGGGCGGCATGCTTGACGAAGAACTTGACGATGATCTCCGAGCTGGTGAAGACGAGATCAGCGCTTGCGCCCCCTACCTGGCGCGCCAGGTGTCGTGTCTCGAAGGACGAACACCGGGGATGACAGGCACCCCCTTTGTAGATTCGGTAGGGGCGCGAAGGAGGCTGGAAAATGTCTCCCTTAGGAGGATCGCCGGCAAGCTCTCACTCTCTCCCGATCTCGACGTGTAAGGCAAACAAGCAAAGGACACGACGATCTACCCAGGTTCAGGCCGCCCGAAGGCTAACAGCCCTACTCCTGCATGCTGGATAGATGGAGGAATCATGGTGTGGCTACAGGGTTGTCTCCGGCGAGGTACCCGGCAGGGGTTTCGGCTAGAGGAAGAGGAAGGACAGATCCTTGCCCGGAGGAGATCACCTTCCTTCTCTTCCCTGCCCTTGCTCTGCTAGTTCTCTGTAGGTGTCTTCTACCTTGGGTTCCTTCTCCTCTCCTCCATGCCTTGGTCCTCCTTTTATAGATAAGGGGATGCCACAGAGGTCATGTGAGGAACGTGAGGGGTCTTGGCGGTAAAGAACCCCTCTCCATGGTGGAGGAGGAGACGTGGCCTCTCCTCCTCCAAGTACTCTTCGCCGGTTTGGTGAGATCTCCACCCTTTGGGGAAAAGCGAGGTGGGCAAAGGATGGCACACCGCAGCCGGTGACCCCTGCCCGCGCCTTGCTTCCCAAGTCTTCTGGGCTCTTCTACCATCTTCTGGAGTGTGGTGGAAGCCCTATCTTCAGCTTGTACGGACTGGTACCCGAGAGGGAGCCCGGCCCTACCGGGGACTCGCGCTCTCGGGGTCTTCTGCTGCTCCCGGGGTGCTGGGGACCCGGGGGTCCGTCGCACCCGGAGGTCTTGGCTAGCGCGGGGTGCCCGCCGGTCTTGCGCCGTGTCTTGGTCATGTCCGTCTTCGCGTTGGGCCCACAGGCAGTGGACCCACTTTGGCAGCACTAGGGGAACCCCATGTTCCACTGCTGCGATAGGCCGTTAGCTACGCCGTGGGGCCTACCTGTCAGGGTGCTCAGTATAATTAAAAATTGATAAAGTTCTATGAGCTTCGAAATACGTCTTTAGCTAAGTTTGACTTTGAACGATTGGCTCCTGTTCTTCTTCCTCTTCACGTTTGGTAGCATGCACGGAAAGCACGGTCGAGGTCGCCGACCACCGGTCGACGGCTGGGATGGGTACGCCGCGCCATACCGCGCCCAGGGGAAGACTCGGCCTGGAGGGGAGAGTCGCGGTCGCATCGCGCGGCGGCCAGGAGCACGTCAGCTGGGCGCGCCGCGGCCTGGAGCACGAAGGTCGGGCGCGCGGGGACCGGGTGGTCGACGGCCGGGAGCACGGCGGCGCCTGGATCAGGATCGCGACGGCAGAGAGCTCGACGGCCGGGAGCGCGGCAGCGCCTGTTCCGCGACGACAACGAGCTGGGCGGTGGGGCGCGCGACGGCCGGGAGCGCGGCGGCGTAGACCACGACGCCTAGGAGGTCAACATTCGGGAGGTCGACGGCGCCTGGACGGCCGGGAGAGCGACGGCAGGGTGCGCGGCGCTCTGGACCACGACGGCCTGGACAACGTCGTGCGAGCAGGCTGAACGGCGGCGCGGACTCGCTCGAAGGCGCGAAGCGCACGGGCACACGCACGGCCCACGGGCTCGGAGGTGCACGGCGCACGGTGTGGACTCCCATCATTAAGACAGCGCCCTGACAGGTAGGCCCACGGCGTCAGTAACGGCTGTTTTCCTTTCTGTCACCCACTGTGCCACGTCATCTTACATGTGGGCCAAACCTGCCAGAACGGCTGTCTAAATTGACTAAGCGAGCGATTTGGGTTTTCTGAGAAAACTTCGGAAAAATGTGGTATGTAAATGCGATTTTGACAACTACTTGTACCAATCGGTAAATTGCGCTACAAACGTGGTATATTTACGCTATTATCGTTCAGAGCGAGCGGAGATATTGAGAGAAGATGGATGGGAGGAACTGGATATTCAGAGAGAGAAAGAGAGAGATGATGCTTTTTGTGCGTGTTGGACTGCTGCCAGCCTGCCACTGCTTGGTATCGGAGAATGCATTGGGGGAGATGCTACTAACGCTTGTATGTGCTGCTCCTGTGCTTAGTTGTTCTATTAAATATTAAAGAGATGTCGTAAGGCACATACTCAAAAAAATGTTGCAAATGCCCTTGTTGGCGATGGATCATCTTTTGAGATCATTTAGGTTGATAAAAGTGTCAACCATTACTTTATGGAACCTGAACTATGTTACATGCATGGAACCTGCTTGCTAAATACTTTCTTGCAGCATATGTTGGTCCAATCATGTTTCAAGTCTTATGATGTTCTCTTAAAACTGATACTCCCTCCATCTTGGTGTATTAGGCACAATTCCAAAAACTATTTGTCCGAAAACCTTCCACCTCTTAGGCACAATTTGCATTTAATGTCCTGTCACAATTGGCTAGTTGTCTTTTCCACCAATGCATGCAATTTTTAGCCCCAATTAGGTAGCACCTTGGGCAAAGAGATTTGCAAATTATGCCTTATAAATTAGGACGGAGGAAGTATATATAAGGTGAGGATAATAATGAATGGTGCAATCATCTGCATTGCTTAAATTGTATCATGCTCATATTTTATCATTCAAACAGAAATATGTTATAAGCATCACTTGAGGGATGTGCATTTTCAGCAATGTTTTCAATTTCTAACATTTGTCCTACTGCCTATATGGTTTGCAATAGTTGATTACGTGCGTTGCACGTGCACGTCAACTAGTAATATATAGGAGAAACAAACATAACAATAAATAAGTTTTACTCAACAGTTGACTGCAGCATTTTGACTTTCCAGTCGCTCCTGCCAAGGTCATGTGAACACGTCGTCCCGACACAGCATACATGGCAGTCCCCAGTCACAACTGCGGGCTCAGCTCTTCGTGGTGCCAAGGAACAATTTTGGGGAAGGGGTCATTTTATCAGGATCTGAGCAGAGGATTCAGATATATTCAATAACAGAGCGCCAAGAGGCGACCAGACTGCCGGAATATTCCCATTTTGATTCTTGGCCTCTTGGGTCTGTTAATAGTGCCGAACTGTTATTCGCCGATCACCGGCTATCGACTCCACGCACCAGAAACCACGATGGAAGGGACAAGGGATCTACTAGAGGTGCACAGCCACTGCCGGTGACCAACCTGCGATGTCAACACTATGCTGCTACGTGTATCCCACGGAACCGATTGATTATCATTATACAACCGGGATAAGGGACCAAGTAATCCAAACAACGATGCTAAGTTCAGGGCAAGCCTGTGCATACACCTAGCCCTAACTTAAACTAGTACTCCTGGTACCATTACTAGGGAACAGTTGCAATGTTTCGCAAAAAACTTCCATCTGGCCAAAACATGTCACAAACTTCTGATACCAACGCTGCGACCGCGTTAGTCTTCAGATAGTTATTGGTTCTTCAGCAACTGCGTAAGTTCCCTACGGCAAAAAATTGTCAGCTTACTTAGATCCTCCTCCTCTACATTTCTCCCAGGCCTCAGCTTGCATAGTGCACCCAACTGCAAAACAGAAAACATTTGAAGGTGCGCCAACAGTATTTGCATGTGGATGAACACTCAACTTAAGTTGTTAGCACAACAAAGGACATTTTTGTTTATATGGACTGTATAGCTAGTGATGCTGAGGTTTTACAACATATTCCGGTTTCAGTTGTATGGAAATATCCTTTTTGGAAGAAAAAACATTTGTAGGGAAATGGGTTGTGCCATTGAATCTAAGGAAAAATGAACAGTCAAAGGATTAAATAAATACCTTCAGCCAGCTGAACCAGGAGTTTGAGGTCACTAGATTATTACACCTGGGGTATGACTTTTGCATGGAATTGGGACCTATATAAACCAGTTGCAACAGGGTAGAGTTAGCAGTGAATCTTGTTACTTATCCAATCATGATAGAACACCATATCAAAAAAAATGTTCACTATTACAGTCAGCGGATGTAAACTTGCCTTAAATAGGAAGTACACAATCTTCATAAAAGGTAGAGACATCTAACTATATGGCACGGTGAACTCCTTACCTTGGGGCAAGATGGTCTCCAATTACTTTTTCTTCTTCTTGACTGAACATAAACCACTCGTCACTGGTCGCTGTTGGGTCAAAATCTGGGACAAACATGATATTAGTAGTCACTAAGTTCATGATAACCTTATTGCATAAGAATTTTCAACAAACCTTGGCGCATTATTGCTGTGTTTTCATAATAACCATCAAACTTCCAGTATGCTACCCCTTTGTCCATCCTGGCAGGCTTTTTCCTAATTAGATCTCCCAGATTCTCATCTAATGTGACACAATTGGGGAAACAGAACACAGTTAGTTCAGTACATTAACACATTACAGAATAAGTTAAAACAGCGTAGGGTAAGAAGTGTTATGTTTGATATTAAGAGCCTAAAGTGAGCATTTAATTTAGTAACTTCATATCCAAAACAATACAAGTGGCAGAAAAACGAACATGAGAATATATGCATGTTTAACACCCAGCAAGCAAAATGAAAGTAAATGCCCACATATAGGATTATTGACAAACTGATGACATCTGGTGAACACAAATTCAAATGGAAGCTTTTAAAGGTGCAGAATAATATTGTTATGTGAGCGGTGAGCCAGACCACCCAACATGGAAAGTCCTAGTTGATTAAGGATCTTTGTTAGGAAAGAGTACAATCAGATATCGTATTAGAATTTAAATAGATTTACTGTCTTGATGATCAAGTCTTGTCTACTATATAAAGGGGCCTACCCCTCTCAATAAAAACAGTTATCCTTTATTTTTATCTACTTTTCAGTAATTAGGGTTAGGTCAACAGTAGATTCTTGCATCTGGTACCTACGAAGGATATATTAAACAGCTACAAAATATAAAACTTATGGAGAACTAAGAATGAGCAGGAAGCTAAAACAATATAATGTGGAAAGATGTACAGACCATCTACTGCCGCCTCTTTGTCTTCGTTTATCTCCTTTATTTGAGCAATGAGACTATTTATTTCTGCTCCTTTTCTCAAGAACATTGACTTAGCCATCTCAGTTTTTAGCTTTTCTTTTAGCTCCTTTTCCTATGAGACCAAAGAAAGTGTTGTTTGTTATTGTCAACCAAAGTGACCATATATAAAAGAAAGGGTCTGGTAAGATCTTACCTTTTCCTTTGCAGCACGAATTTTTTCCTTGGCAGCAATCTTTCTCTCAGTTGCGTTTTCATTTCGTTCGACGATCCAGTTCCTCAACTTACTGAGCAAAGTCAAAATAAAACTATTATAGAAGTGAAATAATGAAATGAACTACTCCAGCAAACATGGCATATGTATGGAGCTGGGATAAGAGTACTTGCCTAGTAGAAAGGGCCTCATCACACAACAAATTTAGTACATGCAGCTTCAAAGAAGGGCTCAAACTTTTGTATTCTAATACCCCTTCATCTGAAGAGCCAAGAGCCAATTCCTTTGAGATGAGTGTCGATTCACTAATATAATTGCCAACTTCATCCATCCAACCATCTCTGTCACTTGAATAGTCTGAAGGGCTATGACAAAACAACCTCATTTAGTCATTAGATAACCAGAGTTGGAAAAAAACTACACAGAAACATCAATTCGGAGGCTACTTACATCTCTCCTCTGTCTTCTTGGATGACAGACAACAAACTAATATGAAAGTCAGCAAGAACTAAAGAACCCTCTCGAAGTTTACGACGACCTTGTCCAGTTATGACTTGTAGAACCTTTTCTGGTTGTCCCTCCCTTATTTGAAACATCTGTATAAAATATCATCTGCTACATAATTCCATTTGAAAACAAATGATTTTGTAACAGCATGTGCACACGCTAACAGATCAACATGTTAAATTATGAAAAAAGGGGTTTCTGAACAATAACTTGAGAAACAAAAGCTGTCAAAAGAAATATGATCAATTTAGATATTCACCACATTGGAGATTTGGACATAGCAAAGATAGCATGGAATGCTTGAAGCAAACAATTACTATGCTCTGAAGTTTGGTTCCTGAATCTATGAAAACAATAGCTGTGACTTTATATAAATAAAATAAAATGTGAAGGCTATGCTAAATAAGTTGCTCGTCTTATTATTTAGGTAACAAAATGTGTACAGAAATATATTAAAATGAAAGCAATAAGCCAACAGATATCCAGAGCACTACATATTGCTCTCATAAACCCTAGAGTCGCTCACTCGCCCATCGCGCCTTTCCCTTAACGCCAGTTGGGGCTGCTGGCCAGTGACAGAACTTAGTTGGGGACCAGAGCATAAATTACAACAAGAACTCTGTCTACACTTACTCTCCCTTATGTTCAAAATCTAATTTAAGCTCCTTCATAAGTCAAGATTCAATCATATATACATAGAACAAAAACTAGTAAATTATTTTCATCATTGCTACTTCACAATAGGTTGTATCCATCAAGATGGAACAGTTTACTTCAAATTTATTGCTCATAATACAAACAGCAGAATACAACTATCCAGAATGTATTACTGTAGAAATATAAATTCATTCATATACACTGGTAAGATGCTACTTGTGAGGATACCGGGCATAGATAGAATAATAAAGAACAAGTCACAATACAGTATGTAAAAAATTACATACTAACTTTCTAACTTAGATGTCAATGGTGCATAATTTGGCATGACAAGTAGTGGACCAAACATGAAGATGGATTCAGCTCATTGTTTTCTTTACTTTGGACCATAAACAAAGTAATACCTAGGTATGTCTAACTGCATGAAACTCAAGGTTTGTGATGTTTTATAGTTTCAGCTCTATTTTTCTTTTTACAAGGCAGAATAAGAACAGACTGGGATTCTAGACCTTGCCAACAATAAAATCCATGAGCACAAAAACAATCTTGGACAAATCAGACTCAGAAGTGAAGAGTCAATAGTTCAATCCAACACGACATGATTCCCACCAGCTCGCATGTTCTATATGTATACAATGGTCCTTGATGTTTGTTCAATATATAGGATGAGTAAAATATGTATGACAAATATTTTAATTTCTGGTGGTTGGTAGAAAACACATGCAGATCATCACAGACGTGGATACTAGCATAAGCATGAATCCTGATCACCACGTATTCTGAAAGTGCAGTAGTCTGTGTGGGCAAATAAATATCATTCAAACTTGGTCAGACTAAAGCCTTATATCATGGCTGAGTGCTCTACTAACAGAACAAACATCGGATAGAGTGGCAAAAGTAGAATAATCTGCTGCTACCACTTGAGTCTAGTTCTAACATGGGTAAACAGCACTTACATAACAATGACCAAGAAAGTAAAAGCTGAAAGATTATCCTTATTACTCTTTTGCCATAAGTACCTCTCCAAATGTGCGGCAGAATTCAATAAACTGAATTGCAGAACCAACATCATTAGCATCCAGCTCAGTCCCCATAATGTTAGCGACTGGAGTACCTCTGGGTAGCTCAATTTTGGTCTTGGGAACATCAGTGTTCTCCTTTTGGATTTGAGGATCCCCCTTAATGTCAACAGGGAACTTCTCATCATCAGTCATGTTATTTACCCTGCAGCTGGCCTTCTTCAGTTTCTTGATGACAGTAACAGTTGGAAGTGCATTGAGATCGGTCCCTATATTCTCATCCCCTTCATCCAACAATCCATCAGTCGGTAGGGCCCTCTTTTTGTTGCCCTCCTTGTGCTCCTAACAAAGGGAGCAGCAAAACAGATCAACAATACTGAACAATCACAACATAGGATAGAGCATGAGCAAGCAAAAAAAAAACCTTCTTGGCCTTCACAGGGAGGGATGACAGCGTCTGTGCAGCAGCCACCATGTCTGAGCCCTTGGCTAGCAAATCATGGACAGAGGTGTGCCCCGATGCCTTGGCAGCATGGGCCAGTATTCCCGTCGGCGTCTCCCCTTTCTTCTTCCTGACATCCAACCAAAACCAGCTAAGAATATGCAAGAATTTTCATAATAAACGTTGCATCGGTTTTTCTAGCAAACCTGCAGAAGCTGCAGTTGCAGATGCCCCTGCACTTGGGACAGGTCCAGGACTCCTCTTTGGTCATCTCCTCAGCGTTCTCGCCATACCTAAACATGCCATAAAAGACAAACCAAAGAAAATTAGATCAGACCTGTTGAGAGGCTCTACGACGGTCAGCTTGCTTGACCATTGATATAGATAATGATCCCTTGACGCTGAGAAAGAAGTGCGAAGAAATCCCCTTTACCTGTTGAGCAGGCACTTGTGGCAGAAGTGGATTGGACAAAGCCCCTTCTTCTGCGGCTGCTTGCAAGCCACCGCAAAGTCCGTTGTTTTCTGACGACACTGCGAGCGGATAGCAAAAACAAGGATGAATCGACCAAATCCGGCCCAGCGGCATGACCTACATGAATCTTGCAGATCCGGAACGGAGGAGATGGGCGAGGGCAGGTGCTCACCTGGTGGCAGGTCTTCCCGTTCTCCGGGTCATAGATCCGGCCGCCGACCAAACGGACTCCCGGGCACGGGTTCCGTTTCCTTGGAGCCGCTTCCTTGACTTCCTGCATCGGCTCCGGCACGACCACGCTCTCCTCAACGGTGGCGCCCTTTTTCCCCATGGAGATGCCGGCGCCCTTCTTCCCCATGGAGAGAGGATGCGCTCGAGGAAGATGGGAGAAGATGGAGAGAGGAATGAGGAAGCTCGAGAGGCTTGGGAGCGGGAGCCGGAAGGCTTTGGTGTTGGAATTTTGGGAGGGGAATGGTCAGATCATGGGAAGAAAGGCGGGATAGCTAGGGTCGGATGCCGCCCAGTGAATTGCCCCGGAAATTTTGAAATTTCGCCGTTCGCCGCTATGTTGTCTCTTCCCCGCCCACGCCGCGTCCCCACTTTTCGGGTTGTTGCCTGGTGCGCACAGCAACCCACCAACCAAACATTGGCACGTTTGGGACGAGGACAGTGGAACGCAGCCACAAAGGAGTATAAAAAATCCAGTAGATGAAAATCATGTGGAAAATAGAGGGATGAAAATACCATATAAATTAACTCAAAAGAAAACTCGTAATGTATAAACTAAGTTGTTTCTAACATTACCAAACTGGACACAAACATGGATTTCGACATTTTGAAAAGGATGGCATAAACAATATTCCAAATAAAAATGAAAGTTTTTGTTTCTTTTTGTAGTGCCAAAGATTTGATTTCTTGTGAAGTAGGTACAAACACGATTGATAATTGGACTTTCACATTTTTCACATGAAGTATCTCATATTGAACGCACAATCCCCGGATATCTTGGACTTTTGAGCTTTTAGCTATATTCCATGTAATAAACGGGTTTAATGAGATTTACCTCAATTTAATAAAATTTGAACTACAAGTGTGTTATAGTTTGGGCTCCAATTATAGAAAAATCATAAAAATGTAGTATAGCATGAGTCTACGCAATAATACCCAAAATATCAAGAAATTCACACATTGGCTATGAATGGTCACACGACCAATTTTGACCTTATCTTGAGAAAAATCACATAAATCTAGGGAGAAAAAAATCAAAAATCTTGCGGGAATCGTGTTTTTTAATGTATTCGTATTAAGGAAAAATCATAAAATGAATTGTTTCAATCACAACCGTAAGAAAAAGCCAAGGGCAAACTTGGGGCTTTTCTAAGAGTCGTGTTTATAAAATGGTTATATACACTGGATATACTAGAAAGGTGGTACTAAATATCCCAATACAGGCCCGCCAGGATTTGAAGTTGACTGACGGCTCGGTCAAACAATAAATTCTGGCCATTCGCCGGCGGAAACCATGGTTTACAATTGCCTGAAGTGTTATTCAGCTTCATAATACCACATATACCACGCAATAAAAAGAAAAAAATGTCATTGCAAGATTCTAACACAAATACCACTAATATTGCAATCTTTAAATTCATATATTACAAGATTCAAATTACAAATCGTAGTGCATTCTCCAGTTCAATGCTTCTGCATAGGTATCGTCCACATACAAGTCGTGTACGTCCTGGAGGTTAACTCTTCTTTTTAAGCTGGTATTTGTTCTTTCAAAATGAATGCCATCTTCTGCATAGCCTTTATCATTCAGCTTTAGCCGTCTGCGTTGATCAGCATAACATTTATCTTTGCGCGCTAAACTGACACCAAACCTCATTATTTTGAACACACTTGCGTCCAGAACTAAGAAATTGCCAAATTTAATCTCAGTTGCGGTGCCTCTGTAGTCGTTCAAAGTAATTTCTGTGAGATTGAGATCAAAACATTCGATGGGATTGTTGATGTTATATTGCTTAACATGTTTCACTTTTGGATCTTTCTTTATATGTAGTTTTGAATAGTACATTTAACCAATAGAACCCTGTTGTGGTTAGCATCTGATTAGCATCTAATAGGAAAACAGATTCACCTTGATGTAAAGCTTCTCTACACGGAAAGCGTCTAAATAACCCAACAACTTCATTCTGGTTGTGGTCGATTAATTTTTTTTGAATCTTTTGTGGTCGATTAATTGTAGGGCTAAGACATTCACCGTACGCTAAGACGAGATCAAGATTGTGGGAATCATATTCTTGACGACAGCCGAACATACATCGAGATTATTTACAAAAATGTGGGTTTCAAGAAGAACGGTTATGGATCCAATAACAAGTTAGGAGAATTTGATATACGAGTAGGCCAATACTGTCAATTTTGGCGCGTGAATGACCTTGATTTATTTTTGATCATGTGGATCAAGTATAACCAATCTCTCACGGAAAGCCACATCCTCAAATGGCCAAATCGTGACACGCCTCAAGTGCTCTGCTGTCAAGGGATATCATGTTCCACCACCAATATGTACAAATCATTTGGATAGTTGTCGGAGACAATGTGGAGGCTACTGAACCCGTGTATGGCTATAAGCTGAAGGTTGATAAGGATCGACGTGATTGATACGTCTCAAACGTATTTATAATTTCTGATGTTCCATGATGATATTATGTCAATTGCTACAGTTTTATATACACTTCATAGTATTTTTATGCATTTTCTGGGACTAACCTATTAACAAGATGCCACAGTGTCAGTTCATGTTTTCTGCTGTTTTTGTATTTCAGAAAAGTTGTTCTGAAAATATTCTCGGAATTGGACGAAACAAAAGCGGAAGTCCCTATTTTTCCATCACAAAGACCGTGTCCAGAGGGGAGAAGCAGGAGGGCCGTGAGCCGGCCTCGCCAGGGCACGCCCCCCCCCCCCCCCCTTGCTGCCGTGCCGTGGGGTGGCGAGGGGCCCACGAGTGCCTCCAGCCGCCGCCCTTTCGCCTATATATTCATCTATTCGGGAAAACCCTAGACACCCGATTCTCCATCCATGAAAAGTTCCAAAGACGCCGCCGTCGTCAACCCTAGCTCGGGGGGGTTCAGAAGCTCTTCCCGGCACCCTGCCGGAGAGGGGAATCATCACCGGAGGGCTCTACATCATCAGGTCTGCCTCCGGAGTGATGCGTGAGTAGTTCATCCTTGGACTACGGGTCCATAGCAGTAGCTAGTTGGTAGTCTCTCCACTTTGTGCTATCATGTTTAGATCTTGTGAGCTGCATATCATGATCAAGATCATATTATTGTCATGCACTCAATATTTTGTCAATTGCCCAGCTGTAATTTGTTTACCCGGTGATGGCCCTTCACGTAGTTACCTGCGTGAAAAGTCAATGGGTTAGGTCGAGACTCCAAGTGCAGAGTGTGTAGTATATGGAAGACGGTTTTCCCCACGAGGGGTGACTCGAGGGTTTAATATCGAACTCTCGAGAAATCAGTAGTGAAAGATTTATCTTCCTATCCTTCTCTTGGTTACCTACAAAACAAAGTAAATGTTTTGGTCCTCAACCTCACCTAGTGGTTGTGAAGCACAAGGTGTGAGAATAATATGCAATGGAAAAAAGAAATAAATATGCAGTGGTGGTAAATAAATATGCAAGGATGGTGGAAACAATGATAAATGATATTTTTGGGTTTTATACGATGAATGCAAGATGTAAAAGTGTTTTTGTATTTTTGGATTTTTAAATGGCAGAAAATGTAAAAGTGGTAAAAGTGGCTGGAAAGGTGTTTCTTATGATTAAAAATGGACCGAGGTTCATGGTTTCACAAATGCACTCTCTCTTTAATAAAGTGGTAGACAATGGAACACTAGAGTTGACATATGAGATTGCAACAAATAAGTTTAGTGACAAGTTACTAGTTATATGGGCATCACGTCCTAACATAGAGACCTTTTGTTTATTAGTCTCTCTTATACTCCACCAAGATGCGAACTAAATCATAACACCTTGGTAATTAAGATAAATCAGAGCATAGCTTTAAGTCTTTTGACATGAAGTTAAAATAAGAACATGCTAGATCTAGTCACGGAGAAGTGGCATGGTCACCCACAACCCCTGTAGCAAGGTATTTTTCTTTATCCCAAGATAGTCAACAAAGTAAGGTAAACACCCAAGTGGATCGCGATATTACAGTGGTCAGCTAACCGCACTAGCCACCCCCGTTACTCCAACTAATGCACACATCACCCCTCACACGCTCTCATAAACATGCTTGATCAAAACAAGTAAACAAGAACGAGGTACATAATATGCATCTACTTTCATAACTGAAACAAAACTATTGCAATCTCAAACATATATTAACTCATAAAAAGATCCACCGCATAGATATTACATAGATGACCGTAATCATGTTCAGCAGCTCATACGGTACTAATTAGTGAAGCTCAAATAGAGAAGATATACATAAGTTACTACCACAAACCCATAGTCCAGGGTGGACTACTCCCTCTTCATCGTGGAGACGGTGGAGAAGTCGTTGGAGAGGATGGAGACCACGCCGGCAGCGCCCCGCCAGAGTTTCCCCCCCAATCTGCAGCTCCAGGTTTCTGTTTCGGTGTTTCTGTGTTTCAGCGGCGCTCATTTCCGAAGGGCGTCGGGGACTATTTTTATAGTCGGTTTTAGGTCAAGACGGAGACAGTGGAGGAAAGATCGACGGCAACGGAGCTCCGAGGCCCGAGATGGTGGGTCCCACGCGGCCAAGGAATCTGGCCGCGTGGGCCACCCTCTTTTGGCCCACAGGCCTCTGCTTGTTCGCTTCCTTCGCTCCCAAGTCTTGTTCCTTCCAAAAAATGATGCTCGTAAAATATTAGGTCATTTGGACGTCGTTTGGGTCCCTAAAACATCAAAATATAGAAAATAGGGTTTTCTGCATGCGCAGGGTTAATTCCATAAAAATAGGAAATCAATAAAATATTCCAAAATCATGATAAAACATTGATATAACCCTTATATGATGCAAATATGATTGGAATACAAGTAATCTATGATGCATGTAAAATGCATACATGAACTTTGCACTATGCATACATGAACTTTGCACAATATTACTTGTATTCCAATCATATTTGCATTATATAAGGGTTATATCAATGTTTTATCATGATTTTGGGAATATTTTATTGATTTCCTATTTTTATGGAATTAACCCTGCGCATGCAGAAAACCCTATTTTCTATATTTTGATGTTTTAGGGACCCAAACGACGTCCAAATGACCTAATATTTTACGAGCATCATTTTTTGGAAGGAACAAGACTTGGGAGCGAAGGAAGCGAACAAGCAGAGGCCTGTGGGCCAAAAGAGGGTGGCCCACGCGGCCATTTTCAAAATTTTGAAAAATCAGAAAATTCAAAAAACTTTTGAAAACTATATATACTTAGATTTTCTTTAAAAAAATCATGCATGCATTCATCATCTTCTTGCATTGTTTGCATTTAGAAATTTCAAAAGTTGGAAATATTATTCCACTTGAAAACATAATTACGAAAATATATTAAAAGGGCAAATTATGTCCTATATATTATTTTGTTTATTATGGTTTTATTTGTTATGTCTAAATTGTTGGTTGAGGTTTGATGTTACAAAATATTACAAATTGGTTTGAACTCATTTGGAGTTTCAAAACCAAAGATTATAAAAGATGTCAGAAAAAAGGGTTTTGAACAAAAAAAAAGAGAGCAGTCAGCCGCGCAGCCCAGCCCAGAAGCAGCCCACGGCCCATTTCTTCTCTCTAGCACGCGCAACAGCTAGCAGCCCAGCAGCCCAACACCTCTCTCTCTCGCTGACACCAGGCCCCACCTGTCATCCCTATCCCCAACCGTGTCGCGAACGAACTCCTCCGAAACCTAGAAAAGATCGGAGCAAATCCGTTGCGATTTGCTCAACGATTCTCCCCGTGCTTGCCCCCATATAAACCCCCACGCCCCCGCATTATTCTCCCCCGCATTTTGGATGCATCACATGGTCACCCACAACCCCTGTAGCAAGGTATTTTTCTTTATCCCAAGTGAGGCAACAAAGTAAGGTAAACACCCAAGTGGATCGTGATATTACAGTGGTCAGCTTACCGCACTAGCCACTCCCCGTTACTCCAACTAATGCACACATCACCCCTCACACGCTCTCATAAACATGCTTGATCAAAACAAGTAAACAAGAACGAGGTACATAATATGCATCTACTTTCATAACTGAAACAAAACTATTGCAATCTCAAACATATATTAACTCATGTAGCAATCTCAAAATCAGAGCATAGCTTTAAGTCTTTTGACATAAAGTTAAAATAAGAACATGCTAGATCTAGTCACGAAGAAGTGGCATGGTCACCCACAACCCCTGTAGCATGGTATTTTTCTTTATCCCTAGTGAGGCAACTGATACGTGCAAGGCACAGGTTCGTTGGAAGACCCCATGACGAAGGTATGATGAGTGTAGCAGCAAGTTTTCCCTCAATATGAAACCGAGGTTATCGAACCAGTAGGAGACGAAGACACTTCTGAAGGTGTCAACGGCGCCAGGAAAGTGCTTGCGTCGAAGGGGAGGTCCTGACGGTTGACTTGGAACCTACACACAACACAACCAAAATACTTTGCCCCAACTTAACAGCGAGGTTGTCAATCTCACCGGCTTGCTGAAAACAAAGGATTAGACGTATAGTGTGGAAAATGATGTTTGTTTCCAGAGAATGTAAAAGAACAGTGTTTGTAGTAGGTTGTATTATCAGTGTAAAAGAATGGACCGGGTCCACAGTTCACTAGTGGTGTCTCTTCATAATAAATAACTGACATGTTGGGTAAACAAATTACAGCTGGGCAATTGACAAAATAAATAAGTGCATAACAATGCATGTACAAGTCATGATGACTACTATGAGATTTACTTGGGCATTACAACATGATACATAGACCGTAATCCAACTGCATCTATGACTAATGATCCACCTTCAGGTTAACATCCGTGTCCCCCGTTGGTATTAGGTTGCAAGCAACATATCATTGCATTAAGTAAAGTGCATAATGTAAGCAATACAATTATCCTTAGACAAAGCATCGTTGTTTTACCCCTAGTGGCAACAACACATCCACAACCTTAGAGGTTGCTGTCACTCCCCCAGATTAAATGGTGACTGAACCCACTATCTAGCATAAATACTCCCTCTTGGAGTTACAAGCATCAACCTGGCCAGAGCATCTACTAGTAACAGAGAGCATGCAAGATCATAAATAACATATATGATAATTCAATAATCAACTTGACATAGTACTCAATATTCATCGGATCCCAGCAAACACAACATGTAGCATTACAATAATATGATCTTGATCATGATAGGCAGCTCACAAGATCTAAACATGATGGCACAAGAGGAGAAGACAACCATCTAGCTACTGCTATGGACCATAGTCCAAGGATGAACTACTCACACATCACTCCGGAGGCAGGCATGGCGATGTAGAGCCCTCCGGTGATGATTCCCCTCTCCGGCAGGGTGCCGGGAAGAGCTTCAGAACCCTCCCGAGTTAGGGTTGACGGCGGCTCTGGAAATTTTCGTGGAATATGACTCTCGTCTCTAGGGTTTTCCGAATAGATGAATATAGGCGAAGGGGCGACGTCGGTGGGCACCCGTGGGGCCCTCACCACGTCACGGCGCGACCGGAAGGGGGCCGTGCCGCCACGTGGTGTGGCTGGCTCGGTGCCCGTCTTCGTCTCTCCTTCGGACTCCGTGTACGTGACAGAAAAATAGGGACTGGCTTTTGTTTCGTCCAATTCCGAGAATATTTCCAGAACAGCTTTTCTGGAATACAAAAACAGCAGAAAACAGGAACTGGCACTGTGGCATCTTGTTAATAGGTTAGTCCCAGAAAATGCATAAAAATGCTATAAAGTGTAAATAAAACATGTAGCAATTGGTATAATATAAGCATGGAACATCAGAAATTATGGATACGTTGGAGACGTATCAAGCATCCCCAAGCTTAGTTCTACTCGTCCTCGAGTAGGTAAAACGATAACAACAAAATAATTTCTGAGGTGACATGCTACCACACAATCTTGATCAAATAATATTGCAAGGCTCATGTTATGAATGAAGTGACTCAAGGCAATGGTCTATAGTTTGCTAACAATAGATAAGAGTAAACAACTGAATCATATAAGCAAAAACTTTTCATGAATAGTACTTTCAAGACAAGCATCAAAAAGTTTTGCATAAGAGTTAACTCATAAAGCAATAGATTCTAAGTAAAAGGCATTGAAGCAACACATAGGAAGATTTAAGTTTCAGCAATTGCTTTCAACTTTCAACATGTATATCTCATGGATAATTGTCAACACAAAGAATATAATAAGTGCAATAAGTAAGCATATAAGAATTGTTGCACACAAAGTTGACACAAGTGTTTGCTTCTGAGAAAGAAGTAGGTAAACTGACTCAACATAAAGTAAAAGAAAGGCCCTTCGCAGAGGGAAGCAGGGATTAAATCATGTGCTAGAGCTTTTTAAGTTTTTGAAATCATATAGAGAGCATAAAAGTAAGTTTTTGAGAGGTGTTTGTTGTTGTCAACGAATGGCAGTGGGCACTCTACCCCCTTGTCAACCAGACTTTCAAGAGCGGCTCCCATGAAGGACGTTATTTCTACCCAAGGGTAGATCATCCCTCTTCTCTTTTGTTTACACATGCACATTTATAAATTGGTATGACACTCCTCCCAACCTTTGCTTACACAAGCCATGGCTAACCGAATCCTCGGGTGCCTTCCAACAATCACATACCATGGAGGAGTGCCTATTTTAATTGTTAACATTTTGAAATTGCTTCTGATAAATCATGGCAAAACATGTGAAGAGAATTAAGCAGTTATAGTTGTAATTAATTGGGACTGGGCACCCCATTTGCCAGCTCTTTTTGCAAATTATTGGATAAGCGGATGTATATGCCACTAGTCCATTGGTGAAAGTCTGTCTGACAAGATTGATAGAGAAAACCCACATAACTTCCTCATGAGCTATAAAACATTGACACAAATAAGAGATAATAGCTTTTGAATAGTTTAAAGGTAGCACATGAAGTATTTACTTGGAATGGCAGAAATACCACATAATAGGTAGTTATGGTGGACACAAATGGCATGGGTTTTGGCTCAAGGTTTGGATGCACGAGAAGCATTCCCTCTCAGTACAGAGTTTAGGCTAGCAAGGTTGTTTGAAGCAAACACAGGATATCAACTGGTACAGCAAGACTTACATGAAAACATATTGCAAGCATTATAAGACTCTACACTGTCTTCCTTGTTACTCAAACACTTTTACCAGAAAATATCTAGACCTTAGAGATACCAAACATGCAAACCAAATTTCAACAAGCTCTACGGTAGTTCTTCACTAATAGGTTTTAACTACATGATGCAAGAGCTTAAACATGATCTACTTGAGAGCTCAAAACAATTGCAAGTATCAAATTATCCAAGACAATGATCTACAAGAATATATGTCTTTTCAATATACCATCTACCACATGTAGCATTTTCTGTTTCCAACCAAACACCAATCAATTTATTTCAACACAAAACTCTCCAAATAATTTACAATGAAACAAGAGAGTACTTCTCTACAAGAACTAACAGCTCTGAACAAGAGATGCATGAAAAACAGGAGCTAAAAGCATTGCAGTAGCTAGACAAGAATACTCAACAAATATAAGTGAAGAATACGAGTATTCATATGAAAAAGCGGAGCGTGTCTCTCTCCCACACAAGAATGCTAGGATCCAATTTATTCAGAAAATGAAAATAACAAGCAAAAATAAAAGCACACAGACGCTCCAAGTAAAGCACATAAGATGTGAAAGAATTAAAATATAGTTTCACTAGAGATGACCTGATAAGTTGTTGATGAAGAAGGGGATGCCTTGGGCATCCCCAAGCTTAGACGCTTGAGTCTTCTTGAAATATGCTTGGGTGACCCACGGGGGCATCCCCAAGCTTAGGCTTTTCACTCTTCTTGATCACATTATATCATTCTCCTCTCTTGATCCTTGAAAACTTCCTTCACACCAAACTCAGAGTAATTCTCATTAGAGGGTTAGTGCATAATCAAAAATTCACATGTTCTGTAAGGACACAATCATCACCAATACTTCTGGACATTAGCTACAGCCACTGATGTTTTGTGGAGCAAAGAAATCCACTCAAACACAGTAAAAGAGAGAATGCAAAATAAAAGAGAATCTGTCAAAAACAGAACAGTCCGTAAAGACGAATTTTTTGAGGCACTTAAGTTGCTCAGATCAGAAAATCAAAACTAATGAAAGTTGCGTACATATCTGAGGATCACGCATGAAGTTTTTCAGAATTTTCAATTTTCTGGATTTATAAAGCTCAAAACGGTGGACAGCAAAAATCTGTCCCTGTGCAGAAATCCAAATCTAGCATCAACTTTCTACTAGAGACTTTACTTGGCACAACAATGCGATAAAATAAAGATACAAAGGATTGTTACAGAAGTAAGCAAGCTCCTTGACTCAAATAAAAGAAAATTGCAGAAATAAAACAATGGGTTGTCTCCCATAAGCGCTTTTCTTTAACGCCTTTCAGCTAGGCGCAGAAAGTGAAAATCAAGTGTTTCCAAGTGAAGAAGCATCCAAATCATTACCAGGAGCCTTACGTTTACTTTTCTTACCCTTATTCTTACTCTTGGTTTAGGGAATACATGACCGCATCCTGGCGAGGAGGTGAAATTCACAGTGCCTTTTCCCACATCTATTGTTGCTCCCAAAAGTTTTAGCAGAGATCTTCCAAGTGTAATTTTTCCTCTTCCTACACATTCAATAACAAGATAATCTGTGGATACCGTTCTTCCCAAGAAATTTGTAAACACTCCTTCAGCTACCCCAATGGGTAATATGATGGTGTTATCAGTAAGAGTTATTCCTTCTCCACCTTCAGTAAGTCCCAAAGATTCAAAGATTCATAAAATATCTTTAGGCATAAGACAAAATTCAGACATAATATCACAACGAGCATAAAAAGTTTCACCACTAATAGCAACCTTTACTGTGGGATCCACATTGAAGGTTCAAAATTTATTAGAACGTAGTCATAATATTCACGAATCTGATTATACCCTTCTTTTAAACAAGATATATTTGTCTCATGAGTGTTTAATCTAGCATGAATGCTCACAAGGGCCGAATCAAATTTATTAGTTGAGCTAGAAGATACAATCAACTTTTTTATAGCATTAAAAGCTTGATCCCCATCACAGTGAAGGAAATCTCCTCCCACTACAGCATCCAAAGCATATCTATAACAAAGAACAAGCCCAAAGTAGAAACTACTAAGAAGCAAGCTTAAAGTCATTTTAGGCTCAGTTTTACCATAAGAATAAAAAATTCTAAACCAAGCTTCTCTAAAAGTCTCCTCACTCCCTTGTTTAAAAGTGAAGATCAATTCCTCAGGTGACATACTAACAGGAATAGGACTAGAGATGATAATAAACTGAAAATAAACTAGATGCAAGTAACTAATTTTTGTGTGTTTTTTGATAAAAAAGAAAGCAAACAAGACAAAATAAAAATAAACTAAGCAAGACAATAACAAAGTAAAGAGATTGGAAGTGAGAGACTCCCCTTGCAGAAGGCTTGACCTCCCCGGCAACGGCGCCAGAAAAAGTGCTTGATACGTGGAAGGCACACATTCGTTGGAAGACCCCAAGAGGAAGGTATGATGAGTGTAGCAGCAAGTTTTCCCTCAGTATGAAACCGAGGTTATCAAACCAGTAGGAGATGAAGACACTTCTGAAGGTGTCAACGGCGCCAGGAAAGTGCTTGCGTCGAAGGGGAGGTCCTGACGGTTGACTTGGAACCTGCACACAACACAACCAAAATACTTTGCCCCAACTTAACAGTGAGGTTTTCAATCTCACCAGCTTGCTGAAAACAAAGGATTAGAAGTATAGTGTGGAAAATGATGTTTGTTTGCATAGAATGTAAAAGAACAGTGTTTGCAGTAGGCTGTATTGTCAGTGTAAAGAATGGACCTGGGTCCATAGTTCACTAGTGGTGTCTCTCCATAATAAATAACTGACATGTTGGGTAAAGAAATTACAACTGGGCAATTGACAAAATAAAGAAGTGCATAACAATGCATGTACAGTCATGATGACTACTATGAGATTTACTTGGGCATTACAACATGATTCATAGACCGTAATCCAACTGCATCTATGAGTAATGATCCACCTTCAAGTTAACATCTGTATCCCCCGTTGGTATTAGGTTGCAAGCAACAGATCATTGCATTAAGTAAAGTGCATAATGTAAGCAATACAATTATCCTTAGACAAAGCATCGCTCTTTTACCCCTAGTGGCACAAACACATCCACAACCTTAGAGGTTGCTGTCACTCCCCCAGATTAAATGGAGACTGAATCCATTATCTAGCATAAATACTCCCTCTTAGAGTTACAAGCATCAACCTGGCCAGAGCATCTACTAGTAACGGAGAGCATGCAAGATCATAAATAACATATATGATAATTCAATAATCAACTTGACATAGTACTCAATATTCATCGGATCCCAGCAAACACAACATGTAGCATTACAATAATATGATCTTGATCATGATAGGCAGCTCACAAGATCTAAACATGATGGCACAAGAGGAGAAGACAACCATCTAGCTACTGCTATGGACCCATAGTCCAAGGATGAACTACTCACACATCACTCCGGAGGCAGGCAGGCATGGCGATGTAGAGCCCTCCGGTGATGATTCCCCTCTCCGGCAGGGTGCCGGGAAGAGCTTCAGAACCCTCCGGAGTTAGGGTTGACGGCGGCTCTGGAACTCTGTCGGCCCAATGAAAACCGGGATATCATGGGCCGGCCCTTCAGGCCCAGACACCTAGGCGCGGAATATGACTAAGGACTGGGTCACGGCGCCTGGCGAGCCCCGCGAGGCCTCGTCCCTCACGGGGGCTTCAACGTTGAAGCAAACGACTAAGTCTCCGCGAGTCGGGGACCGCCTCGGGAGACTTTTTCCCTCTCGGGGTGGCGGAGCGCTCGAAGTGCCTGGCGAGGTTCTGCCATCCTGGCAGGACGCACATGGGGCCTGCGGTTCGCAGCAGGATGACACGCACGCCTGCGCACACTAGTAGGAAAAGCCAATTCTATGGAAGCTTATTCTGTGGCGCACCTTCTAGCCGTGCGCCATAGAAGCTTATTCTGTGGCGCACCTATAAAGATGCGCCACAGAATAAGGTTATTCTGTGGCGCATTACTTATTGGTGCGCCACAGATCAAGCTTATTCTGTGGCGCAGCTATGCCCATGCGCCACAGAATATGCGCGGGCCCCACACCCACGCAAGGGTCAGTCACTTTGGGCTTTATTCTGTGGCGCAGCCATGCCCATGCGCCACAGAATAAGCTTGTTCTGTGGCGCAGCAGGGTGCATGCGCCACAGAATACGCGTATTCTGTAGCGCACCGGCTAGGTGCGCCACAGAATAACTTTCAGAAGTGGCCCGGGGCGCGGCCCAGCCCAGCACCTTCCGGGCTGGACGATGGAAGCATATATTATGAATTTGATAATTTTTGTGTGTGAGAGACAAAGTATATGTATATCATGAATTAGATAATTTTTGTGTGTTCTTTCTTTAAATTTAACCAAAAAAGAATACCAAATTTATTTATTTTAAAGAAAAAAAAGAAGGGAAAGAAGAGAAGCTAGCTCGCGGAACCAAGACGAAGAAGAGACTTTGTGTGTGTGTGTGTGTGAGAGACAATGCAATGCAAGCATATATATGTATGATCATGAATATGTATGAGACATTGTGTGTGAGACAATGCAAGACCATATATATGCATTAAATGAATTGACATAATGGTCTACTAACAATTGTGTGTAGTACGTGTTCTTTCTTTAAATTTAACCAAAAAAAATTTTTTTTTAAAAAACTGAGACAGCCAGGATTTGAACCTGGCTGCCCCAGGTTTTGTGGGTGTGTGCAAACCATTGGACTATGCTAGTATGTTTGTCACATTACAGCTAGGAAGATTTTTAGCAGTTCTGGCACACACATTTTGTGGCGCATGCGCTAAGAGATGCGCCACAGAATAAGGGAGTTCTGTGGCGCATCGACATAAGGATGCGCCACAGAAATATTTGCCAGGATTTTTTTTAAAAAAACTGAGGCAGCCAGGATTTGAACCTGGCTTGCCCAGGTTAATTGAAGTGGTTGGAAACCACTGGGATGTGTTGTGTGTTTGTGTTAGGAATCAGCAGCACAACTTGTTAAATTTGCACTAGATAATTCTGTGGCGCACCCCTCCATCGGTGCGCCACAGAATCCTTCCTTTCTGTGGCGCACCCCTCCCACGGTGCGCCACAGAATTCTACCGTGCCCACTTACATGTGGGTCCGCCAACGCGCCTCCCTCACCTTCGCGAAAACTGCTAAGTCCCAATTCTTCGCGCGCTCGAGACGATCGACCACCACCGCGTCCTCGCCGCCGGCAGCTCCCGCGCGCTCGACGACCACCACCACCTCGCCGCCACTCCACCGCGCTCGACGACCACCACCGCCCCGCCATTGACGGCCAGGAGGAGCACCACCGCCACGCCCGCACCGACCCTGCCCGAAGGAGCACCACCACCGCCCCGCCACTGACGGCCAGGAGGAGCACCACCACCACCGCCCCGCCACTGACCTCTACACCGCGCTCGACAACCTCCCCTCCCTCCCCTCCCCGAAGTGCTTCCCCTTTCCCCCTCTTCCCTCCCCTACCGAACTGCTGCACCCAAGGTGTTTGTAGAAATTCCCCTACCGAACTGCTGCACCCAAGTTGTTTTGCTGTTTGATTTCTGTTGTTGATTGCTAGTAGCCTTGCTGATAATTGCTTTTAGTGCTGGTTGCTGTTAGTTGAGATGAAAAAATTGAGATGAAAAAAATGTTAGTGCATGCAGTAGATGTTTAGGTTAGTGCTAGGTGCTTGATATATGTTGTTATATGGAAAAATGCAGTAGATGTTTTAGTGTTCTAGGTTCTAGGTGCTTGCAAAACATCTACTGTATTTTTAGTGTTCTAGTTGTTGAGCATGCTTGTGTGTGCTTGCATTTTTAGTGTTCTAGTTGTTGAGCATGCTTGTGTGTGCTTGCATTTTTAGTCTCATGTGTATAGTTGCTTGCTGTTAGTGCTAGGTTAGTGCATAGTTGCTAGTGCTAGGTTAGTGCATAGTTGCTTGCTGTTAGTGCTAGTGCTAGGTTAGTGCTAGTGCTATTGGTACTTTTTTTGTTGCTTGCTACTGCCACTATGTTGCTTGCTTGCTCTAGTTGCTTGCTGCATAGTTGCTAATGCTCTAGTTGCTTGATCTAGTTGCTTTTCTTGTAAAAAAATTGCTACTGCCACTATGTTAATTGCTATACGCGCTCAATGAGGCCATGACTATCCACAGAGATAATCTCTCGCATGTCGCGGTAGCGGATCCCTACTACATGCGTGACAGCCAGCTGGTGCAAGGATCTGTGACACGGACCAGCGCAGTTGAGTACCTCGAGAGGTTCATGTTGCAAAACCAGCAAAAGAATTGCCTTCTTGTGCCTTTCTTTCCCGAGTAAGTACACATCCGCTCGCCGCCGTATCTTGTGCCTTTCCGAGTTCAATGCATGCATGTTTCTGATCATCATCTCATTTAAATTGTGTTGAGCAGGGACAAGTACTGCGTCCTCATCATCCTACACCCGAGCCATTACCATGCCACTTATTTTGACTCAGGTAGTAGTACTACGAAAAGGTATGCCAACATAATTGCTGTCCTCAATCAAGCTCTTCACGGCTACCACCAAAAGGGAGGCGTCTTCGAAAGCACCGTGCAACCACAATTAATTGATAATAAGTTGCGCCGGTTCAAGCATATCACCGAGTTCTCTTGCCTCAAGGAGCAGTCGGGCAGCGAGATGGATGCCTTCTACGCCCTCCGTCATATTAACATGATTATCCGAGATGGAGCGCAATGTGGTTTGCCATCTGCTTTACAAACATGGGTCGAATATGACAGACGCAAGTCCGATATGGATCTTAGAAAAGATTTCCAATGCATCAAGACCAAGTTATCGGAAGTCATCGTCGGAAATGTTATCACAACAGGGGGGACCTTCCATTGCTCCCGACGAGGTAGATAGGATGTATTATAAAAGAAAACCTTACACATGCACACATACATACTCTATTTTATCCACTTAAATGAATAAATCATGCATGCATACTCTATTGATATTATTAACCAATATATATATCTATCTCCATCTACAGGGTTGCATCAGAGAGAAATCGAAGAACGCCTAAAGTTGCAGAAGGACAACAGGGCGTGGATGACGAAGAAAGACGGCAAACCATTCCCGGCGCCGCTCGCACCGCTCGCTACATGAGATCGTCGTGCTCCCGCTTTTGCTCACCGTCAACACCGAGATGTAATCTATTCGATCCTAGTGTAGGCGGTGAACACTTCATTTGTAACGTGTGCAACGATCGATTAACTTTTGTATATATCTCAACACTTGTGCAAAACTTCGGCACTTTTGTATCAACTTGTGATGAGACATATATTAGTAATGTGTTTGTTTTGATATATGTATCTGTGAAAATATATCCCTGTTTCTGTTATATCTGTGTAAATATGAAATATACATGTATTCTGGTATTATACTGGTATTTGTATTCTGGTAATATGCGGTACAATACGGCACAGTAATTCTGTGGCGCACCCAGAACTATTCTGTGGCGCACCCTATTCTGTGGCGCATGGTGACGGGGCTGCGCCACAGAATAGTTATTCTGTGGCGCACCAGGATGGGTGCGCCACAGAATAGCCGCTATTCTATGGCGCACCTGGTGGTGCGCCACAGAATAGCTTATTTAGTGGCGACTATTCTGTGGCGCACCACCCATGCGCCACAGAATAGCAAAATGGTGCGCCACAGAATAGCTTTTCTGTACTAGTGGCACGGTGACGAACAGGCGGCAGTTGCCATTCCCGTGCTTAAAGGAGAGCAACAAAGCTGCCCCAAAGGAGGAGGATTACCAAGCATGCTACTTTGGTGCTAAGGGGACACGCTACCACTCCGCTCCAACGGCGACGTCACCGATATGACGCCACGGACCTCTGGAGCGCCGGCCACCGCTCTGGACGGACGGTGGCAGGGCCTGGCAAAGACCAGCAAGACCGACGACGGTGGACCTCGTCCACAACCCCTGGACCAAGGATGCGCCGCCCTCCTGGACCGGCGCCATGGAGGAACCCTAACCTCCATCCCCGCGCCTATATAGGGAGGGAGAGCACCACTGAAGAAGGGGATCGACCATTCACCCACCTAAGGCTACTAGTCCACTCAGAGAAGAGAGTTTCCACATAGAGGGAGCTCTACCATCATTGTAAGCTTTGCCCTCGGCGAGCACCCCTGTACTGTAACCTCACGAAGCAGTGCAATCCCACAAAGCAGGAAGTAGGGTCTTTACTCCTCCCGGAGGGCTTGAACCTGGGTACGAGCTGGTGTCAATCTCTGTCGTGATGCATTCTGTCGAGCTCGCCGTGCTTGGTTGCCGAGGTTGATGAGAGTGTTGTTAAGTGTCGTGGTCAGCCCCTTCGATTCCTGGTTCACGGGGACTATTCTTCGACATTTGGCGCGCCAGGTAGGGGGCTGAGGCGCGCTTTCACCCTCCCTCGATAACCTCTCCGGCACCATGGCTCAGACCCGAGCTGAGCGCCTCGCACGAACGCCAACGGCAGGGCCACCACCGAGCCCGCTCCAGGCCGCAACCCGCGCAGTCGTCCTCGCGTCATCTGCGCCCCACGTAACGACGGCCCTGAGCCCCGCGTCGAGGAGCCGGAGGAGGAGGGTGGCGACGAGGAAGCCTCCTCTTTGCATCCCTCCAGGGACCCCGGGGCTTCGTCCCAGAGCCGGGCCGCGCCAAGCCCAAGCGCCGCGCTGTTCATGGCGCAGGAACTTCTCCGCTACCGCCCCACTGAAGAGGGTCACGCCAACTGGTTGGCCCGCATCACCGAGCTCGTACACGCCGCCGGCGTCCCTGCTGCCCCGGCCCCTTCGCGCTCGGTGGTACGCCATTCTGGGCGTGCGGGGGACCACGCACCAGGGGCTCCCCCGCCTCCTCCACCTCCACCACCACCCCCGCCGCCGGCGGAAGATCATCGCGCTGCATCCCATGCCTCCTCCCCACGCGACTGCCAAATCGTGGTGAGGACGGCCCCGGATCTCCGGGTGGAAATCGAGCGCCAGAAGAAGCGCAACAACCGCATCGTCGACGACATCGCTGCCGCGGGGCACCAGAACCGCAACGCCACGCCACGGTCACGACATACAACACTGGATGCGTCGCCTTCACAAAGAGGCTGCGCAAGGTCGCCTGGCCGTACAAGTTCAAGCCCGACCTACCTCCGCGTTACGACGGTCAAACCAACCCCCTGGAGTTCCTGCAGCTCTACACTGTGCGATACAGGCCGCGGGGGGAGACGACAAGGTCATGGCAACTGGTTCTCCATGGCCCTCGAAGACTCAGCACTCTCTTGGCTGATGAATCTCCCCGACGACTCCATCGATTCGTGGGAGGCCCTCTGCAGGAGGTTCGTGGCAAACTTCAAAGGCACCTATGAACGCTCCCTCACCTACAACGACCTCCGTGTCGTGCGCCAGAAGTCGGGCGAATCTCTGCGCAAGTTCATCCAACGTTTCAGCCAGGTCCGCAACAAGATCGCGAACGTCGAAGACTCGCAGGTCATCGCTGCCTTCAGGGAAGGCGTCTCGAACCGCAGAATGCTCGAGAAGCTCGGCATCCATGACACGCTGACCTCAGTATCCAAGCTCTTGACCTGGTGGACAAGTGCGCCAAGGTTGAAGAAGGAGTCCTTTTCAAGAAGGAAGTGGAAGAGGATGACAAGACCAGGAAAAAGAACCCGAGAAGAGAAAAGTCACAGCGGTCCTCGCAGCTGAGACGGAAGGCAAGCTGCCTCGTGAAGATCCCTCGGGAGTCGCAGGCAAAAAACAGGCCACAGGCATGTACTGCATTTACCACAACAGGATGAACCACAACACAGAGGATTGCTGGGAGCTTAAGCAGCTCTCTCAGAAGCGAGAGCAGCAAGACGAGCGCGGCGGCCGCGGAAGAAGCCGTGGTACCCGTGGGGGCGGACGCTACAACGGCAACCAGCAACCTCAAGAAGGCCAAGACCCCACCGGGCGAAACAATAATCTCCCCGATGATAAACCTGGGGGCTACCAGGCTCCCAAAGGAATCGCGACATGTATCCTCGGCGCAGCTCAGGCGCCGAGGTCGAACCACCACCTCAAGCAGTACACGAGCGGTAAATGCTGCCCTCCCCAGCCTTGAGGCTGCCCAACCCCTCAAGTGGTCGCAGTACCCTGTCGCTTTCGACTCCAACGACCACCCCAAGACCACCAAGACGGTGGGAACCATCCCGTTGATGTGTACCCCCACAATCAACAACATCGCTGTGACAAAGACGCTCATAGACGGTGGAGCAGGCTTGAATGTCATCTCTGTCGAAGCTTTTGAGCAGCTCCAGGTGCCATACGACAAGCTCATGCCCTCCAAGCCCTTCGCCGGTGTGACGGATGGCCTCGTCACCCCGCTGGGTCAAGTGAGACTCGCCGTCACTTTCGGCACCCGCGAGAACTACCGCACCGAGCTCGTCGACTTCGACGTCGCACACATCGGCCTACCCTACAACGCCATCCTTGGCTACCCGGCCCTGGCAAAGTTCATGGCTGTCACCCACCACGCGTACAACCTCGTCAAGCTGCCGGGCAGCCGCGGCATCAGCACCATCCACGGCCAAGTCAAGGAGGCCCTGCGCCGTCGAACTCGCTTACAAGACCGCCGCAGCGGCGGCCTCCTCGGGCGATGACGAGGACGACGCCTTCGACCTCTGAAAATGATCGCCGCGACAGACATTTTTTGTCTCTAGAGGGACGCCCGAGACGTCACCTCCCCAAGCTTCACAAAGCTTCTTCCCTCCTCGAGGGCTACTCCATCTGAGCTCTCTCTACCACGCATCGCCACGCGCCACGAGAGATCTCAGCCGCACTCCATGGAGGCCACGCATGCACTTGGCGGAGTGTAACTTGGTCGCCCCAAGTATAAACAAACTAGTCATTTTTTGGCACAATGCGCCTCAGCGCCCACCCCTTTTTGTAATGATAACGTGGTAAGGTTTTCTTCCTGTTTTCCGCCCACGCTTATGTTCTTCCCTTGTGCACCTCGCGAGCGGGGGCTGGGCACGGTGCCTGTGTCTAGGGAGCATCCCAGCAGTACTGAAAAATCCAATGGATCCGAGTTTCCTGTCTCGTGGGCACGCTCCCACGCAGGTCACCTCTCCAAGGACCTTGGTGCTTGTCTTCTCTCCTCGCAAGGCACACACAGGAAAAACCTATAAGCGCGTGTGCTTCGGTTGTGCATACTTGTGGGTACACCCTCGTGACAATTTCAGGAAGGGCAGCACCCTCACCGAAGTTGGGAAAACATCTCCATAGGATGGCATGCCTACGGACGCACAAGACCCCACGCAGCTAAGTCCAGAACTAAGCTACATGTCGTTTCCTCTCTCGTCGTGTCGTTTGCCTCTCGGGCTCCTTTTCTCACTTACGTCTCATGGACTGCTCGCGCGTCAAAAGGGGGCTCTTGAGCATTGTGCCTCAGGAACCTTTCACCCCCCTAAGCCTTAAACATCCCCCGGCCTTGTCGAGCCCAAAACTCTGACATACCGCAGCGGCGATGCAAAGCGCGAAGGAAAGGGTCCTAGCAACGTAGAGCAAAAAGACATGAGCAAGGGATAAAAGCCCCTCGAGAGGAAATACTGGCGGTGGCAGCGATACAAGCCTTAATAGTCATTACAATAGGGAAAAGTACTCAAGAGCTATGATAATGTCTCCAGGCACACCACATCAAAAGGAGCGTCTTCAGGCCTCGTCATCGTCAAGCCCCGCCCCATCAGAGCTTTCGTCACTCCCCTCAGAGTCTTCAGCTTCCACCGCTTCAAAGCGATCAACATATGCCTTCACCTCGTCCTCCACCTTGGCGGTCTGCTCCATGGCATGAGGCCCCTCCAAGGGCTCAGTCACGTCCTCAAAAAGGAAGAAGGGCTGGAGGCGACGAAGATTGGCAAAGATGCGGCTGACAGCAAGATGAAGTAGCTTGCGGCTCTCCTCTTCAACCAGGTGATCCATGGTCGTCACGGTCTTCTCCAGCTCCTCCACGAGCCGGTCGAAGAAGCCTATATACCCCTGGATGCCGGCGTCGCCCTCGGTCGTAAAGTCGGGGATCTCAGCACCCAGGCGTTGCGCAACGACTCGAGCCCGAAACCCCAAGGAGCGAAGCATGTCCCGCTGCTCTTTCTTCAGGGCCTTGGCTTCCCGCCTGGAAGCTTTGGCCTCCTCGGCAAGCGCGGCAGCAGGTGCCACCTGCTGTTGAAGATCCCTCATGTCCCCCTCTAAGTGGTGGAGATCATGCTCCGCACGACGGCGGGCGTCCTTGGCCGTCTTCAGGCGGGACCAGAGCTTCTCCAACTTCTCTTCCAGCTCCTGGACACGCTGGTCAGATTCAGCACGCTTCTCCAGGAAGCGGTCCTCCTGCATTTTCAGCCTCTTCGAGAAATCAGCCTGGCAGTCTCTGCGGAAGTTCTTTTTCTCCTCGTCGAGCTTGGCTTGCTGCTCCTTCTTCTGCTGCTGGAGTTTCTCGTTGGCTCTATCGATGCGGCCTTGGCGCCCGGCCTCATCTTCAGCCACGGCGGTCTCGCGAGCCTCCAGGCGTTCTTTCTCCGCAGCCTGATCTTTTTCAACTTGGTCGGCTTGCTCCTCGCGCCGGCGGACTTCAGACTCGCGGAAGGACAGTTCTTCCTCGCGGGAACGGATCTCCGCCTGAAGCTTGTCCTGGCTGGCCCGGAGGGCCTCCGACGCCGCGGCAACCTCCTTCTCCCTGAGCTGAAGCTTCATCTCCCGAACGGAGGCCGCCGCCTCGCGAGCAGCTAACTCCTGGTGTTTAGCGGTCGTCTCCACTTGAAGGGCTTCGCGCTTATGCTTCAGTTCCGCAAGGACTTCCTGAGCCTCGCGAGTAACGTTGGCCCGAACCTCGTCAGCGAAACGGCGAGCCTCGACGCGGCGCTCCCGAGCCTCCTCATCCTCCTGGCGAGCACGCTCGAACGCTGCGCGGAGACGGGCCCAGCCGCGCGCAAGGTCCATGCGGTCCTCGCCCGTAGCGCGCTCCTCGTCGATGATGTGGAGCTCCAGGCCGCTGAGCATCTCCCTCACGGAGCGGAAGATGGCCTCGCGACGAGATTCGCACGGCGCTGCGTCCGCAGCGTCAAAGCCAGGCTGTCTCCAATAGGCGCGGAGAAGTTCCCCAGAATCCCGCCCCAAGGCTCGGGCCCTCCCCGAGGTGCCTCGGGGGGCTTAGGTGGGGGACTTTTCCCTCATCAACAGATCCCTGAGGGTCTTGGTGAGGGATGCTGTCCTCGACGGCCGGCCCACGGGGGCTCTGGCGGGGAGCCTCTTCCTCACCAGTAGACTGCTGGGGACCCTGCTGAAGATCATCGCCCACAGCAGCCGCCGAGCGACTTGAGAGCTGAAGGGGTTTTCATTATCGGCGCCGGCACCCTCCTGCCTAATGGGGGCTCCCCCTGTTGTCTCCGTCGGCACCATCGGGGCAAAGTCTCCAGCCACCCCGGGACCCTCTGGGACCTTTTCCGCCTCACTCCCCGGATCCTCAAGGGGTTCGTCTGGCTCGGGAAAGTTCGCTGTCTCAGCACGACCCGTGACCCCGGGGACGAGGCTGCGGACGCGAGGGGTGTTTCGTCTGTCGCAGAGGCCTTGAGGATCACTGAAGCCCCCGAAGTCTCTCCCGGCTGACAGTTTTTCTTTTGCTTTGGCGCCGAGGAAGATCTGAAAGGAAAACCAGAGAACGGTCAAGACAAGAAGACTCCGCGGAAAGAAGGGAGAAGAAGAGAAAGGAACTTAAACATTGGCAGTATCCACCCATCTCCTCTTCCGCACCCGCCGGGGCGGAGGTGTGTTGGTTGCTGGCACTCCTTGAGGCCCCCCAGCCTTCGTCCCCGGGAGGATGGCAGGCTTGACAAAGGGCGGCTCCGCTCGAGGTTCTTGGGGGTCAGCTGAAGGACCGCCGTGGCGTTCATCTCCCACCTGCCGCGACGGGACAGCTCGGTAGGATGACTCGTCGCCCGAAGAAACATCCAAGACCTGGGTCCTAGGCTCTCCGAGGCCCGGCAGGCGCTCGCCCCTTCCCGTGAAGTCGACACCTCGGGAAGTGCCCTCGCCCTCGGCAAGATAGATGGAGGGAGACCCCGGCGAGAAGGCCTTGCCCTGTTCCGGGGCCACCACGATGAGCCCCTCTTGAGGGCTTGTCCTCCCTTGCGAGAGCAGCCCCCACGGGGAGAACGACGGCATCGCAGCCAAGTACTGGTAGCGGCCCGACTTTTCGAACAGATACAAAGGTTTGAAGATTTGTTCGCTGGCTCTGGTATCTGCGAAGAGGAAAAGAGGAAGCGCATGATCTCGTCCACCACCTCAGCCAAGAGACTTTCCTGGTCCAACCGTATTCTATCGGACACCCCGGTGTACATCCACACCGACTTCTGGTGTGATTGCAGAGGCGCAATGCGTTGCCTCACGAACTCTCTGGCAATCATCTGACCAGTGAGGCCATACGAGCGGGCCTCGGCAAGGTGCCTCTCCACGACATCGAGGGGCTCGTGCGCCAGCTGCTGCCTGCCCCATCCTTGATGCCTCGTCGGGGGACCAGCCGACACCTCGAAGAAGGGACAGACCTCTGAAACCCTCAGGAAGAGCCACCGCTGACGAAAGCCCTCCACCTCTGTCACCACCTCAGGAACGGGAACATCACCATCCCAGGCAATGGGGGGATAGTTCCCGAACATGCCGTCACAGAGGCGAAACGAGATACAACCTGTCGTCTCCGTATGGGACAAGAAGTGCAGCGAGAAGAAGTTGCAGAAGAAGTCCACGGAGGGCCTGACCCCAACGTACGCCTCACATAAGTAGGCGAAGATGGAGAGGGTGAGAATGGCGTTGGGATGGAGGTGGAGTAATTGGATTTGATAATGCTCTAGAATCGCGACGAAGAAATCCAAGAAGGGGGGAATCAAACCCGCAAAAAGAGAGTGGAGGAAGACGGGATAGAACGGAGCGCGAAGCAGGCCGGGAACGCCCCCAGGCTGAAGCTCCGTCGCGCCCCGCTCATTGAAGTCCGAGGCCGCCAAGGGACGCACCTTCACCAAGTGCGCGATGCTGGTCACGCGGTTGGGTTCCAGCGCGGGCCGGAGAGCGCGACCATTATTCGGCGAGGCTTCCTCGCCGTCCGGAGCTGTCGCCTTTGCCTTCTGCGCGGCAGTGGCCCTCTGGGACGACATTGGGGCGGTGATGCATGTAAAATGCATACATGAACTTTGCACTATATCACACATATTCCAATCATATATACATCATATAAGGGTTATATTACTGTTATTTAATGATTTTAGGAAATAAATCAATTGTTTCCTATTTTTATGGAATTAACTTGTAGAGGCAGAAAACCCTATTTCTTTCCTTTTATGTTTCAGGGACCCAAACGACGTCCAAAAATTATGGAAAAATATAGGCATCATTATTTTGGAAGGAGGAAGACCTCGGAGCGAAGGAAGCAAGCAAACGGAGGCCGAAAGAGGGTGGCCCACGCGGCCACTGTACCTGGCCGCGTGGGGCCCACTCTTTTGGGCCTCGGGGCTCCGCAGCCGTCGATCCTTTCTCCACCGCCTTTGTCTTGACCTAAAAACGTCTATAAAAAAGGTTCCCTGACGTTTCGCGAACCAAGCGCCGCCGTATCACAGAAACACGAAAACGAAGACCTGGAGCTGCAGATTGGAGGGGAAAACTCCGGCGGGGTGCTGCCGGTGTGGTCTCCTTCATCTCCATCGACATCTCCACCGTCTCCACCATGAAGAGGGAGTAGTCCGCCTCTGGACTATGGGTTTGTGGAAGTAACTTATGTATCTCTCCTCTCTCTTGAGCTTCACTAATGAGTACCGTATGAGCTGCTGAACATGATTACGGTCATATTTGTATTACCTATGTGGTGGATCTTTTTGTGAGTTAATATATGTTGAGATTGCAAATGTTTGTTTCAGTTATGAGTATAGATGCATATTATGTACCCCGTTCTTGTCTACTTGTTTTGATCGAACATGTTTATGAGAGCGTGTGTGGGGTGATGTGTGCATTAGTTGGAGTAACGGGGAGTGGTGAGTGCGGTAAGCTGACAACTGAAATATCGTGATCCACTTGGGTGTTTACCTTACTTTGTTACCTCACTAGGGATAAAAAAAAATACCTTGCTGCCGGGGTTGAGGGTGATCAAGCCTCTTCTCTATGACTAGATCCAGCATGTTCTTATTTTAACTTCATGTCATGAAACTTATTGCTATACTGTGAGTCATCTTAATTACTGAGGTGTTATGATTTAGTTCGCATCTTGGTGGAGTATAAGTGAGACTAATAACCAAAAGGTCTCTATCTTAGGACGTGATGCCCATATAACTGTCAACTTGATATCAAACTTTGTGCTTGCAGTCTCATATGTCAACTCTATGTCCACTTGTCTGCCACACCACTTAAAGAGAGAGTGCATAAGTGAAACCATGAACCCCGGTCCATTTTTAATCATAAGAAACACCTTTCCAACCACTTTTGCCACCTTGCCATTTTCTGCCATTTATAAATCCGAAAATACAAAAACACTTTTCCATCTTGCATCCATCATAAAAACCCAAAAAATATATCATATATCATTGCCATCATCATCCTAGCATATTCATCCACCATCATTGCATATTTATTTTGATATCATTCTACACCTTGTGCTTGACAACCACAGGTGAGGTTGAGGACCAAAACATTTAACTTTGTTTTGCAGGTAACCAAAAAGAAGGATAAAAAAGATAAATCTACCACTACTGATTCCCCGAGAGTTCGATATTAAACCCTCGAGTCACCCTCGTGGGGAAAACACTATTACCACTACTACATACTCTGCACTTGGAGGCTCAACCTAACCCCATATACTTTCCATTGCAGGGGTATCAAGATTGATTGCTGGCGCCGTTGTTGAAGAGCGAAGAAACAACACTACATCAAGATTTCCTCATCAACTACGCGCAAGCCATCAGGCGGCGGCGGAGGAAGCGGGGAGTCGCGGTGCATGGAGGAAGGAGGCGTAGCACGAGCAAAGATTTCGAAGTGATGGGGAACCACGCCCTCTCTGCCATTTATCGCCACGCAGAGCGGTTCCTTTAGTCATGGCGGGACCCATCGCGCGGTCAGGCCGACCAAAGGAGGCGACCCGACGGACGACGGTTGTGCGCCAGGTGTCTCGGCCCAAGAGGGACAAGTTGGGGCCCGCGACGCTTCACTTGCACAATCGGGCGCCAGATGGCCCATCGCTGGCCCGGGGGCTACTGTCGGCCCAATGAAAACCAGGGTATCATGGGCCGGCCCTTCAGGCTCAGACACCTAGGCGCGGAATATGACTAAGGACTGGGTCACGGCGCCTGGCGAGCCCCGCGAGGCCTCGTCCCTCGCGGGGGCTTCAACGTTGAAGCAAACGACTAAGTCTCCGCGAGTCGGGGACCGCCTCGGGAGACTTTTTCCCTCTCGGGGTGGCGGAGCGCTCGAAGTGCTTGGCGAGGTTCTGCCATCCTGGCAGGACGCACATGGGGCATGCGGTTCACAGCAGGATGACACGCACGCCTGCGCACGGTGACGAACAGGCGGCAGTTGTCATTCCCGTGCTTAAAGGAGAGCAACAAAGCTGCCCCAAAGGAGGAGGATTACCAAGCATGCTACTTTGGTGCTAAGGGGACACGCTGCCGCTTCGCTCCAACGGCGACGTCACCGATATGACGCCACGGACCTCTGGAGCGTCGGCCACCGCTCTGGACGGACGGTGGCAGGTCCTGGCAAAGACCAGCAAGACCGACGACGGTGGACCTCGTCCACAACCCCTGGACCAAGGATGCGCCGCCCTCCTGGACCGGCGCCATGGAGGAACCCTAACCTCCATCCCCGCGCCTATACAGGGAGGGAGAGCACCACTGAAGAAGGGGATCGACCATTCACCCACCTAAGGCTACTAGTCCACTCAGAGAAGAGAGTTTCCACATAGAGGGAGCTCTACCATCATTGTAAGCTTTGCCCTCGGCGAGCACCCCTGTACTATAACCTCACGAAGCAGTGCAATCCCACAAAGCAGGAAGTAGGGTCTTTACTCCTCCCGAAGGGCCTGAACCTGGGTACGAGCTGGTGTCAATCTCTGTCGTGATGCATTCTGTCGAGCTCGCCGTGCTTGGTTGCCGAGGTTGATGAGAGTGTTGTTAAGTGTCGTGGTCAGCCCCTTCGATTCCTGGTTCACGGGGACTATTCTCTGACAAACTCTTCGTGGAATATGACTCTCGTCTCTAGGGTTTTCCCGAATAGATGAATATATAGGCGAAGGGGCGATATCGGTGGGCACCCGTGGGGCCCTCACCACGTCACAGCGCGACTAGAAGGGGGGCCGTGCCGCCACGTGGTGTGGCTGGCTCGGTGCCCGTCTTCGTCTCTCCTTCGGACTCTGTGTACGTGACAGAAAAATAGGGCACTAGGCTTTTGTTTCGGCCAATTCCGAGAATATTTCCAGAACAACTTTTCTGGAATACAAAAACAGCAGAAAACAGGAACTGGCACTGTGGCATCTTGTTAATAGGTTAGTCCCAGAAAATGCATAAAAATGCTATAAAGTGTAAATAAAACATGTAGCAATTGGTATAATATAAGCATGGAACATCAAAAATTATGGATACGTTGGAGACGTATCAAGCATCCCCAAGCTTAGTTCTACTAGTCCTCGAGTAGGTAAAACGATAACAACAAAATGATTTTCTGAGGTGACATGCTACCACACAATCTTGATCAAATAATATTACAGTGGTCAGCTTACCGCACTAGCCATTCCCCGTTACTCCAACTAATGCAGACATCACCCCTCACACGCTCTCATAAACATGCTTGATCAAAACAAGTAAACAAGAACGGGGTACATAATATGCATCTACTTTCATAACTGAAACAAAACTATTGCAATCTCAAACATATATTAACTCATAAAAAGATCCACCACATAGGTATTACATAGATGACCGTAATCATGTTCAGCAACTCATACGGTGGAGAAGTCGTTGGAGAAGATGGAGACCACGCCGGCAGCGCCCCGCCGGAGTTTTACCCCTCCAATCTGCAGCTCCAGGTCTCTGTTTCAGTGTTTCAGTGTTTCAGCGGTGCTCCTTTCTGAAGGGCGTCGGGGACTATTTTATAGTCGGTTTTAGGTCAAGACGGAGTCAGTGGAGGAAAGATCGACGACAACGGAGCTCCGAGGCCCGAGATGGTGGGTCCCACGTGGCCAGGGAATCTGGCCGCGTGGGCCACCCTCTTTTGGCCCACGGGCCTCCGCTTGTTCGCTTCCTTCGCTCCCAAGTCTTGTTCCTTCCAAAAAATGATGCTCGTAAAATATTAGGTCATTTGGACGTCGTTTGGGTCCCTGAAACATCAAAATATAGAAAATAGGGTTTTCTGCCTACGCAGGGTTAATTCCATAAAAATAGGAAATCAATAAAATATTCCCAAAATCATGATAAAACATTTATATAATCCTTATATGATGCAAATATGATTGTAATGTAAGTAATATAATGCAAAGTTCATGTATGCATTTTGCATGCATCACCCGGCATGTTAGTTATCTTTTACGGAGAGACACCACCAGTGACTGTGGACCCGGTCCATTCTTTTACATCTGATAAATATAACCTACGGCAATCATTGTTCCTTTTCATTCTCTGCAACTTAAACATCATTTTCCACACCATACGTTTAATCCTTTGTTTTCAGCAAGACCGGTGAGATTGACAACCTCACTGTATCGTTGGGGCAAACTAGTTTGATTGTGTTGTGTGCAGGTTCCACGTCAGGTGCTGGTTTCCCTGGTGTTGCGCCGCATTACATTCCTCCACCGACAACCTTCAGAAGTGCTTCTACTCCTACTGGATTGATAACCTTGGTTTCGTACTGAGGGAAAACTTGCTGCTACTACATCATACCTTCCTCTTGGGGTCTCCCAACGAACGTGTGTTTTACGCGTATCCGTGGTCCAAAAGGCTTTTGGTCCAATATTTCACGGAAGTCAACAGAAACAACATGAAAACAAATAAGAGAACTGAATCTGAAATAGATCAAACTGACCCTTCTTCTTTTCCTCACGTTGGAACTGATCAAGATCAACTCCCACGCATAGCACAACATCAGATCATCAAGATCAGCAAGCAAACACAATGATATGTGCCCCAGACAATGGGACTTTTCTGGAGTCTCTCTTATCTCGAAAATAACAAGTCTAAGATACATGTCATCCGTCGTGACCCTCCTGTAGGGTGACTCAAACCTACTCGGTTGGACAGACCCAAACCAAACCTAACACAAAGACCAACCTATTAAAAAAGGAGCACAATAAGGCACACATGCTTCAAATCAAACGAGGCATGAACCAATTATAGAACATATACTCCCTCTTGGAGGTTTAAACAACTACTTGGCTAAAGCAATCATATAAATTAGAGAACATGTAGGAAAATAAGTATAGCAATATGGAGTATAAGATAACATGAAAATCTGATCATAACATCACAATTCATCATATCCCAGCAAACACAACAATACCAATTACATCGGATTGATCTTGATGGTGTGTAAAGAAGCTCATAAGAACATGGTATTGAGTCATAAGGAGAATAAACTACCATGTAGCTACTGCCATGAACCCGTAGTCCAAGGTGGCTACTCGCACATCATCGTGGAGGCGCCAATGGTGATGTAGAGGCCTCTGATGATGCTTTCCCTCTCCGCCAGGGTGCCAGAGCAAGTCTCCATGACCCCAAAACGAGGGTTTTCCAAGGTGGCGACTCTGCATGTCTTTCGTGAAAATAAATTCCGTCCTGATGTTTTTATGTCAGGGGGTTATAGGCGAAGGAGCCCACTGAGGCGACGCCCGAGGCGGCCACGCAAGCGGGGCCCATCGCCTACCCCTGGGCCGCACTTGACACATGTGTGGGCCCCTCATGTCTCCCCTCACGTTGCCATTTTGTCTCATGGTGTAATCCTCCGATAAAAATCTCCGTAAATCATGGTCCAATTCCAAAAACATTTATTTACTAACTTTTTAAAATACAAAAAAAACATGAACTGACCTGGGCATCTTGTTAATAGTTTAGTTAATAAAAATGATAGAAGTATGTAACAATGACATCAAAATAGCATGAAACAATCAAAAATTATAGATACGTTTGGACATATCAACCATCTATATGCAGATCCGCGGAATCGTGGTTGATTGCTTAGCCACTTTGTAGACGTTTTAGCCACAAAAAAACATTTATTTTCATGAGACGTGGTAAATACTACGTTTTATTCCGATGAATTAATCTTGTGTCTATGCATGTTAATCACTTAATTTCTCAAGAAACTATCACAGGTTTGAGAGATGCGTGTGATTATAGAAACCTAAATAAGGGTACTTGGAAAGATTATTATCGCTTCCCTTTTACTGATCAAATGTTACAATGATTATCGAAACACTTACTTTTTTATTATTAGATGGATTTTTGGTTTTTTCTTAGATCTCTATCCACAAAGATGACCAAAAGAAAATAATATGTACTAGTCTTTTCCGTACCTTTTTAGATGAAGAGTATATATTAATATCATAGAGATACCAATTACACCCAGCCTCTGCAACAACGCGTTGCCCTAGTGACAACACAGATGCACAGTCTAGAAAAAGAAGAAGAATTATAAAAACAAAAGTCTCGCTACAGTGATCTATTCATTGTAGCAGCACACCACCAAAACAGCACCAAAAGTACATCGTCTCCAAAAGCGACGCCTCCGATAAGGGGACAGTTTTATAGCGCCGTCGTCGCTCTGATCATAGATCATTGGTTTTCACTCTAAAGAAAACCCACGCTCGACAAAAGCAATGCCTTCAACAAGTTCATTGCGGCAGAACCAGTTAAGGCCAGACCTTGGATTTCACCCTAAAAGTTTGGACGATGAACTTCTCATGTGTTGTCACCCCCACTTACCGTTTTCGATGCTCCAATTTACAAATCACCGAGCAAATTCCTCATCGCCACCAGGAATTGAACCACCATTGCTATCTTCAAATCTAGGCCTCCATGTCATTCTCCGCACTGACTTCACCGTGAAACAGAAAGTCATGTCCCAATGGCAACAGATGCAGAGCTTCGCCACTCTGAAACCAAACGATCGGAAAAACATGGATGCGCGTGACGGAATCCCACCCGATCCGGCAATCTCCAGGCTTGATTGCCCAATGGAGTTCGCCGACAGAGCTTTTGGAACTCGACAATCCTGACAGATCGAAGAAAAAGGTGTCAGGCACACCTTCTTCTTGGCGCAAGCGGAACCCTATGACCACCGCCTTTATGCAAGCACACCAGCTAGCCCCACGCCGCCAGGCGGTGCAGCAGCAAGGGGGAGGTTACAACTGCGCATCAGACCACACATGATAGGAATACGGGCAGCCCAGACCAAGCCCAACCAACCGTCACCTCCACGCCAGTGATTCGTCGGAGCGCCGCACCGACCTCCAACATCACGCCGCTCCGGCGACGAGGCGTCAGCCGCCCGGCCGCGCCTCCAAGTGCCGCCTCCTACGCCCCGCCGTCGCCCACGGGACGCAGCCACGACACCCTCTCCTTCCCTCCAACAATTGCCGATAGGGGGGCGGTCACCGCCACCGACGACCGGCGACGGCGCCGGCCAAGATCACGCGAGAAGGGGGAGGGGCTGGTGGTGGTTTGGGGCGCCTCCAGAGTCCCCCGGGCGGGGGCGGCTAGGGAGGTTACGTTTTACGCTCGGTAGCCAATAGATCCAGCCAGAAAACGATCGAGAACACAAAAAAGTCTTTTCTGTACCTATAGGAGGATGACTATTGGTCAACGTATGTTGTTGCCACTTTTTAAATATGCGTGCCAAATATATGTTATGATTTTTGTGAAAAGATTAGGATTGTATGATTATTTTCTATTCATGGTACTATGCCTCTATATTCTCAACAAAGTTTTTGAAGCGGTATAAAGATCAACATCTTATTACAAATTAGGAGGAATGTCATTTTATGATTAACGAGGAAACTGCAATTAGACATAGATTTGCAGGTAGGGGCATTGGAGTGAAGAGAAGAAGAAATTGATCGATGCCATTGAGAAATTGCCTTATGATAAGTGCACAAAGTCATAATATTGTAGCCTTATATGATGTCCTCTTTATAGTAATTTTGTCACTTATGCTCCATTGCCTTATCAAAGAGAAGTTTAATGGGAGGTGTTGTTCTTTGCAGGCGACCGGCGTTGGGCGAGACACGGCGCTGTTTTTCATTTTAGGGTAGGCGCTTTTGCTTTGTAATTGTTTTGTTGTTGGTGGTTGTCTTTGGACTAGCCCGGTGTGGAGTTCAGGATAAGCTCCTTCACATCGAGTTATGGCTGTTTTGTAATCGTATTTCTGTCTTCTATAAAAATATGGTACGCCTTGGCGTACTCTCGGAAAAAAGTTTATTCTCCATTCTGTTTATTCTCCTAATATAATATCCTTAACTAAGACAAGATTAGATAACAAAAGCAAATGCCCATTATGTTTAAAAAAACTTCCTCCTCCATTTTGTTTTAATCTAACAGAAGATCCTAAACGAATACAAGATTAGATCATATATGCATAAAACAAAAACTACTATATTGTCTTCATCGTTGCCACTTCACTATAGGTTGTATCCATCAAGATTCACAGTTTTGAAATACACCACAAAATAAAATTATCTAGAATATAAAACGGCAGCAATATAAATTCATTTATTTACACTAAATTAAGACCCTACTTGCATGCTAGGGTGCGCATGAACGGTTTATCTAAACGAGTTGGCAACATTTTGTTGATATAGCAAATCTGTTCCATTGAACAATAAACTAGTGGATCTACTATGTTTGGGACTGCTGGTTTTGATGGTATGTGCCAACCGATTAATAAAAAACCCCTACTTGCAAGGTTGCAAATTGTCAGGCATACAAAGAATAATAAATAACAGCTAATATATATCATAAAAAGTAAGAAATTACATACGAACTTTCTAAGTTAGATGCCAATTTTGCATAATTTGGGATAACAGGTAATGGACCAAACATGAAAACGGATATGGCTGTGTGCATCAACCGACCTAAAGATCAGGGCAATTGGCTTTTCTAAAGAATGCAACGAAATTTCTCCAACACGAAACTTTTTCATAAGCTATGCCTAGTTATGTCCAATTAAATGAACATCAAGATTTGAGACGTTTAAAGTTTTGCAGTCCTATTTTTCCGTTTCACATGACTGAGATTTTAGATGTTACCAACAATAAAATCCATGAGCAAAACAATCTTGGAGAATCTAACTAATGGTAACTAATTACTGCAAAACAGACTTATAAGTGAGGTGTCAATGGCTCAACGCATCAATGCAGCGCGACATGATACCCAAGTGCTGCACCAGCTCGAAATTCTATCTGTATACAATGATCCATGATGCTTGTTCAATGTATAGGATGAATTAAACATTATGACACATGTCATACTTAAAGATAGCTGGTTAAACACACATGCATATCATTAACGATGTGGACAATAGCATAAACATGCATCCCTAATATATTCTGGAAGTGCAACAGTCTACATGAGCAAATAAATATCTTTGAAACTTCGTCACAAGCTTGTGACATTCTGTTAAATCAATGTCAGCGCGAACATGTAAAATTCACCGTTCTGCCAACCTCTTGCTCTCATCGAGTATGTATATAAATAAAATTTACTAATTTTGTTTGATTCAATATGCAGACTAAAGCCTTATGTCATGGCTGACTACTCTACCGACAGAACAAACACAGGATAAAGCGATAAAAACAAGAATAAGCTTGATTTTGGTTCTTACATCGGTAAACAACACTTACCTAACAATGACCAAGAAAGTAAGAGCTGAAAGAGTATCCTTATTACTTGTTTGCCATAAGTACCTCTCCAAATGTGAGGCAGAATTCATAAAACATAACTGCAGAACCAAAATCGTTAGCCTCCAGCTCGGTCCCCGCAATGTTAGTGACTGGAGTACTTTTAGGTAGCTCAATTTTGGTCCTGAGAACATTAGTTCCGTCGTTTTGGATTTGAAGATCACCCTTAATTTCACCAGGGAACTTCTCATCAGCAGTCATGTTATTTAGCCTGCAGTTGCCCTTCTTCCGTCTCTTGTTGACAGAAACAGATGAAAAAGCATTGAGACCAGTCCCTATATTCTCATCCCCTTTAGCCGACAATCCATGAGTAGGATCATCGGTCCCTAGGCCCCTCTTTGGGTTGCCTCCTTGTGTTCCTAACAAAGGGGTCAGCAAAACAAGTCAACAATAAAGAACAATCGCATTGTATGACAGAGAATTGCCAAGTAAGTTTCCTCCCTGATGCTCTAACTGACAAGCAAAACATTTACCTTCTTGGCCATCATAGGGAGTGATGTCAACGTCTGTGCAGCAGCCACCATGTCTGAGCCCTTGATTAGCAATTCATGGACAGATGAGTGCCCCCATGCCTTGGCAGCATGGGCGAGTATTCCCGTCGGCGTCTCCCCTTTCTTCTTTCTGCCAACCATAACCAGGTAAGGAATATGCAGGAAGATCCATAAATAATCGTGCATCACCTTTCGCTTGGCTAACCTGCAGAAGCTGCAGTTGCAGATGCCCCTGCATTTGGGGCAGGTCCAGGACTCCTCTTTGGTCATCTCCTCAGCGTTCTCTCCATACCTAAACATGCCATGAGAAAGAACCCGAAGGAAACGAGATCAGACCAAGAGGCTCTACGATGGTCAGCTTGCTCGGCCAGAGATGGAGAAAGAGGTGAGAATAAATTCATTTACCTGTTGAGGAGGCACTTGTGGCAGAAGTGGATTGGACAAAGCCCCTTCTTCTGCGGCTGCTTGCAAGCCACCGCGAAGTCCGTTGTTTTCTGACGACACTGCGAGGCGTATAACAAAAACAACAATGAATCAACCAAATCCGCCCCAACAGAATGAACTACATGTCGCTTGCAGATCCGGAGTGGAGGAGTTGGGCGACGGCAGGTGCTCACCTGGTGGCAGGTCTTCCCGTTCTCCGGGTCATAGATCCGGCCGCCGACCAAACGGACTCCGGGGCACGGGTTGCGTTTCCTGCGAGCCGCTTTCTTGACCTCCCGCGTGTGCTCCGGCATGACCACACTCTCCTCACCGCCGGCGCCCATTCTCACCATGGAGATGCGCTCGATAAAGGGGGAAGACGTAGGGAGAAATGAGCAAGCTCAAAGAGACTGCTTCAGTGCTCAAAATGTCTCCGTAGCGGAATATTTCTTCAATTTACCGAATTTACAGTACCGGGAACGAATTTGTAGGTATTCTCGAAAAACTCCAGATTTTGGCGGGTGTGAAATTTCACTCGTTTCCACCGTCCTACCCGCCTTTTTTGAGAGTTTTCCATTCATATCACGAAACATTACAAAGTAATTGACCCTTACAAGCACATTGAAACGCAAACACAAAGGACATGAACATCTAGAGTACCCTAAGAAAACCATAACACATGAAGATCTCCGGAGCCCTGTGCCATCATCCCTGAAACTTGAGAGAAGACCCCTGCAGCAAAAAGATCTGCAACCAGGCGCAAACAGGTCATCATCTTCGACCAAGGTACAATTGCCGCCACGCTGCTTCCTTCTGCAACAGCCGTCGCCATCTTTGGCTTTGAGTACCGCGAAAAGTGTCCCTTCCGGAAGGAAGAGAATCGAGTCAACCGACCGGTCCAGCACCGCGGCCGGGCCATCCGCCCGGGCAAAGCAGGATCTCCCTCCAGCATCAGCGCAGAGGAAGGAGAAGAACAACAGCAGCACATCATACCGACAAGGAGGAAGAAGGGTCTTCGTCTCCATGCATCCATCGCCCATCTGAGGACCCAATCGGCCAGTGTCGATGGACCTCCAGACACCATAGCCTGCGACCTCCACGAGATCCGGGGATCCCAACCCCGCTGGCTCCTAGACGAAGGCCGGAGCCCCGCCTGACTGCGACCGGAGCCCGGGGAACCTTATTCCGACGCGACACCACCGCGGCAGCCTCGGCGGCGTCTCCCTCAACCCTAACCCTACCGCGCACCCACCGCACGCACAGATCCGAGGTTCCCCCTCCCTCCCGCCGCCGGAGCGGCAGACGGAGAGAGAGGGAACCGGCGGCGGCGCCGGCGGCACGCAAGGGAACCACGTTCGCCCCTAGATCGCCTGTGCGATCTATTTCCTCCGGAGCGGTTCGTGTCCTACCCGCCTTTAATGTGACCAGATTTCGGCGGATTTATGTGAATCATTTGTGTCATGTTTTGGGGCTCGTCACGTGTCGGCGCTCCAATAGCTGGTTCGCAAACTGTATCGGACGGATAATATGAAAAGTGTCGCAATATGTTGTAGGCCTATTGAGATCGGTTGCAAAAGTCTCAATATTTTATATAGAAAAAAACAAGAAAGTAAATGAAATCTGCGGATTCCATTAAAATTTAAATATATTTTACAAATCTGAACTAAATATAAACTAAACCTTTTATCCAGCAACGTTAGTTTTTTTTACATAAAGGGGCTTTATATTACTTAAAAGGTTTAAGTACTCAGTCTCTGCATAATCAAGATGCACATGACGTTAGTAGCGGTCAAATACCGAGTAGTCAAGCTTGTCGCCATTGGCCCCGACCCATCGTCGTGCTCATTAAACTCGGCATCTCTCACGCTTTTTTACTATTTGTTGGTCTTTTCTCTTGAAATGCTTTTGCCCTGTCCTCTCTCCTCCTCTCTTTCCTCTCTCCTCCCTCTTCTTTCCTCCCATTTTGAGAGTCTCTGGTCTTTCTCCGGCTCCTCTCCCTCTCCTCCCCGACGTTCTCATCGGCCGGTGGGGGTGGAGGAGGGGGCGTCGGCTCCGTCCTGTATATATACACTAGTAGCGATAGGTTATACTTTTCCTTCGTGGAATATGGCTTTATGTCGTGGAAAACTTGCTGGTCGACACATTCGAGCACGTTCGTAGTTGCCCTTCTCTGTGGTGCTCTGGTGGTCAGAGCCCGGCAAGGAGGGTGAGGGAGCTACATCCTCCTCTTTGAATAAGCTCGAAGGTGGCCCTCTAGATCTGAAGGTCGCTGGAGGTCTGGCAAGGGGTGGTGGCTATGGTCCTCTTCTTCCTCGTTGGTATGGAGCCAAGAGGCGTAAGGATACGGGTATCCGCAGGGAAGTTCGATGGTGCAAACCAGAGATCATCACACGGTGGACAAGATTTGCCACCAGTATATATGGGTCGCACACTACAACATTTTGTCAGGGACATATATATGGGTGTATGTAAGGGAGTACTGTTAATATGTAATAGTTTAGTAGCGACATATTAGGTATTCTACCTATGTTGGCATCTGTTAGTTGGCTAGGTCTTTATATAGCCATCCTTGTATCCTATGAGTGCAACCAAGAAATGAAACCCTAGTTTTATCTTTATTTCCTGCAATTTATCTTTTATTTAGTTCTGCAATTTATCGGTTTTATCTACCAAATCATCCCAAAATCCCTCTTCTTCGTGATCCAATTCTGCCAGGATCCATCGGGATCCTAACAAAGTGGTATCAGAGCAGTTCGATCCATCGGAATCCTCCCTCCCTTTCCTCCCGTCTCTGATTTCGGTCGCACCGGCGACCCCTTCTTCTTCGGTTCGATTCGCGTCCATGGCGATCGCGCCGTACTCCTCCCCCTACCCCTCCGCCGCCACCTACCCACCTCATCCTCTTCCCGGCGGCTACTACTCTACTACCCCTCCCCTTGCCCCTGCGCCTCCTCCTCCTACCCAGCGCCGCCCGCGCCTCGCTACTTTCCCGCTCCAGCGTACGGCGCCCCACCCGCCTGCCTCTACACCACCACCTACCCCTACCCGCCTCCGCATACATGACCACGCCTGGCTTCTCCCACGGTCAGCGTACGGCCCCTCCACCTTTCCATCCGCCGCCACCTCCTACCCTACCACGCCCGGTTCATTCCTCTCTGAATCCACCACAACCATCCTCACCGATCACCACACCACCCTCCCTTCGACTCCAGCTAGCAAGATGGCAAACGCCGGCGTGCCCAATAGCCTCCTCTTGATGGAAGCTGTCCAAGGTCCCCCGCACAGTTGAGGACTCTCACGTACTGTGCACAGGCGAGAAGGATGCCAAGAAGAGCGGCATCATTCTCCACCCTATCAAGTATTTTGGATTGCAAATTGCACTCCACCTCCTCGTAAGAGCATCTCCGGTCGCGGCGCCCAAATGGGCGCCCAAAGGCCGTCCGGACGTGCCATTTGGGCGCTGTCCGGACAAGGTGCGCCATTTGGGCGCCCGCGTTCCCCACTCGCGGCGCCCAAAGGGGCGCCCCAAAAGGTTTTTTTACATGAATTTTAATATTTTGTGAAAGTAAAAATCAAACATACATAAATATGTAATAGTTCAAATACAATATTTAATAGTTCAAATATATAAAATAAAGTTCAAACGTCTTTCTCTTCCTCCTCTGCCGCTGCCATGCCCCGGCGTGCCCACAAATGCTCCGCTAGATCAGTTTGGAGTGCATTATGAGTATTTTCATCACGAATTTCCAAATGCATTGAGATATAATCTGCGAAATCTGCCGGCACGTTGTGATCAACCTGTGCATGAGGACCCTCAAAGTCATATGGCATATGATCATGCACTGGATTATAGCGCTCACTCTCGATGATCATGTTGTGCAGGATGACACAACAATTCATCACCTCCCACATTTGCTCATTCGACCATGTCAGAGCAGGATACCGAACGATAGCAAACCTTTGCTGCAGCACTCCAAATGCCCGCTCGACATCCTTGCTCTTCTTCCTTCCGAACGACGAGCCTCCCCGTTTTGGGGCGGCATTGGCTTCCTCGTCGGCTTGAAGTTGGAGAAGACAACTGAGAATTGCTATATTCTCATCTTCCTCCGCGGCGATGGCGTCTTCTTCTTCCAACAGCATCGCGGCCATCATCTCGTCGTCGCTATCCATCTGCAATACAACGCGGCCACTGATCAACGACCGGTCGCCGGCTATTGGGGCGACGATGAAAGACGGGGATAAAATCAGGCGAACCTTCCGCCGAACACCTTGCAGGCAGGGCGGGTCGCGGAGAGACCGCCGGGGACGGTTGTATCGAATACAGCGGCGGAGAGATCGCTGGTGCTCGGAACCGAAGGCCGTCGAGGAGAGGAAGCAAACGGCGGCGCCGGCGTCCATGTTTGGGTGGAGCGGAGCCGGCGGCGGGGGGCGGCGGGGGCGACTGGGGCGACGAGGAAAGACGGGGATAAAATCAGGCGACAAAACGACGAGACATAGTCCGTGTCTCACTGCCAGGCGTGGCCCGCGCGTCGGGAGCCGACGTGGCGTCGCGTTTCCTTCCGTCCGGGGCCGCCCCAAGCCTCCCCAAGTTGAGGGCGTGGGCTGGGCGTGCCGGACACAAAACTGGGCCGCGCCGGACCGAATTCGCGTTTGGGCGCCGCGAGTGGGCGCGATTTTGTGTCCGGCACGCCCCAAACGGCTTTGGGCGGCCGTTTGGGCGCCCCGACTGGAGATGCTCTAAGGATGTTTCAACGAGCCAACACATCCAGTCCGCGCGCTACCATTTTTGTCCGTCTAGGTGAAAACAAAGGACGAATGGCAGCCAATGCTCGACAAAATTCTCACCTTTGTTCCAGCAAGGCAAAAGGGCGTGATCGCTTGCTCCGGAAGGCTGATATTAATCCAGTTGACCATCTCTGCAACACCAGTTCACCGTCGGCGATACCTAATTGGATGCTAGAGGAAACTGACAAATCTTTGCAAACTCTCTTCTAAGCCGGATCGGAGGAAGTCAATGGAGGTCAATGCCTTGTGGCATGGAAGAATGTCAGAGGAACCTTCGCTTACAGGTTCTTGCCTTGCCCCTGAAGGGGGGAGTGACTGAATCGCTCACAATAATGACATGATCTTGTGAACTTGTTCGTGCTTTCCATAAAATATGGTACGCCCTTGGCATACTCTCTCCCTCTAAAAATAGTAAGCTCTACTGTGCCATTTACACAGATCTGGCTATAAGGGGAATGTGATGCCAAACAAAATATTTGCTACCGTGGTACTTCAAGCAATACTATTAACCTATTTGCTCCACGTCCGCGACCAATATAATCCGCACCCACGTATTTTACTGGAGCACTATCCACACTGACTCATCCAAGAAAAAATACGGTCCATGGTAGTTCATCGACTTCGGCAAAACATTTCGTGTTATATCTTGGAAAGCTGATAAGGTCAAGGCCAGGAGACGTGACACGAAGCAAAGAAATTTAAGAACTGATTGGATGCGATACATAAGCAGTTAGTCGTTGACAGATAATGCAACTCATAGTGATTTATGCATTTGCTCACCTGCAGAAGCATGCGATCTGATAGAACAAGCTGGCGTATCATCATGTGGCAGTTCTGAGACAACTTAGTTCATTAGTCCAACTAAGTTCTACAAGATTATTGAATCAGGCATATTAATTAGTCAACCCCACCAATTCGAATTAGGCATATTAATTAGTCAACTCCACCCAATTCTGAATAATCATCGACAACGATGAATAACATGAATTTACTCCAGGGCTGCAGATTTAATTTAGGACGCATGGACAATAAGAACAACGTACCAGGAAACCAAACAGGACTGTCCATTTTACAAGGCCATGACAGAGGCAAAGACTTGTTGCGGTTAAGAGAGCAATTGTAATATTGAAATGCTGCAGGTTCAGTCAGCTCGCATTTTTGCATCTACAAGTTAGTACAGTGGCACTCTACCTATCAACCCAAAATTGCTTTGTCCAACCATCTTGGAAGTCTCAGTGAAGGCTTGATTCCAAGCTTAGTCAGGAAGATCGTGTAAATTATGTGCAGTATGAAGACAAAGAACCCGCAGTTAAGTAGAAGCTGTCACATAAAGTAAAAGTCACTAAATGAACAAGCTTGTGCTACGGGTTTAATTTGGCAGATTGAAAATTACCAGTGTCCCAAAGATTACATAAATTGCATCCATGGAAGGAATTGCGTTCACACCAGCGGCCGCCAGAATGTATGTCAAGGAGGCATGTATGTTAACGGTTATCTGAAATGATTAGAAGTTACTGAAAAGACAATCCTCTCCCCCTTTGATCTTAAAGTTGAATAGAGAAGTACAGTAATATACCAGTTGAAGAATATTTTCTCTTATCAGGAACGATGACACTAAAACATATCCGCAAGCTCCCACAGCACGGATCTGCAAAGCAAATTGTCAGATTAGAGATTTAATTTAACATATACACTAAAAATAAGAATAGCACAGACGTCAGATCAAAATGACCATTGGGAAAATATCTGACATTGACTTAGTTCCTAAGCAAGACAGCCTCTTTATTGATTATTACCCAATGATCGTGAACTTTGGTATTAGCAACACTGGCTGTTTATTTATTTCCACCCAATGATCCAGAATTCTGATATCATTTGGACCTACCGACTATCCACTTTGTCCTTACAAAAACATGAGCTTATGCACCAGCATATACTACCTCTATTCATCTATTATGAGGAAGTTTCATCTGGTCAATTTAGACATCAAGTCAAATTAAGAAACATGAGCTATGTTTGCCTTCCTAGGAAAAATAACAAGCAATTTGCTACTCCCTCCTATATTCGTGTGGTTGTAATAAAATTTTATATCATGACACGGAGGGAGCAACTGCTAAAACTGGTAAAAAACATAAGAAATATTTGGTGCTGGTTTTAGTTTCGCTCCGTATTTTTGTGACAAGAACTAGCACAAAATGTAACCTTTACTGCGCAAACATAGGAATAAAGATATATGCGTACATTAAAGTCGTGGGCTAGACAGATGGATTCATATTTTCACACAGAAACTACATTACTATGTTCAACATTCGAAATAAGGTGAATGGCTCAATTCTGTGCGGAATGTTTCAAAAGGTTCATGGTAAGGTTGTCGAGTTCGGGTCCAAAACCTAAGAGGTTCATGTGTAGTCTGTATGTGATCAACACTCAGTAAGATATATATAAAGTATGAAATACCAAGTGAGAAAGGATGTTTACAATCGAGCAAACTATAATGGAAATAATCCAATTGGTCTCCAACCTGATACAAGAAGAGGAAAAACTGTTAACATTACTCATAGTCAAAGTAACACTGAGCGTAAGCTACAGATGAAAAAATGCATCTCTGATGCAAATCTGAAAGTTTTTATGGACATACAAGCCAACGGTGAAAGCGAAAGCTTCAACTTTTAACCTTTGGTATTCCTCACCTCCACATAGTACCCATGGCCAGACCAACTACTCCATGCATAAGCTGCAGCAAAACAAGAGCAAGAAATGTAAAAATGTACTCCTCAGTCATAAAAAATGAAGAGTTCTTTCAATCTCTCAAGTCTCACAGAAGATACATAACTAAAATGAACCAATATATACAGACAAGATAAAAGAAAGAGGTAACTTCACCAACAAAACCAAAAATAAAATACTTAAATGAGCAAGGAATACTGTTGCTCAATGATTGACAAATGAAACCCTTGCTGTTGCAGCTTCCAATCTATAAATATAGTAGGAGTTCTCCATATAGAATATTGATTTATTTCAGCTAAGAGGTACAGATCGTTTGTTCCAGAATATGATGTTATTATTCATTTCAATGATGTTAAAGCCACCAATTCAACACTCAACAACAGCGCCAATAGCTGTTAATTTCAATGTAAATATGTGGATTGTTAACTTTACATGTTTTAAACTGCTCAGTTGCCATTACTACAGCTACTACGTGAATCATAAGTCAGAATAAAGTCACTTACTAGATAAGTTGACGCTTTTACAGGGCCAGACAATGTGAATAGCAGTAAAACAGTAGCCACCTGGTGAGGCAATGAAACAAAATTAAGATGAAAGATATGATAGCTCTATAGATGTCAAGTGAACCATATGATCAGACTTACCATGGTTTTCCTGCCAGTTTGTAGCCCCCATCTCAAGGAGGATATAAGTATTGGCAGTGGAAAAAAGCAACTAAAGTAATTCTGCATCAGCAAATAAAGATATGTCTAATTACTCCAGAAATTTGAATGAATAGTTGCAAATAATATGGTAAATAACTAAGAGAGTAAAAGGAAAAATGATAAAAGTCTTCCATACAGTTGTTTTGCGTGGCCTTAGACATCTAATTTGGACAGTGATAAGTAAATAAAAGTATGTACTACTCAGGAAGATGCTCAGCATTAAAATTCTATTTCCAAGGACAAGCCAGCAGACTGAGCAAGCGACTATGCTGTAGGCAACCCAACAATGGATGCCTTGAAGTTTTCAACAGACCAAGTTAATCATATACAAATGCTGGCGAGATTTATCAAGCACGTCTATGGTTGGTTACAATTACTCTGTGCGAGAGGGACTATGATGTATCAACAGTCGGCTAAATCAATAGAAACCAACTAAGAGGAAAAACATTGCACAACGATCTGAAAGAAGAAAGGACAGTATACCTCGATGGCGAGGGAGTTGCTGAGGAAGTATGCGAGGCCAGCGACGGACGCGAACATTGCGCACTCCACGAGTTGCCGTGTCTTGGCGAGTGCCTCGCCCAGGTCCTCCTCTTCCTCGTCCCCATCCACGCCCATCCGCAGCTCTCCGGAGAACGCTCGGCCGACGGCGAGCCGAAGCGGAGGGTTTCGAGCCCGGAGCGCGGCGACCGCGGATGGAAAGGGAAGCTTCGGGAGTGGGGAGGCGGCCAAGCGGCGGCGAAGGTCCGGTCGGAGCGGCGGCGCAGAGAAGTGCGCGCAAGGGTGGATGCGCAGGCGAAGCATAATCGCTTGACCGACGACGGCCCCGTCGCGGAGGGGAGGCGGCGATGTGGCCGGAAGATGGCCGGAGCAGAGCTCTCGGGTAGGCGCGTGTGGGGGCTGCGATGCAGTTGTGATAAGGATCGGACGGCGTCAGTTAACTCTGGAGGCGATAAGAGGAAACAAACTGTTAACTCCTGAACGCAGTAGACGAAATGGCGCTGCTACTGCTGCCGACCACCGCGTGTTGCGCCGCTGCGGCGCCGGCGCCGGCGTCGGTCGCCTTCTCGCCATCCCGGCTCCGCGCGTCGCACCTCGTCTGCGCCTTCCCTCGCCTGAGGAAGTACGGCCGACGGAGCCGCGAGCCAGTACCCACCAGCTTCGACGACGACGAGGACGAGGACGACGACGACATAGAGGAGGCGGTCGACGAGGATATCTTCCTGAAGAATCGGCCCAAGCCAGCCGGGTTCGGCGTGGGGAAGACCTACACCACCGACAGTCCGACAGTGAGGAGCGGCTTCTCCAGGAGATGGGCCTGGGCGGCGCAGGCGCGGGGCGCAAGAGCGAACCGCCCCCGGCCAAGAGCCTCAAGGCCGCCGATTCGGCCGGAGAAACCGTCGCAGGTTAGCTTCCTCTCTCATCGGCTCACAATTGCTCTACAACTCTGTTTGAAAATCGTCAGCCGAGTAGTTATAATAACCGGGAATTCTCACCTGACGCGTATCTTAGGGAGTATCTGAGATTGTGTGAAAGCTATAATGTTGGATATAGCGAGCTAGCCAATATACAAAAAATATGTAATGCGGACGTTCAAGATTGGCTAAGAAATGTGAAATTAGCTGATTATAGCGTTGGCGCACCCTCCAACACAGCTTTCTTTGATGAACCAGCAATCTTGTGGACCCAAAACAGTGTTTCAACCATGATAGTGTTATTTCTGTAGTGCACAACGATGGTGATGCATTTGGCAGTTGAGCTCCTTTGTAATCTTATTTCTCTAGTTTCACCTTTTTGCGGCATTATGAAACTAGTTGCTCCTTTTTTGTTGTTGAGAAACACGGTACACACAAACTAGTTGCAGTGAGTCGTAATGTTTGATTCGTCTCACAGTTGATAGCTGTTTGAAAACTAAGATATTTTGCATTCTTGAGATTGTCTAATGTTTGATTCGTCTTATATCTAGCCGTGAGTCGTAAATTTTCCTCTAGAATATGAAGTTCTTAAAACTAGTTGAACTCACTCCTTATGATGTTGTGAGTAGTCAACAGTAAAAAAGGAATCAAGTCAGCCATGTTATGTTGTGGGATTTTCTTACTTCAGCACAAAGTTTTGAAGAAAGTATTATTGAACATAAGCCTGATTTTCTTGATGAATTGCCTGTACTCTGTCATAGATCTCAGCAAGGATGGCGTCCATGTTCGTATTTGGAACCTCCCGAAAAAGAAGAACATACATAAGGACCTGAACCTAGCTTTCAAAGGGTTTCCTGGCCTGGTAACTATAAACCCAGCAAACTCTGGAACTAAAAGGACCCGCGATCCTATTTGTAAGGGTTTTGCATTTCTCAAACTGGAGTCCGTGGAGGCTGCAACCAGGTAACTTTATTTTTCGCTGAATTCTCTTACAATCCTTGTACAATTACTTGTTACTTTACAAATCCGTTCTATATCTATCAAAATTCCATGTAATAAGAGATTCCTTATTTTCTTGTCATGTGCCTTTCTCATATCATCAACGAGAAAAGAATGGCAATGTTGCTCAGTAGTTTCTGAATCTTCTGTTCATCCAACATGGCTTGGATTACATCCATCAGCACTTGTCTTGGACATTGTTATTCGTCTATACCATTTCCTAGCTCATTGATTGCATCAATTAACTTCACACTGCTTCTGCCAATGTGTACAATGAATTGTGGTACCTACATTGTGTTACTGTCTCAAATGTTTCCATTGCTTCTCCTTGATGCTATGGACACACGAATGCATATTTATCTATTTGTGCTTTCTATTCAACTCCTACCGCCCATTAATTGAATACAACTCCTTCTAATGTGATATTGTGAAAGCCCGGATTAAGGGTGAAGTCCAGAAGCTGTTTCTCATTAAAATTCACGCTTGTTTCTCATTAATTCCGTCTTCAGCCACAAAGAACTCAGTGTAATGCACTTGTGTTCAGATCCTTTTGAACTTGCATCACTTGTTGCTTATTCAATGATGAATCCAACGACTACCAACTTCTTTTTCCAGCATATAACACCCATTCCAGACCCCACCTGGTGTGGGAGTTTTTAGCTCTGGGTCTGTCCTATAACACCCATTCCAGATCTGTACCAAGTTCATTTGTTCATGCTCAATGCGTATTCCCGTTTCAATTTGTTTAACATAGATCACATTTCAGCGATGATGCATTAATCTTGTTCCTGTATGACTTTATTTTGGACTGTTGGACTGGTACTTGGATTCGAAGCACTTTTCTTCTCTGTGCCATTTCTCTCAGCGTTTTTTATATCCTTTGGTTTCGAACAACTCAAAAAATGCTTTACTTTTGTTGCAGGTTTGTCGAAATATACTCTAGTAAAGCCGTGTCATTTGGCAAGGTCCAGAAGCCAATCAAGTGCTGCATTGTTGAAGGGCACATCTCTACAGATCATTCAGATCAAGCATCCAGTGGTCATGTACCAGGGCCGTCAAATCCCCAACGTTTGGTGGCTGTAAGGTGATTGGCAGGTTGATCTGTCGTCCAGTAGCCACTCATAGTTTTCGTTTTTGTAGACGATAGCATTGCCATTAGCAGGAAAGCCTAAAACCTTTCCCCGAAGAGATTATTTAGATAGACAGGGACTGGAAACAATACCCTCAGACATGCAGTGGTTTTAGTACAGTTTCCATGCCCATCTGGAGGGATTGTGTCTAAGATAGGTCTTATTGTCTCGGATCATTCAGCAGGCAAGAGGAGTTGAATTAATCTCAATCCTCGATATTTGGTATGAATCTCGAGAATAAAGGAGTCGCTTACTAAAAGAAGAGGTAATGGGTGCCTCGTCCCGATGATAAATGGTGTTGTTTGTAGTAGTAACCTAGAAAATATGTTTTTTGTATCAATGTACAATATACAAGTCATTTTTGGAATAATTGTGCATGTATTTTACATTAAACTAGATGATATGTTATGACCGGGGTCACCTATACCCGGAGGAGGCCCAATGGGCAGGTTTAGTTAGGGGCTTGGCCCACAAGTTATCTCAATTTCATTATATAAACAGTTGTAAACACTCCGTGAAAAGACAAGCAATAAACATATTTGTTGCTCCGACTCCCTGAGGAGTCGGACTCCCAACCCTAGCCGCCGCCTCCTGTCCTAGCCGCCGCCTTCCCTCGAGCCGCCACGGCGCCCTCTCGCCGCCGTGTTCGTTCCTCCCCTCGACAACCTCCCTTCCACCCCTACAACCTCTGCTCTAGAACCGGTAGAACCCTAGCACCTACCACCTTGGTATCAGATTGCTCTTGTTCGATCATGTCTTCCTCGGCCACCACCTCCGCCGCGATGCCCACCACCACCGCCGCCACCATCTCCTCCGCGCCGACCTTCCCTGCGGCGGCCGCCACCGTGCCGGCTGCCTCCCCCGCGTCGGTCGCCGCCGCCTACACCCCCACGGAGATGAGCGGGGTCCTCAACGACCTCGTCACCGCGGTCCAGGGCATCCGACAGTACTTGATCGGGCCCTACGGGCCGCCGCAGCCGCCGCCGCCCGCCCTCTCCGGCCCGCCGGCCATGCCGTGGTCCTCCACCGCGGCCTTCACAGGGCTGCCGCCGCAGCCGCCGGCCACGTCCGCCCTGCCGTGGCAGCCGTTACAGCCGCCGCCCAGCGTCGGGCCGGTTTCGCCCCTACCGGGCGGCGTCTCCATCCACCAGGTCCGCTTCCCATCGTCGCCATCACCACTACCGGCCTGGCTGTCCGGGTCGTCGCCATCGCCGGTCTACACTACGGCCGGCGAGCCGCCAGCGCCCACCCTCACGTCCAGCGCCACGACGAGTTTCGCGGGCCTACAAGCGGGCCGCGTCGAGCCCTCCGTCCATGGCGGTCCTACACAGCCGCCACCACGGTTCGCCAAGATCGACTTCGCCACCTACGACGGTACGGAGGACCCTCTCAACTGGCTCAACCAGTGCGAGCAGTTCTACCGCGGGCAGCGCACCCTCGCGTCGGACCGTACTTGGCTCGCCTCTTATCACCTTCGGGGCGCCGCACAGACATGGTACTACGCCCTCGAGCAGGATGAGGGCGGCATGCCTCCTTGGGAGCCCTTTCACGAGCTATGTCTCCTGCGTTTCGGGCCGCCGATCCGCGGGAGCCGACTGGCCGAGCTCGGCCGCCTCCCCTTCACCTCCACGGTACAGGACTTCGCCGACCGTTTCCAGGCCCTTGCATGCCACGCGCCTGGTGTGACGGGGCAGCAGCGGGCCGAGCTCTTCGTTGGTGGTCTTCCGGATCACATACGTGTGGACGTGGAGCTTCAGGGTCCCCAGGACCTCCAGACGGCCATGCACTACGCCCGCGCTTACGAGCATCGCGCACATGCGTTGCAGCAGGCGCCGCCGGGACGAGGAGGCCGCCAGTCCGCCCGGCCACCTCCGCCCGTACCTGTGCCCGGCCGGCAGACCCCACCCACTCCGGCCGCCACCACTCCGGCCACCACGCGGACTTTCCGTCGGCTCACCCCGGCCGAGCAGCTCGAGCGCCGTCGCCAGGGCCTTTGCTTCAACTGCGACGAGCCTTACGTGCCGGGCCACGTTTGCCCGCGCCTCTTCTACTTGGAGACGGTCGACTACATCGAGGACACACCCGCCGACGGGCTCGGCGAGTTGCCCCCACCCGCAGCTGCGGAGACCGTCCCCGCAACCACGAATGCGACAGCGTTCGTGGTCTCGCTCCATGCGCTTGCTGGCATCCGTGACGAGCGCACTATGCTCTTGCCGGTGACGATTTACGGCCAACGGCTGGTGGCCCTCCTGGACACGGGTTCCACGCATAACTTCCTGCCCGAGGCTATGATGCGCCGCTTAGCCCTTCAACCGACGGGCGGGGAGCATCTTCAGGTCGCGGTGGCGAATGGCGACCGCTTACGGTGTCACGGGCTGGCGCGGGACGTGCCGATCACCATCGGCGACGAGCACTTCACCATCACGTGCGCCGGCATCGACTTGGGCTGCTTCGACTTCATCCTCGGCGTCGACTTCTTGCGGACCCTCGGTCCCATCCTCTGGGATTTCGACTCCCTGACGATGACTTTCTGGCGTCTGGGTCGCCATATCCGGTGGGAGGGCATCGGGGGCGCCTCTCCGGCGAACCCGCAGCTGCAGTTGGCCGCGGCCGCCACCGAGTCTGAGCGCCCACTGTTGGATCACCTCCTGCAGCAGCACGGCGACCTCTTCGACGAGCCTCAGGGCCTTCCACCTGTCCGGGTGTATGATCACCGCATCCATCTCTTGCCGGACACGCGCCAGTTGCAGTGCGGCCCTACCGCTACCCCCAGCCGCAGAAGGACGAGCTGGAGCGGCAGTGCGCGCTCATGCTCGCCACGGGCATCATCCGCATCTCCACGTCGCCATTCTCGGCGCCGGTCCTCCTCGTCCGCAAATCGGACGGCACGTGGCGCTTCTGCATCGACTACCAAGCCCTTAATGCCATGACGCTCAAGGACAAGTTTCCTATTCTGGTGGTCGACGAGCTCTTCGACGAGCTCCGTGGGGCGCGCTTCTTCACCAAGCTCGACTTACGGTCGGGCTACCACCAGGTGCGGATGCATCCAGATGATGTCACCAAGACGGCGTTTCGGACTCATCATGGCCACTTCGAGTTTTTGGTGATGCCTTTTGGCCTCTCCAACGCTCCGGCGACCTTTCAGGCCCTGATGAACGACGTCCTTCGGCCGTACCTGCGACGGTTTGTGCTCGTTTTCTTTGATGACATTCTTATCTACAGCACTTCGTGGGCGGAGCACCTTCAGCACATCGCCATCGTCTTTAACGAGCTTCGAGCGCATCATCTTCACCTTAAGCGCTCGAAGTGCTCGTTCGGGACGTCTTCAGTCGCCTACCTCGGCCACGTCATCTCGGCCGAGGGGGTGGCTATGGATGCCGACAAGGTGGCGGCCGTCGCGGCTTGGCTGACGCCGCACTCGCCGCGGGCCCTCCGCGGTTTCCTGGGGCTCGCGGGGTACTACCAAATTTTTTTCCGGGAGTTCGGCCTCATCGCGGCCCCGCTTACGCGGCTGCTGCGTCGCGACGCCTTTGCCTGGGATGACGAGGCCACAACGGCGTTCGAGGCCCTGAAGGGGGCCTCACGACGGGACCCGTCCTTCAGATGCCGGACTTCGACCGCCCGTTCATCGTCGACTGCGACGCCTCCGGTGTGGGGTTTGGTGCGGTCCTTCATCAGGGCGAGGGGCCACTCACCTTCTTCAGCCGGCCCTTCGCCGCGCGCCATCTTAAGCTCGCTGCGTACGAGCAGGAGCTCATTGGCTTGGTGCAGGCGGTGCGCCACTGGCGGCCCTATCTCTGGGGTCGGTCGTTCCGGATTCGCACGGATCACTACAGCCTCAAGTTCTTACTGGACCAGAGGCTGTCGACGGTGCCGCAACATCAGTGGCTCAGCAAGCTCTTTGGCTTCGACTTCACCGTCGAGTACCGTCCAGGCCGCCTTAACACCGTGGCCGACGCCCTGTCTCGCCGCGATGCCCCCACGACGCAGCCGTCGGAGATTCTGCGGGGGCGGCGCTCTCCATCCGCTCGGGGCCCACGTTCGCCCTCTTCGCCGACATCCGTCGAGCCACCGCAGCCGCACCGGACGCTCAGCTCCTTCGGCAGCGACTTGCTGCTGGCGACTTGGAGGAGCCGTGGCGCCTGGCAGACGGCTTGCTCCTCCATGGGCGTCGGGTCTTCGTGCCGGACCACGACGACCTCCGTCACCAGGTGCTGCTGATGGCACACTCGGCGGGACACGAGGGTGTGTAGAAGACCCTCCATCGTCTCTGCGCCGACTTCTACATCCCGGGGATCGGGCCCTGGTCCGAGATTGGGTGCGGTCTTGTGTGACGTGCCAGCGTAACAAGACGGAGACGCTGCGGCCGGCTGGTATGTTGCAGCCTCTGGAGGTGCCTACTCAGGTCTGGGCCGATATCTCCATGGACTTCATCGAGGGCCTTCCCACGGTGGGCGGGAAGTCCGTCATCCTCACGGTGGTCGACCGCTTCTCCAAGTATGCTCACTTCATCGCGCTCGGCCATCCCTACACTGCCTGTCGGAGTATCGGCATTGGAGACAGGAGATGGGGGTCCTCTAGCCGAGGGTGAATCGTAGGGAAGAAGGTGGACGTCGTCAAGGTCGGGATCGAACACGGCGGTTTACCCAGCTTCAGGCTCCACGGCGGTGGCGGAGCCCTACGTGCTGCTATAACTCACTATAAGGCGAATTGCCGTGTTACAGGTTACAATGAGTAGATTGGATGTAGGATGAGTTGCCCTGAGGCTTCCCTGGTCCGGCTTATATAGGCGGCCAGACCTAGGGTTACAGGAATATTGCGTGTCCGACAAGTATTGGGAGTCCTAAACCTGTCCGCCAAGTCTACCGCCTTCCGTCTTGGACTTGTCGGCGTCGTGGGCTTCGGCCTTGGGCTCTCCTTGCCGGCATCCGCTTACCTTATCGTCAGCTATCTGGGCCGCCCGGTAGGCCAAAGGCCTTGCCACCACTGCGGGCCACCCTGGACTAGCCGGATTACGCCATGTTGGTTGTACCCCCTTGTGATACGACCCCAACATTAGCCCCCAGGAGGGTCCGAGTTCTCCAGTTGCCGGCTTGTCTTCATCCTGTAAATGTTGTCGGTTTCTGGAGGGCTTGGATCCTTGTGAAGTTGAATCAGGCGGCGATCCATCAAGCAGTTGCCGGAACATCGCCGCCAACATGGGTAAGACGGCTCTGACCTCCTGTCAGGAATCTTTCCTTGTGCTGTCAAGTTGATGGGACTGGTCAAGGCCTTCGTGACGTCACTGGGTCCACGACAGTTTGAAAACCAGCGCACGCACGATGATGACCACCCCACTACGCGCGAGAATCGAGGCGCCGGCGCCGCTCGTCGTCGCCCCGCCTCACAGATGGCGGACACGTGTCCCACGTCGTGGCCTGCTCAGCGCTTGCACGAATCTCAGAGCGGTTTGGGGTAGTTAACACAGCGATTTCCTTGGAATGGATTCACTGTGCCATTTCCCCCCTCGCGCTTCGACTTCACTCGATCCTCTGCGCCTCGCTCCCGCAACCACTCCGGCGACCTTGCGCTCCGGCGAACCACGCCTTTCCACTCCTCTAAGCAATGGATTATTCCGGCGGGCGTCCATCTTCGGCGGCGGCGGGCGAGCATACGGCTGCGGGATCTGAATCTCATGCGGCGGCGATGGCGGCGCCCCTCGACGCCGTCCCCTTGGCTTCCATGCCTCCCGCAACGGATGCGGGCGGCGTTGAGCCTTCTTCCTTAACTCCGGCGCCCCTCATAGACCCTTCCACGGCCTTCCCCGATCCCTCGATGCGGGTAGAGGAGGCAGACGCGGCGGCGGATGCAGAGGACCTCGGCGACGAGCTCGCCGAAGAAGAAGAAACGGCGGATCTTGGGTCTCGCTATTGGCTTCCGTCTTGCATGACGGAGGCCTACGCCCAGGAGTTGTCGGATGCCGGATTTCTCCCCCCAAGACGGAGAGTTTCTGGCGGATTCCCGGCAACGAGTCCATCCCTGAGCCCCAAGATGATGAGAGGGTCGTCTTGGCGTCACACCTCCTCCGCGGTATGGGCTTGCCTCCTTCCGCCTTCTTTTCTGCTGTACTTAGGCACTATGGGTTGCAACCGCATAATATTGCGCCCAATAGCATCTTAGTATTAGCCGGCTTCCAGGCCCTCTGCGAGGGGTACTTAGGCATAGTTCCCACCGTGGAGTTGTTTAAGTATTGCTTTATATGCCGCCGGCAAACTATTGCCGACGGCCAGCTTGCGACCTGCGGCAGTGTCACATTTAACTGCCGCAGAGGTAGCTGGTATCCAAAGATCCCGGTCATTGACTCGGTGAAGAATTGGACCAGCACCTTCTTTTATTGTAAGGATATCCCGGCACCCGGTCAGTCGGTGGGGATTCCCCCTTTTGAGAATTGTCCGCCAAAGTATGCGGACCATTGGACGGAGAAGGCGGCAACCAATTTGCCGGAGGAACAACGCCGCGCTTTTAGGCGGATGGAGTTCCTCGCGAAGACTATGGCGCCCCCTCGTCTTGATGGAGCCGACACCGTCGTGTGTTGGCTGTCGAGGAAGATTATGCCGCTTCAGCACCGTCCGCTGAAGATGTGCGAGTACCAGCCGAATGCAGCCGACAACGCCACTCTTGACGAGGACGTGCTGCTAATTCGTCTGAGGGCCCTCATTGTGCCTTCCAAGATTAAGGCGCCGAGGGCGTCCCCATGTTTACTTTCGACAACCCTGCTCCAGCGGTAAGACGTTTACTTTTTTCATTTGCCCATTAGCCGGCTTCTTGCACTAACACATAGTTGTCTCCGCAGCTGATGAGCCTGGCGGAGAACGAGATGGCGTGCCTTTGGTATGAGGCGGATACCAGCAAGGCCAAGAAACGCAAGGCCCCTGCCGCCTCTACCAAGGACATGGAGAGGAAGAAGAAAGCGGCCCTGGCCGGCTCGGCTGATGCCGGGAACCTGGCGGACAAGGCCTCCGGCAAGCGGTAAGAAAACAATCTTGACGCCATTTTTGCACACGCTTGAATGATGTCTTAACCTTCTTTTTATTTTTCACGCAGCATAAAGCTTGCCATGCCAAAGCTGCGTGCCGGCTTGCTAGCGGGTGGCGGCAGAGGGAAGTTGCCTCGCTCGTCTCCCGCCATTGCACCCGGCACCCCAGTGACATTCTCCCGGAACCTACTCGGAGGGCCAGCCTGGGATAAATTACGCCACAAGGGCTGCGAGCAAGGCGGCCACCAGCAAGAAAACTGCTGACCCTACACCCACCACGGCTGAAGCTTCGGCTAACGATGCCGCCACCTTCATTAGGATGAAGGTGGAGATGGAAGGTGCTGGTGCCGGCGCGTCAGGCTCAGGCCCTCGTAACATCAAGGTGATAAACCCCCTGCAGACCCTTGTTGACATGCGCCGCAGCTGCCGCGGCCAATGGGACCAACTGCATGAAGAGATAGAGGTAAGCCGGCCTATAGCCCCAGCCCCTGATCACTTTGGCGGTTAAAAATCCTTTAGCTGCCAAGGTCATAGAGCTAAGATAGCCGGAGACTTAACCTCGTTTTGCTTCTTGTTCGACAGATTGCTCTTTCCTCCAACAAGGAGCTTTTCCAAGCCACAGAGGCTAAGAATATTGAATGCCGCCAACTGAAGCAGGAGCTTGAGATGAAGGATGCGCAAATTGCGAGCTACGAAGAGGCTCGCAAAAAAGATGAAGGTGACATTTTACCTTGCCTTCAATTTTTTCGCCTCCTTTTACTCTCGCCGACAACTTGCTTTAGTTGGGCTTTCCTTTTTGTAAATTTTTTGTAGAACTGTTAAGCACTGCCCGAGAAATTCTTGCGAATTCGGGTGACATGCAAGCTCTAATGAACGAAGCTGCAGATCTTGCCGAAACAATCCTCAAGCTGAAGGCGGAGCATACCAAGGAGTTGGAGAAACGCGATCTGAGCACGCCCAAGCCCTTAGCCAGCTCACTGAACAGCTGCAAAATCTTGGCAACAGTTTAGCAACTGTTACTCAGAACACCAAGACTCAGCAGGAGCTGCATGCCCAAGCCGTGCGGCGGGCTGAAGAAAAGCTTGCTCAGCATGAAGCCGAGATCGCCGCCATTCAGGAGCATGTGCTAGGTAAGATCCGTCAATTTTGCTTCGCCATTTGAGCAATTTTATGTTTGTCTTAACCGTTTGTCCATTGTTTTCAGTGCCGACTGGTTTTGATGACCAATCCGACTCCGCCCGCGTCCCTCACGCCTCCGCCAAATTGGCGGCTTGATCCGCCGTGCTGTCAATGCAGGACAAGCTCTTGCCAACAAACTTTATCCCAGCAAGGAGAGCGACCCCATTGACTTCGAATTCCTGCCCGAGCTTCTTGAGAAGCTCAGCCAAGAATACGAAAGCAACATGCGATCGGCTGCAAGGGGAGGGGCGAAGAAAGCGCTGGTGCTGACCAAGGCATGGTATCCGGATGCCGACATCATCAGTTGACGAATTCATGCCAACTGAAGATGAAGACGGCAACACCATTGACGTTGCGCAAGTGCAAACCTCTGTGCAGGGGTATGCCACGCGTATCGCCAATATGGTGGACCTCGGCAAGTTTACAAGCCGCATCCAGATCCACATGCCGAGGCAAGCACTTCAGCAGCCCCAGCCCCAGGCATGGCGGAGGAAGAGTTGGCGGAAGAAGAGGATGTTCCCGAAGGCAGCGCCAGCCCCAAGACCGTTCCGGCACCTGCGGTTTAATCCTGCACAAACAATTTATGATGCCTGCATTAGTCTGTAATGCAGAAGAAAACTTTGTCGTGCGTTGTAAACTTAATTTATTTTGTGTTTGGGCCAACTTTTATGCTACACTTGGCGGTAGGCTAACTTAAGTGGCCCGCCTTAAAATGTGTTTTGTGTTCATACATTTGACTTTTTCGTATGTTGGCGGTACCTCATCACAGTGACTTTAGCTGTGCCAACCAGGTGCTATACCAATTAGTTTAGACACAGAGACCAAAGCCGGCATTTTGGTGCCAACTACATACTACTAGGCGACCCATGCATAAACAAACAAAACAGACAAACTAGGCGGTGCAAAATTTGTTTTGCTTTTAATTTTGCCGGCAGGCGGCAGATGTCAAAAGTTGTCGGACCATTGGCTCTGAGCCTAGAGAAAAAATCTATTTGGTAACTTTTTTGACATGGCATGAAAATGATTACAAGAAAAGACAAAAGATGGCATGACTCTCAAAACTAAAATGAGCACCACAGACTTTTATTTCATGATCATAATGTACTTGTTACAATGTGGAAATTGCTAAGTGTAGAAAGGACGTAGCTGCTCAATGTTCCAAGGCCTCTTGGTTTCCTCATACTTGTCGTCACTTTCCGCTTGCGCTTGCGGCCACGAGTCTTCCTGTAGCCGTCTTTGATATCCATCAAGTAGTAGGATCCATTGAGCAACACCTTGCTGACCACGAAAGGTCCTTCCCATGGCGGGGATAGCTTATGCAAGCCTTTCCTGTCTTGGATTAGGCGGAGAACTAGATCACCTACCCTAAAGCTTCGTTTCCTAACTCTACGGCTATGATAGCGGCGTAGGCTTTGCTGGTAGATGGCTGATCGAGCCAAGGCAACATCTCGCTCTTCGTCAAGTAGGTCTAGTCCGTCCTGTCTTGCATCTTCTGCGTCTTCTTCGACGTAGGCTTGCATTCTGGGAGAATCGAACATCATGTCGGATGGCAGTACTGCCTCAGCCCCATAGACTAAGAAGAAAGGAGTGAACTTTGTTGATCTGTTTGGAGTTGTACGCAAACTCCAAAGGACAGATTGCAATTCGTCAACCCAAGCCCCAGCTGCCCTGTGCAATGGTACTTCGAGACGTGGCTTAAGCCCCTGAAGAACTAAGCCATTTGTACGCTCTACTTGACCATTAGCTTGTGGATGAGCAACAGAAGCTAGGTCAAGGCGGATGCCGTGCTTGTAACAGTACTCCTCAACTTCGCCTTGGGAGAGATTCGTGCCGTTGTCGGTTATGATGCTATGAGGCACCCCGAACCGAGCGATTATTCCCCACAGAAAATTGGCGGCAGTGGCGCCATCAAGCTTTTTGATAGGTTTAGCTTCAACCCATTTTGTGAACTTATCTACGGCCACAAGCAAGTGTGTGTAGCCGCCAGGTGCCGTCTTAAAGGGTCCAACCATGTCCAAGCCCCAGACTGCGAAGGGCCAGGTGATGGGTATTGAGCGCCTGAGCCGGCAAGTGAGGTTGCCGAGCATAAAGCTGGCAACCCTTGCACGTCCTCACAATTTCCTCAGCGTCTGCCTTGGCCGTCAACCAGTAGAATCCTTGCCGAAAAGCTTTCGAAACAAGGGAACGAGATGCCGCATGGTGACCGCAATCGCCAGAATGGATCTCGTCTAACAGGTTGCGACCTTCCTCCGATGAAATACAACGCTGGTAAACTCCGGTAGGCTACGCTTGTATAGCTCACCGTTGATAATTGTGAAAGCTTTGGCTCTTCTTATGATTTGCCGCCTTAATACCTCATCATCCGGCAACTCTTGGTTCGTCAAGAAATTCATGTAGGGGTTGTCCAGTCCGGCTTCACCAAATAGACCGCATAGCTTGCATCTTCTACTGGTTCCGCTGCTTCTGGATCCAAATGGTCAGCTCCTTTGATGGACGGCTTGTAGAGGTGTTCCAGGAAAACATCTTTGGCACCTTTTTGCGCTCAGATCCAAGCCTGGCAAGTGTGTCTGCCGCCTCGTTCTGAGCTCTCGGAATGTGGCGAACTTCGTAACCCAGGAAGCATTTGGCGAATTCATCGACAGTGGCTCTGTAAGCCGCCATCGTTGCGCTTTTTGCGTCCCAAGTTCGAATCTGCTGTGCCACCAAGTCGGAATCGCCGTAACAGAGAATGCGCTGGATGCCGATTTCTTTGGCAATGTGCAAACCATGAAGGAGCGCTTCATATTCGGCAACGTTGTTTGTTGCCTTGAAATGAATTTGGAGCACGTAGCTCAACTTGTCTCCTTGTGGGTTTCTAAGCACAACCCCAGCCCCAGACCCTTGGAGCATCTTGGATCCGTCAAAGTGCATGATCCAGTACTCTGACTCAGGGAGAGGGATTTCCTCCATACTTTCTGTCCAATCTGCCACAAAATCGGCAAGTGCCTGAGATTTGATGGCAGTTCTGGGCTTGTATGAGATGTCGAACGCAGCAAGTTCAATACCCCATTTGGCGACTCGGCCAGTGGCTTCAGCGTTGTTGATGATATCACCCAAGGGTGCTTTGCTCACAACCGAGATGGAATGATCCTGAAAGTAATGCCTCAACTTTCTGGCGGCGAAGAATACGCCGTATGTCAGTTTCTGGTAATGTGGGTAACGCTGTTTTGAAGCGGAAAAAACTTCGCTGACAAAGTATACTGGTCTTTGTTCAGGAACTTCCGAGCCTTCTGTTTTGCGTTCCACAGCCAGGACGACGCTAACAACCAAGTTGGTTGCAGCGACGTAAAGCAGCATGGGCTCCTCTGAACGAGGTGCTGCCAAGATTGGCGGAGATGTTAACGCGGCCTTAAGCTGTTCCAAGGCGGCATCTGCTTCATCTGTCCACTCAAAGTTGTCGGATTTCTTCAACAGCCGGTAGAGAGGCATTGCCTTTTCTCCAAGGCGGCTGATGAAACGACTGACGGCAGCGGCTGAGCCAGCTAAACGCTGCACGTCCTTAAGGCAACAGGCCTTTTTATGTTGAGAATCGCTTTGATTTTCTCCGGATTCACCTCAATTCCTCGTTCGGAAACGATAAAGCCGAGCAATTTGCCGGCAGGAACCCCAAAAGTGCATTTCTTTGGGTTGAGCTTCATCCTGTACGCGGAGATTATCAAAGGTTTCTCGCAGATCGTCGAGCAATCCGCCTTTTTGCGAGACATGACGGCAATGTCGTCTATGTAGACGTGAACATTGCGACCAATTTGCTCGTTTAGGCATCTCTGCATGCAACGCTGGTAAGTTGCGCCGGCGTTTTTCAGACCGAAGGGCATCGTTACGTAACAGAAGGTTCCTACGGGGGTAGTAAACGACGTTTTCAACTGATCCGACTCGCGCAGTTTAATTTGGTGGTACCCGGAGTACGCATCCAAAAAACACAGCAATTCAGAGCCGGACGTTGAGTCGACAACCTGATCGATACGTGGTAACGCGAAGTGGTCCTTAGGACAGCACTTGTTCAAACCGGTATAATCGATACACATCCTCAGCTCTTTATTAGGTTTCGGAACCATTACAGGATTTGCCAACCAGTCTGTATGAACTACTTCCCTAATGAAACCAGCATCTAGTAACTTGATGATCTCCTTTCCTATTGCACGCCGCTTTCCTTTCCCTGGCGCCGTGCCGCCTGCTTCACCGGCTTGGATCCTTCAAAAACGTTGAGAGAGTGCTCGGCAAGTTCCCGGGGTACACCTGGCATATCAGCAGATGTCCATGCGAAAATGTCCCCGTTCTCACGGAGGAACTTGACGAGCGCGCTTTCCTATGCGTCAGATAAGCCGGAACCAATGGTGACTTGCTTGGAACTGTTGCCCGGCACCAGGTCTACCTGCTTTGTGTGCTCTGATGCCTTGAAGGTGCTCTTGTTGTCGGCGGTTTTGACGCAGCCGGCAACTCATTGGTCTTGGCCTCCTTCCTTAGCATCTCTAGCTCTTCAGCGTGGAGGACGGCCTCAGCAAAGGCGGCGTTGCCTCTTTCACACTGCTTGGCTTTCTCGAAGTCGCCATTGATGGTAATGGTACCATTGGGTCCAGGCATCTTCAACTTGCTGTAGATGTAACATGGCCGTGCCATGAACTTGGCGAACGCCGGGCGACCAAAATGCAGTGATAAGCGCTTTTGAAGGGGACTACCTCGAACCGAAGAAATTCGGTCCGATAATTGGCTTCTGTGCCAAAGGTAACCTCCAGCCTTATGCTGCCTATGGACTTAGCTTGCTTTCCCGGAACGATGCCATGAAACTTGACCTTGCTGTAGTCAAGCTGGCTTCCGTCAAATTCATGCGCTTCAGCGTCTCTTCATACATGATGTTGAGACTGCTGCCACCATCCATCAGCACCTTGGTGAGTCTGAAGTTGTCGACGATTGGGTCGACGACAAGAGCGTACTTGCCTGGGCTTGGCACGCGATCGGGGTGGTCCTCTCTGTCCCATGTGATTGGCATCTCGGACCAGTTCAAGTATTGAGGGACGTCTGGCACCGTGGCGTTTAGCTCACGAAGTTCCGCCTTTTCCTCTTTTGCCGAAGGAGTTCCCAGAAAACAGACTAAACTGCCTTGTACATTGGGGAACTTTTTGTCCTTTCGTGGCGGCTTGGGGTCCTCGTCCTCAGAGATAGACATCGCCTCCTCGTCGTCTTCCTTTTTTGACTTCGCCGCCTTCTTCATCTTTTTGGGCTTCCAGCCCACCTCGGGTCTTTCTTGGCTTCATCCATGAATCGGCATTCCCCCAGCGTGTGGTTGACTTTGCCTTGTCCTGCGTGGATTGGGCAAGGTAAAGTTTTGGCGTGTTCCCACGACAAGCGATGCTTGCCGGAGTTATCCTTGCCTTTCCACTTGTTGTCGCCGCCACCGCCTTTTCCTTTGAAGGCGGCCGCGACCTCGTTGGACGTTCCGGCTCTGTCTTCCTGGGGAGCTTTGCGCTTGTTGTTGGCGCGCCTGCCTGGTGCCATGTCGTGGACGGCATCAGTTTCGCGGGCGTCGTCATCAGCTTGCGCATACATGCCGGCTACTTCTAGCATGACGCCGAGGTTTTTGCACTGCATCCGTACGAGCTTGTGCCTAAGGCTGGTCCCTTTGAGTAATCCAGTGGTGAAGGCATGGATGGCCTGGTTGTCGTCTACGTTCTCGCAGCTGGCCTTGGTCTGGATCCATCTGGCCAGAAAAGCGGTTGCTGTTTCGCCCGGGCTTTGCACACATCTTGTCAGATCGGTGTACGTGTTGGGCCTCTTGTACGTTCCTTGGAAGTGCTGGGTGAAAACCCGCTCCATGTCACGCCAGCAATGGATGGACTTTTCCGGCAAGTTCTCGATCCAGCTTCTAGCCGTTCCTTCCAGCATTAAGGGGAGGAAACGTGCCGCAACCAGACCGTCGCCGCCGGCAATCTGAACTGCCAGAGCGTAATCTGAGAGCCATGAGTTTGGCTTGTCCAGGCCGCTGTACCTTGGGCAGGTTTTTGACACGGATGTCATGTCCTTAGGAACAGCAGCGATGCGGATTGCTGGGCCAAAACACACAGGTCCAAGATACGACTGTTCTTTTCCAGCCTTGATGTCATTGAGGCGGTGCCTTGCGTCTTCTGGAGCGAGTTGGCGGATATTTCTATCGACGTCAGGCTCGTCCTGCGCGGCTTTGCCTCTGCTGAGCCTGGGCTCTTCATGGTGTGCACTGCGTCCGCCTCCGTGCCTAGGTGCGGGAGGGGGGAACGCGTGCGATCTCTGCTCTGTCTTGGTGGTGGCGGGCCATTGTTGCGGCTGCCGCCACCTTGTGGTTGCTGGTCGTTTCCTCTGCTGCCGCCTTCGTTGCGTCTAGGCGGAGGAGGTGCTTCGTTCTTCTGTCCGCCAGTGCGTGATGCTTCGTCCCGTTGCCTTTTGGGAGGCGACGGTTTGCGAGGCTCTTTGCTCTTGTCCTTTCCCTTGCCATGGCTGCTGGAGCCGGATGGGTCCTCGGGTTGGCCATTGGCGGTAGCTTTGCACGCGTCTGACTTCGACTCCAGTCTTCCTCCTAACACGCCCGCCAACTCCGCGCGGGAATCGCGGGCTTGCTGTTCGAGGGCTTTTTCCACGAGGGCTGTGGTGTAGAAGATCTTGTCGTCGTTGTTGTACTCGTTACCCGTGAGGATATCAAGGGCAGCCGCTGTGTTAAGGACTGGAGTTGCGAAAATTGGAGCACCCTCCTTGTTTCGCCGCTGAGGTGCCGAAGCCCACTCAAATCCAAGCTTCTGGGCAGGTGTCTTGTACTCCTCAGGAGGCGGATCTTCCTTCCTCCTGCTTTTCTTCCCAGCCCCAGGCGCTTTGGCGGCTGGGGTTGTGGTGAACAGATTTTTGGCGGCGACAACGTTGGCACGCTCCGCCTTGGCCTCGTTGATCAGGTTCCGGACCTTGAGCTCCTGCTCATCAAGAGCACGGGATTGTTTAACAACTGAAGCACGGAGCTTCTCCCAATACTCCGGATTGGCATTGTCGGGAACCGGCATGATCAGGATTTCGTCGAGAGGCGGGCGTCTTTGCCGCTGGTGCCGCTTTTTCCAGATTCGTCTTCTTTTTGGGAGCCGGCGGAGGCTCAAGGCTAGCTTCGTCTGCTGCGGTCATGCCGGCCCCGTTAGCTCCCGCCTCTTTTGCCGGATCAGTCTCGGTGACGTCGGCCATAAAGGCCTGCTGCATGGTTGTGTCAGAGTTGACCGCCGCCTCTGAAGGGCGGGATCAGCCGGTGCGAAGCACTTTTTGACCTTTGACTCAAACATGCTGGCAGAATCTTCTTCAGAGTCTGAATCTACGTTGACGTGAACAGTAGATTCGGATCCGGCATCTGATGTCGCATCCTCCTGGAGGGCAGGAAGGATCGATTCAGGATCGCTGCTATGCGGCTGGGAGTCAGATCCCATGTCGGCAACGCCGATGAAGTGGCAATCTGAATTTGCGGACTCCCAGGAGGAGGCGGATTCAGATCCGTCTTGTGAGTAGTCGGACTCAGGGTGGCGGGTGGGTCCCCACACTAGTACATAACGACACATAGGATACCCCTCTATGTAAACGGCAGCAAAAGACAACAAACAACGCTCACGAAGGCAACGGTTAAAAGGAATACGCGCCAGAATTCGCGACACATCGGAAACGGACTAGAAAAATTAACTGTTGCCGATATATGGGTAACGGTGAAAATTTACCTCCGTGTGCAAATTAACTTCGGTCAAATAAATACCCGCAGCCCCCTTGTCCTCATTCTCTCTCCTTATCCTCTCTCTCGCCCCGCACGCTCGCCTTCTCCCCCCATCTCGGCCTCGATCCCCTTCTCCCCACCACCGTCCCCTTCTCCCCTCTGCGCCGCCTTCCCCTCCGGCAACCCCTCCTCCCACCACCGTCCTCTCCTCCCGCCGCGTGCTCCCGGCCGTTCCAGTCGGGCGCTCCGTCCGGAACAAGGACGAAGATCTGCTGCCAGATGCGCCGCCGCCGCCGCTGGAGAAGGAGAACTGATGCAGATCGATGGCGGTGAGCACCAGATCGACGGCCGCAGCTATCCTACGACGCCGATGGGGACGAGCTGATGCGGATCGGTGCCGGTGAGTACCAGATCGACGGCCGCCCGCATTAGCCTCGCCGGAGAGAGATGCGGCTCCCTCCCAGCAGCAACGTCCGCCGTTGCTCCACCGGTCACCGCTCTCCGACCACCAGGACGGGTAGGACGCCTTCGCGGAGGGGACGGCGGTGATTCGGTGTTTCCATGGCCTGGCCGTCGATTCCGGCCGCCGCTGCTTCACCGGCCTCCTCTGTCAGCCTACTCGCGAGGGCTCCCGGCGGCAAGCAGGCCATGGACGCGCCGGACCTGAACAGCGGAAGTGCTGGAGCTGCTGCCGGTCGTCTTTCCAACCACGTCCGCGAGCTGCGAGCTGCTCGTCCTGCCCCGGCCGTCCTGAACTTCGCCCGTCGGAGGTGAGACCAAGTCCTCCATCGGCCGCCTTCACCTTCCTGTCCTTTTTCCCTAAGCTGGATTTTTTTTGGAACGCACAAGTTTCGCATGCTTATTCTGCGTCCGTCAGTTTGCGCCATTCCTCAACTGCATCCAGAAACCCCAGCTGTTGTTAGTTGTTATAATCATGGCTTGAATTTCGTAAAAAAATAATCATGGCTTGAACCAATAGCCTGAACCAAGTATGTTCCATACATTGCCTTTTATTTTTAATTTATCAACCACGGATACCTCTATTAGTAGCATCGATTAATTCCTTTACTTGATTAGGATATATGGTTATCAGCATGATTATCAGGTATGTAAATGCACGTAATAGCTAGCACTTGGCCCCAGTACCAAACGTTTCATGCTAGGTCCTCTACTAGCATATGCACATCATTAGCTTTTGACTGATTAACTGAACTTTTGACTGATCCCAAGGTCTTCCTCTCGAAGCAACTCCATTTTAGAGAGAACTTGTATGTTTATCTGTCTACTGAACTTTTAAACGACCATGACAGATCATCCATGCGACAAGGTTCAGCCCTGCAGCTTTTAGGAAACTTGGACTTCTCAGTTTCGATTTTTAGATCATCCATGCCATCCTCTTCTTTTCTGTAGATTATTTACTCCCTTGCCTGTTCGACCTAACTGTATCTCTTTTTTCATTCATACAGCTATGGTTGCTTCGGTTGTGTTCCCTATTACTGGGGGTTTATACAGCTATGCCGGAACGCAGATCAGTTCAGCTCGTTCTGCCGCAGCGCCGCAGGACCAATTCAACCTCGCGATCTCTCTATGAGCGATCGGCACATCATGTCCGGCCTCCTCCTCTTCATGGCTTCATGTAGCCGTCGCTTGCTATAGGTGAGATGTCTCCCGTCCTTATTCTTCTCGTGGCTTCCCTCTGCATGGTTGTTCTAGTGATTGCAAATTTCTCATTTTTTGTATGTGGTAGAAAGATTGCTAGTTGGATGAGGCTACATCTCTTGATCTGTAGTGTGTTGTGCAGGCTACAGCTAGCTGCATATATAATACTGATCTGTTAGAAGAATTGTACTTAAGTGGTTAAGACCGTACATTGCTAGGATGCGGACATACACATACACGCTTATGATCTGTGTTGTACTTGATTTGTTGTTGCTACCTGGTAAACCCTCTACCAAGTACTTATCCTAGCTTTTCTTCACTCAAGATGTACAGAGTAATATTCAGCAACATTTGACCAATCGTATGTGTTCATTTAATGGATTTACTCAGAAGAATTTGATAATTTTCCTAACTTATTGTTTCCTTCTACATATGGTTAAGGTCGCTGATTTTGGCGTTGCATGTGTTAGAGTTCAGTCTTGAGTAATGACTGCAGAAACCGGGACATACCGGTGGATGGCCTTAGAGGTGATTTCTCCATTATTAACTACTGGACCACACCAATTAGCATGCTACTGGACCATGTTTTCTTATTTCAACATCTTGTTGGTCTTGTGCTGGAAGTTAACTTGTGTCTTTGTCAGGAGAAGTCTTGAGTCATGTGAATGTTTGTGATGTTTGGCTTCAAGTCGTTCTGGCTGCGGTAGTGCTCGATGCCGTGCAATGGTGGCGAGTTCACCTGGGCAGGTGGCGTCTTCTTTGTCTCCATGTTTTAGGTGAGTTTCTGGTTCTCTCCTTGCATGATGGTATCCTTCGTTTAACTCTCTTTTGGCATCCTTCATGTTATATTTCGTTCATCCCTTATAGTTAGTTGGAGCTTATGCTTTCGTTCATTGGTGCTTGTTCCAACAGGAAATGGGTAACTGGAAGTCATGTAATGCTCCAGGTGCAATCTTTATAGTTGGTTGGAGCTTATATTTTTTTCTATGTGAGGAGCATACGATAAAACAAACTTGTATATGTAGTACGTGTTAGGTGTGTAAGTGTTAGTATGTAGCTTTGTGGAGAGGAACTATGTAAAGTTGTATCATGTACCTTTGAAACTTAATTGGAAATACAGAAATAATTGCTGTGATAAGCCAGCAGAAGCTGGTGAGAAGCCAGCAGAAGCTGGCCAGAAGCTGCTTTTTTTTAATATGATTTTTTCACATTGGACACGGTTGTATATGTTTATCCGTTTCCATTGTTTGTCCATGTTGGAAACGGACATATGTGTATGTCCGTATGCATTTGCTGCCCACATTGGAAACGGACTTTTGGCCTCCGTTCCCTTTGTGTCGTTTCACATCAGTATCGGAAGCGGGGAAACGGACCGTTTCTCCGTTTCCGATGAGGGTTTTGGCCCGTTTCCGATGTGTCGTTCTGTACTAGTGCCAAAGGGTGTGGTTTTTTGGGAAACCCATGGCTTCCGGGGTGAAGCCGATGAAGAGCTCGATGTCGCCGATTGGGACGAGAGTGTAGGCAATGAGCCCGTCGTTCGCCGGTGTCCAAGACGCGTCGTCTTGAACGTAGCCCATGGAGCCGGCGCGGGTGGAGTGGCCAACGGCGATAGTTTCGCCGATGCCGCCAAGTGTTCCCGCCTGGAACGTGACGCCTGTCGCCTTAGGCCCCACGGTGGGCGCCAACTATCGGAGTATCGGCATTGGAGACAGGAGATGGGGGTCCTCTAGCCGAGGGTGAATCGTAGGGAAGAAGGTGGACGTCGTCAAGGTCGGGATCGAACACGGCGGTTTACCCAGCTTCAGGCTCCACGGCGGTGGCGGAGCCCTACGTGCTGCTATAACTCACTATAAGGCGAATTGCCGTGTTACAGGTTACATTGAGTAGATTGGATGTAGGATGAGTTGCCCTAGAGGCTTCCCTGGTCCGGCTTATATAGGCGGCTAGACCTAGGGTTACAGGAATATTGCGTGTCCGGCAAGTATTGGGAGTCCTAAACCTGTCTGCCAAGTCTACCGCCTTCCGTCTTGGACTTGTCGGCGTCGTGGGATTCGGCCTTGGGCTCTCCTTGCCGGCATCCGCTTCCCTTATCGTCAGCTATCTGGGCCGCCCGGTAGGCCAAAGGCCTTGCCACCACTGCGGGCCACCCTGGACTAGCCGGATTACGCCATGTTGGTTGTACCCCCTTGTGATACGACCCCAACACTGCCGCTTCCGTGGCCCGTGCCTTCTTCGACAGCATCGTCCGCCTCCACGGGTTCCCCTCGTCGATTGTCAGCGATCGGGACCCCATGTTCACGGGGCATGTTTGGCGCGACCTCTTCCGGATGGCGGGGGTGAAGCTGCGATTCAGCACGGCTTTCCACCCTCAGACGGACGGCCAATCGGAGGTGGTCAACAAGGTGATTGCCATGTATTTGCGTTGTGTCACAGGTGATCGTCCTCGCGCTTGGGTGGATTGGCTCGCGTGGGCGGAGTACTGCTACAACACCTCCTATCACTCCGCCCTGCGCGCCACACCATTTGAGGTGGTCTACGGCCGGCCGCCTCCGCCCATCCTGCCGGTTGACCCGGCCACAGCTCGGACGGAAGCGGCGGGAGAGCTTCTTCGCATCCGCGACGAGATGCTTGCGGAGGTGCGGCAACGCCTCCTTCAGGCCCAGCAGCTGGCCAAGCACTACTACGACGGCCACCATCGCGAGGCGGAGTACGCGCTGGGCGATTGGGTGTGGCTGCGCCTTCTTCATCGCACCACTAAGTCCCTGGACCCGTGTGCGAAGCGCAAGATGGGTCCTCGCTACGCCGGCCCATTTGCCATCCTGGAGCGCGTCGGGACGCTGGCCTATCGCCTTCAGCTTCCGGCTGGGGCTCGCATCCACGACGTCTTTCATGTGGGGCTGCTGAAGCCCTACCGTGGGGAGCCGCCGGCGGCGACGCCAGCGCTTCCTCCGACCGCCGACGGGCGTCTTCTTCTGAGTCCGGCGAAGGTGTTGCGAGCTCAGCTACGTCGCGGACTGTGGTACTTGTTGGTTTAGTGGGAGGGCCTTCCGGAGGAGGAGGCCACTTGGGAGCTGCGCGACGAGTTCAGCCAACACTACCCAGACTACCAGCTCGAGGACGAGCTGTTTGCGCAGGCGGGGAGAGATGTTATGACCGGGGTCACCTATACCCGGAGGAGGCCCAATGGGCAGGTTTAGTTAGGGGCTTGGCCCACAAGTTATCTCAATTTCATTATATAAACAGTTGTAAACACTCCGTGAAAAGACAAGCAATAAACATATTTGTTGCTCCACTCCTGAGGAGTCGGACTCCCAACCCTAGCCGCCGCCTCCTGCCCTAGCCGCCGCCTTCCCTCTCGCCGCCACGGCGCCCTCTCGCCGCCGTGTTCGTTCCTCCCCTCGACAACCTCCCTTCCACCCCTACAACCTCCGCTCTAGAACCGGTAGAACCCTAGCACCTACCATGATACTCCGGGCGTTGCTGCGGGGTATCTGTTAACATAAATTGGGGAAATGAGGAGTGAAAATAAATTGCAGTATGCTTACTTTAGTCTATTTCGAACTACAAAACAACTGGAGTTGTTTACTCAACAGATCGGATGTCAGCTTCGATGATTGTTTACATTATAGCAAGGAATAAGCTACAGCTAAATTGAAAGTACAATAGTAGAAAAAAAAATTATGTGAGAACAATAGTGTTGAGAACACCGACGTAACCCAGTTAAGCCGAAGGGTTTGGAACTTATGTTGACTTCGCTAGAAAGTCGAAATGAGAGAAATAACTTCCGGTCCCCAAAGGTAGTATAACTTTCAGATAGTCATAAAAGAAAAATAATCAAACTACCTAATGCCTCTAGAAAAATAATACTCCCTCTGGTCTGTTTTAATTGTCGCACGGAATGAACTAGGCAACTAGCGATGCACAAATGTGTAGTATGAGCTGCGACATTTAATTAGAATCGGAGGGAGTAGAACATATGAATCAAAATAGTGGAACGCGCCCCCCCCCCCCCCCCCCCCCCCGGCTACAATACATTTCATCAATCATCTCAGTTGCACACAGGACACGCATGGATCCCAACATCCTGATGGCGAGGAGGCATAGTTGTTGTCGGCGCATGGTGCGGGCAAACTACCGATGCTACCCACAGAGTAGTGAGAGGCTGCAGCGGAAAACAGAGGTGGCTAAGAGGTGCATCATGACCAAAGTTTGCATGTGGCTTCCGAAGAGATCGACGGCGATAGTTTGGAATCAGATCACACCACACATGACCGTGAGGCGTAAATCATACGAAATATGCACTAAATATTAATCAAAACTTCCGCGGTATCATGATCGACATGCACACAGCTGTACGATCCGAAGAACGTGTAAACGAATCGGCTACGTGGTAACCAGCTCACCAGACCAGAGTGCATGTCAAGGATATAATTATAATCTCGTAAGTACTAAGAAAATGGAAAGTAGTGTAATGAGAACTCATTTCTTCAGACCCAATTTGGTTGTATTGAAGCATAAGAATATAGTATAAACTTTCCCAGGGGCCTTGTAATCTTTTCTTGTTCTTGTGGGAAATAGCTAGCGAATATTGCCATAGATTTATACTAGCATCATTGGGCTCAAATCGTTCAGCGATATTTCTAGTCTGACTATGATTTATCAGCACAGGGAGGGATAATGTGTACATCCTGATGCAAAAGATATAAATTTCCTGTGCTACTGGTTCCTGAAATTTTGTCGTTTCAGTTTTCAGGCAATTGTGTTACAGATAAAAATTGCAAGTACAATCTCATTGGAACTCCCTAAATAATTACATACTTGATCCATCTATTAGATCACGATCCTTAAACTATCACAACTTGCTTTGCTCTTAGACAAACGGAGTCCGCTCTGGTGGTGTTTGATATCTCAGTTTTACTTAGATGGATATTGATCTGGACACTGATGCAGGGAGAAAATCGATCCGAGCTCACATGTCAAGTACCAGCAATTCCAACGCAAAATCTTTCGATTTCAACACAAAAATACTACCTGGCATATATGTACATGTATAATGCATGTGCTCTAGCCCTCACGCACACACCGAGCATCTCATGTTATATACTCTGCTTCTATGTGAATTTCTGAAGACTGTCGAAAAAGCAAATTTTAGTTCAGTTATCCAACGGCCCAGCAGCAATACTGGTTCAGATTGTGAAGATTGTTTCAGACTGAACCTGTCGCTGTCGCCCCGTTACTTTCAATCTTTCCGTTCATTCTCTGTTGCATTGAAGTATTTAAGTTGTGGACTCTAGCCCTAAATACTATTCCGAATATTCTGCGTTACAATATAAACCGTAAGCCGCCACCATTGCTTATCAGCTCGGTTCTCACCCTAATTCCTCTGAATTCTCACCTGCTGCTTTGATTTATCATATCGATTGGGGATTTCTAGCTCGTGGCTGCGTCAATGACCAGCAGCCTATTATGAGCCTCACGCTCAAACCTAGATACTGAAAATGATACTCATTACCCAAACAAAACTAAAGCTGAGCTTCATCATACATGCCGCACAAATATAGTTTGCAGTCTAGACTCAATCCTTTACTAAAATGGTCCCTTAGAAAACTACCACGAGTCACCATAGCGTTTTGTATTTTTTTCTCTGGCGAGATTTTATACCATGTCATCCAAGATGAGAAGATCGACGTCCTAGTAATCACTCAGGGGCTTCAAATAAGGATAATCCGCTAGAAGCCTCTCCTCGGAAAGAACATCGTTCTCTTCTTGTGGAGTCCATAAGACATTAATGCCCTGAGACAATATGCACAAGTATGCAATTAATTATAAGCAATGTCATAATAAAATGGCATCCAAAACGTCGTCTTTCACTTTTCTCAATCATACATCTAGAAACAGTTGTCAATTATGAAATACTCGCTCTTTTCCAAATTATAATATGTGTGATATTTCAATGTGGACTATATACAGACTGAAATGAGTGAACAGATACACTGAAACGCGTCTATGTTCATCCGATACAGAAAAATATAGAACATCTTATACGAACGGAGTGAGTACCAGATAGGAAATATTCTCCATACCCGAATTTCTCTTGCAGGTGTAGAGTTAAGTTTTTCCAGTACTGCTTCCAAATCAGCAGGTCTGGTGATTTTTGGAAACTTCAGTGCTCCATCAACAGCAACTAGGATGGTCACCTGAAGAAATTGTCAATGATCAAAAGAAGTCGTTGTTCTATTTTTGAGAGACACAGAGCATAAACATAGACGCATGCACACCCACAAGCACGCAGTGCAAAACATTTTCCTGTGAATGAATTAACAATAGCATACCACTATATATTCGTTACTGAAGCCATCTGGTTTTTTAGAGTATTCTTTCTTCCTCTTGACCCCATCCAGGTTGCAAAGCGTTTCTTCATCAAATTTGTTCCTCTCCTCAATAGCAACCCTATCAAAATGCTCCTCCCATGAATACGTTCCAACTTTGACATCAACCTACAGTAAACGCAACAGAAAAATTACAAGATCCGGTGAGCTAAGATATAGGGGACTGCATACAAAATTGTAACTGCCATCTAAAAGAAAAAGAACCATCAAGTCCCACTGACTGATACACATTATGTACCACCGAAAGGTAAATTGAATTGTACGTGTTTCTTACTGATAAGCTCGAAGAGACGCAGCAATCGTTGCGACGGCTCAAAGAAGATATTGTCTCTGCATATGAGTCATGGCATTAACGGATAAACAGTGTAGTACTGATAAACAATTGACAACAGTCAAAACATCTGAAAGCCATCCGTCCAACCGAAAGCCGTTCTGTATCTAATACTATAATATCCTACATATTATTTACAATCACACTGGGTCCTATAAATAAGCAAGCTAATTTGCGTACATGCTAGTACTTGACAATTCTTGAACATGACTCATAATGTGAATTACCAGTTTTAGTGATCAATCTATGTCCACGGGACTACAACAAAAATCACATTCAGTTCAAGAGTTGCACTTCAGATTGTACTCTGGAGCCCAACAAAAATCACGATCATCTCTATGCTGTATATGCTAGCTTAATCCAATTTCATTCATAAATGTTGCAACAATTAGACACTGGGATTAAGTTTGGATAGCAAATACGGTTAATAAAGACTGGCTTGTTAGCATTTGAACAATAACATTGCTACGCGACGAGCTCAAGTTGCACAATGCAGGAACTTCAAATCTAACAACAAACTGAAGCTGTTACACAAGTGGAATGTAAGTCAACGCAGCATATAAAATAAAAGTAACTCGAGCCCCCAACAACACAGAAATCTCGTTACCCGTCAATATGAACTTATACCAACGCTGGTTGGAAGCCTCCACCTTCTCAGCAATCTCGTTCAGTTCCTTCTGAAATGGTTTTGCCAAGCCCAGCAAGGCGACCTGCAGGTATTGCCACGAAATTGATTGACCAACAGTATGAAAATTAACCAGAGTTTTTTTTTTCTTGTCAATTAAAAGAAGTCAGGAGAACCTGGAGCTTAACCACGGTAACCCTCGGCCGGTTGTAGTGCCACACGGCGAGGGCCAGGAAAATGACACCGACGAACGCCGCCCACACTTGCATGAGTAAGATGGGGTCGATGTCTTCCGTAGCCACACGCGGTGGAGGCGCCGCTGTGCCGACCGATTCGTGAGTCTCCGAAGAGTCGGACCAATCCGATGTTGAAGAGGACGGCGAGCTGGTGGAACTTGTCGAAGAGGAGGACCACGAGGAGGAGCTGCTGGATGTTGAATAAGAGGAGGAGCTTGAGGACGACGAGGAGCGCCCGCCCATGGAGCCACCGGACGCGGCGATCGCGGCATGAGGGATGGCCGTCGCGGCGGCGGCGGCGGCGAGTAGAAGAGCGACGGCAATCGGGATCTCGTGGGGCCCCTCGTCGTCGTGGTTAGGCGGCGGCATCAAGGCTGCGCGATTGCTTCGCAGTGCGACGGGGAAGCGGAGATTAGGCGCCGGTGCCAGCACGCGGTGTGGCCTTTTCGAGAGGGAAAGCAGCGAACCGTAAGAACATCCGGTGATCGCCATCAGAAGGAGACGCCCAGGGTTCAGGGAAAGGTTTAGCTCCGGTTTCAATGCGATGATGTCGCCAGGGAAGCCCTAGCGGCAAGGACAACTGAAACAAGCGAATACCTAATCTCAATACCCTGCATTAATTACGGATACATATCATCTCAATCTCTACTACTATTAAACAAGCAAACATATTCATCCCTAAGTCCACCCAACCTAATGTACACAGAACACCGAAACGCATTAGCACCTCACGATTAGGTCCACTTAATTAGATCTAACCGTCCAGATAGAAACTAATCCGCACCAAGTGTAGGTTTAGCAATTTCCAAGGGCGGACGAAACTCTGCCAACAGACGAAACGTTCCGCGCTCCATCCCCCGTCGTACCCCACTAATTACGGCTAATTAGATGGGTTTTCTTCTGCTCCAAATCCCACCCGATAATCGCTCCTCCCCCATCTTAAACGGCTGGTCCAGCAGGCTGCAGGCTTGATCGACTTCGTCAAGATCCAAGCTGCTTCTCGCCATCTGCAATGGTCACACGGCGGCGCTCCGAGCGGAAGCTTGACGGGCAGAGGAGTGGCGAGATGGGGATGAGGTGGAGGCTGCGGCGGCGGCGCATCATGGAGGCTCTCCTGGACCTGGATGAGGTGGTAGAGGAAAGCCTCCCTACGTCCAGTGTCGGCAGCGAGGCCATGACTTTGATGCTGCGCCTGTAGAGGGAGAGGACTGAGGTCCAAATGGAGCTTTGCCAGTTTTGCTGCCTCGCCGACAAGAAGATGGCCCTCGACGCCGCCGAGATCGACCACCTCTGCGACCTAATCGATCGCCACCTCGCACACGTCTGGTCCAAAATGATCGGCTTATTATGCTTCTTCAACTCTTTTTTTTTTGTTATTTACTTCATGACTAATTTTTTATATTTTTAATCAGGACCGAATGATCAATGTGATTGTTGTGAAAACCACGGACAACCAGTAAGTCTATTGGTGTCACTGAGATAATCAGTAGAATTCTTCAGATTTGTTTCTCACATGTCCGTCATATTGTGCACTGTGCAGAAGTATAGACTTGACAGTTTTCAGTCAGAGGAGCATTTTTAAATCCAGTCTGAACTGTGAATGTGAAGCTTGCTGAAATCCGTTTAACTAGAACTAATCCTAGAACTAATTTTTATGCGAGGGTCGGCGTGCTTGTCGATCTAGGGCTGACGTTGTTTTGGCTCCAAAGGGGCATGTGCCGATGTGCGGCGTCGGCCTCCCGCTTCTCGTCGGAGAGCTGCAAAAGCATCTATTTTGTCGAGTGTTTCCTTGAGCCTGAGCTGATGTTATTCGTAGATGTATCGATTGCGGTTGTTGATCTGGAGTTGCTCCAAGGACTGGCTCCTGGCAATGACCAAATCATTTTTCGAATTTTCTATCACCTGGCGTTCAACCGCCTCCACATTGTCCACCTCTTCACTTCGTGCTCTTGTGCTTCTCCGCATTCCTCGCCACATGCTCTACACACGCCTTTCTCACCGCCTCCTCCTCCTCGGCATCTTGAGCAAGCACGTACTACAGCTTATCAAGCTCGCCCTCCATCGGTCAAACAGTGGAGAGTGATGAGTGGATTTTACACTCATTTTTATTCTCATTCAAATCAGATATTTCTCAATAAATTGCTACTAACATTTTAAACTTCAAAAGATTTGTTAGAAATCACCTTTCTAAGCATTTATTTCCTGATTTGATAAAATCTTAATCTGTAGAGAACAAATTACTATACTGCATCTGTGATCCGGACCGAAGGTGAACCTTTTCTAGTGCGGCTGACGTTGAAGTTACTTTACATCATTAGAGTCATTTTTAGTTTACTAGATGAATGCCCGTGCGTTGCTACGGCTACCGAAGTTTCTTTTACCATCGCACATGTCGTACTTGTAAAAAAAAATGCTCATAAATATTCACTTATGTATTAAATATAGTTATAGAATCTAAAAACATTACAAAATTCACCTCACATATTTCGACTCTCGTGTGCGTTAATACGGAAGGATACATGTATGTACGAAGGTACATCAATCAAACTTAAGCGGAAAATGACACTTGATTCAATCAAGTTAAATTTCTTACACAATGTAGATAAAAATATATTAAACCGGGGTCATGCTTTCACCACAGATTTCCACCATTTCATCTAATGACCATACATATAAAGAGTAATTATGATGTTGAAGAACAACCAAGAAATATTTAAGCCATCGGATTAACCCATGCAAACTGAGCATTCTACAACAAAACAGCTAAATCCTTAACTAAATTGTGTCTGCTACTATTATTTAAACAGTAGATGGCCCATTGCAATGAACATGAATCAGTGCTCATCTGGCCAAGCTTCGACCATCCCACCTCTTCCTAGATTTTCCTGGAGAACTCTCTTGCCGGATTCAGAGATGAGGACATTCAAAATCTGCTATTCTCCCGCAACAAGATGGAAGCATTTCAGACCACATGTGACAAATCCTACAAGCTCCTTCCGTCGGTGCCTTTTCAACTGGATTTTGCACTTTCAGATAGTATGCCTGACAAGCAACAAATAACATAGAAGAACTCCATGTATGAACAACAATCAACCTTCCATGTCTTACGCTTTACAGAAGCATTCTAGCAAAATATTGCCGGACTTTGTATTACATTCTGATATACACGAGCATTTCCAACTACTACTCCTAGGTACTAAAATTATGGTGCCTGCAATACCATGTTCAGTTTTCACCAATCAGCACAATTAATAAAACAAGTTAAAAATGATTTCATTTTTTAATTCAAACACAATCCGAGGTATGACAACAATTATATAATTGAACAATCAGATATCACTGAATGGATGATAGGCTCACTTACCTTGGATGAATTGGGCCTCCTTTCTTTTACTATCTCTGGCTCCTCTCAAATGTCAGCTGCAAGAAAATGCAGAATCAAAGGGGAAGTTGTACACGCCTAAATAACCCATCTCCGAGCAGCCTTAGGACAGCGTGTGCCTTAGCCACCACCACCCGTGCCGTTTGACCAGGGAGAGAAAAAATGCGAGGAGAAGTTTCATATATGTTAGCTTGAAATCGTAATATACAATCAATAACAAATTTCATATACGCAATCACAATTTCAATACTCAGCCTCTTACAAATGAAAACAATATGCTGACATTTAGAAATCAAAATAGGCAGCACAACAAAGTGGAATTTTCGAGACTGAAATGTGTTCTTCTGTAAATCAATTAGACCATGAAGAGGTAAGAAAGTGAGTTTTTCTACCCCATCCATCATATTATTGTGGTGTGTTGGAATGTCACGGTAAAGGGCCAATGATTGTTTTCTCATTATGTTATGTTCTTCCGTAAGTGCTGAATAACGTGAGATGTTTGTACTTACGGCAAAGTGGCACTGAAGTCATTGAGATGTAGCCATTTGGACACCTTGCTAAGACTGTAAAAAACTGAACTTATCAAAGATCTGTTACGGGATGCTGCGGAGATCGATCTGCCTTCTGTCTCATAGGCTGCAGCTTCATTACTTTCTCTATTACATTATATGCATCTTAGATTTTTTTTTGATTAAACATATATCTACAGTAGATGAAGGGAGTTATTTTTATTTCTCTATTACATGTACTTGTTTTAATTAATATTATATCTTGCAGGTAAAAGGGAGCTATTTTTATTTATCTTATACTTGTTGACATCAAACATCTTATATTTGAAGCTTCGTTGTTTGCATGACTGTCACGGAACTGAATCCTGGTTACCTTCAAATCATAGACAATCTGGGGTGTGCTTCCTGGACTTGCTTGTGGACAAATCTGGTCTCTATTTCGGCTACTAATGCGAGGTCAGTTTTGTGTTCTGGATGCTTACCGACGACTTGAGCATCTCGAGGACTTTGTTTAGCAAAAGTAAAGATGTGTGTTGTGCTAATAATGGTCCTTTCTAAAACACCGTTACATGAGAAATAACTTGCATCAATCACATTATAGAGGGGAAAAAAATCTGAAATATATGTCTAGGTAGTTCATTTGGGACATTGTATACAGGATGATCCAAGAGGCGTGTATTCAGTTTTGTTCGGACCCAGAAGATCATTTATACCGAAGTACATGGTGGTCTTGCTGGCCTCCAGAAACTCGAGGAAAGGTCATGGTCAGGAGGATATATCATGACGCAGATCTGCAGCTAAACCAACATGTATACCTCTTGATTGGCAAGCTGATCATTTACTACACTGTCAATTTCACTATAGAAACTTGTCACATTTCTTTTTGTAGTTGGACACATGTTTTTTTTTGCTTTGTGACAGAACAATTTAAATTGTAGCATTCATAATATGTTTGGATGATTTTTTTTTTGAAACGGGTGGATGAATATATATTAGTCCATACGTGCGTGCACGTGCAAGCTTACTAGTAGTGAACAAAAAAGCTAAAAATGAGAAGTCCGCGACAGAGTTCCATTACTTACATCAACAACACAACCAAACATCCGATGTTCTCTAAAAGCAACACTTTTCGTATATCTTGGATTTTCAACCTGTACATAATCCACACTCTCGAAACAATGCGTTCAGCAAGACCATTACAGGCACAACCAATTAATGCCAGATCTTTGATTTTCACATGAAAGGTAAGAATTTAAATCACATGTGTTGTCGTCCTCACTTACATACCGCTGCTACGAATCCCGAAACTCCAATCACCATTAATAATGGTCATCCAATCTCGACTTACATGACATCCTCCGCCTCTGACTTCACCATGATGCCAACAGATAGGAGAGTTTTGCATCGCTCCATCCATGGAAAAATTATCTCAAGAAGAGGCAAGATGAGGAGACGTTGACCTCATCAAGAAAAAATTCATCGTTTTTCAGGTCGATAGTGGACGAATGGATGCGTTCAGGAAATGAGGGCAAGGATCATCTGAAGAGGAGGCATTGTCAGGCCCATCTACGTGACGAAAAAGGTTCAGTTATTCAACGGTTGTCTCCACTTTCTTTCGACGGCCGGGATGTGAGAATGACGTCACCAAGACTTTCCACTTCGGGATAACTACGGTTTACCTTTCTGAAGTTTTACTGCTATAGTAGCCGTCAAACCGTTGGTATAAGAGACCAGTTGCGTCTGGATACCATTCCTATCTCTCTTTATTATTGCATTTAGCTAAACCTAAAATAATATACTCTCGAATATATTCTGTATTTCAAAGAATTGAGTAGCAGTATCTCCCCACATAGTTCTTCTGAATCTAACTGTCCCCAAGTCATCATTCTTTACAACAACCAAAGTTATTTTTTGGAAAAAGTCAATTGTACAGCCTGGGAAATTGTGTTGCCAATGTTGAATTATTCACCCATTTATCATCCCAAAACAAAAATTTCTTCCCATTGTTCATTACCCTGGTAGTATATCTTTGGAAAGTATGATTAACTTCCATTAGACACAGCCATAAGTGAGAAGTTCCAATACCACTTGGTTTTTCTGAATAGACCTTGTTCTGCAAGTATTTATTCCTAAACATCTCCTGCCAAGTACCCTATGTATTCTCCAACTTCCACAACCATTTGAACAAACTTGTATTCATTGTTACCAAATCTAGCACTCCCAAGCCTCCGCATTCCCTGGGTAAGCACATTGTTTCCCATTTTATCAAATGATACTTCTTTTTGTGCTCGTCCTCATTCCAGTACATTCTCTTACGATATATGACCCATTTTTTCAGAGTTTCTAGTTACAGAAACTTCATGTATAGCTAGGTTAAGTCAGGGCATTGCCCATACAGAAAATTTAGCAAGCTCTATCCAGATATGTTTGATTTTTGTAACACATATGATTGTCTAGATGAAAATGTATAAATCACAGTAGGAGGTAAGAGTTTCCCATTTTGCTGTATAATTTGAAGAAATAGGCTTCCGGCACGCTATATTAATATAACAACCACACGATAGAACAACAAGATCACTGCTGGATAAACAACACAGTCACGCCTAAAAGAAAAGAAATAGAAAACAAAGCCGGCATCGGCGGATCAACGAAAACGAAAATGACTCGCAACCGATGTGGCCTCTCCAGAGAAGTCCCACCACAAACCTAGCACTTCAATTCACCGCGTACCAAGCAGCACTTTCAAGAAGGAAAGCGACGACGACGGCACTGTTGGCCGGACATGTCCTAGGGTTTCCCCCGGTACGCTCCGAAGAGGGGGACGGTGAAAGGACACGGATGTCGCCTAGAGGGGGGGGGGGGTGAATAGGCGATTAAAATTCTTTATGGTTTAGGATTGAATAAATGCGGAATAAAACTAGCGTTTAATTTATCAAGCACGAAACCTAAACAAGCTAGATTTACCTATGTGCACCAACAACTTATGCTAAACAATATAAGCAAATATGTGATAGCAAAATATATTACTTCAAGCTCGATGGCTATCACAAAGTAAATAGCATAAGTAAGAAGCTCGAGTATAGAAATACAAGGTTGGGGCGCGACTCCACAACTTAATTGGAGGCTCCCAACTATCCCGCGAGCCACTATGGGACACTTGAGGGTGGTCACCGAACCCGTACAACGATGAGGCACACTCCACAACTTAATTGGAGGCTCTCAACGAATTCCTGCGGCTCCCAAAGCCACAAGAATCACAAGGTTGGGGCGCGACTCCACAACTTAATTGGAGGCTCCCAACTATCCCGCGAGCCACCAAAACTCCGAGATCAACAAGGACCGTCTAGGGCACTCCAAATACCCAAGAGGACAAGCTCTAGGGCACCCCAAGTACCCAAGAGTAACAAGCTTCTCAACTTCGATTTCCATGTATCACCGTGGAGACACTAGTACAGAAAAGGCTATCAGTGGCGCACCAAATTTGAATTCTGTGGCGCACCCGCCAAAATGCTGGGTGCGCCACAGAATTCTCGCCACAAAAATTTATTCTGTGGCGCATGGGCTCGGTGCGCCACAGAATTCTCACATTTCTGTGGCACACCAAAACCCGTGCGCCACAGAATTCTCAAAAATTCAAAAAAATATAAAAAAGTTTCAAAAAAATTCAGAAAAATCAAAAAAAGAAATAATATGAAAAATCCTATTTATTTGAATTATTTTCGGATTTTTTGAATTATTTGAACTGATAACTTCCCGCTAGGTCACCCATCCTCAAAATGCTCCAACCCTAGCACGCTTAACTTCTAAGTTCCACCCACTCCACCTACCCTTGTGCTACTCAAGTTCTTATTGATATATATATCATATGAACCCTCTTAAGTCTTGTATGTGTATATGTGTAGTATGTGTTATAAATGTGTGTTTTTAAATTTCAGATTTTTCAAAAACTTCTAAAGTTTCAAAAGGAGATTCAAAAGATCCAAAAAAATCCAAAAAACTTAAAAAAAATACAAAAAAATCCAAAAAATCCAAAAAATTCAAAAAAGTCAAAACACTTCAAAAAATTTAACAATCTTCTTTGTTATACATTTCTGTGTCTTTTTTTTTGGACTTTTTGAATTATTTAATTTTTTTTATTTTTTTTAATTTTTTCCTTTTTTTGATTTTGCTGCGAAAAATCGTCTGTTTGAAATAACATTTTTTCTTTTGGAATTTGAGGAATCTGTGAATTGCGGACCGGGTAAACCCGGGTGGATTCGAACTCGGATTTTTCTCACGTTTTTTTGACATATTTTTTGCATTATTTCGACGTCGTATGCAAAAGTTATGGCCGTTACAAGTTTTTTTCCTGTTTGTTGCAGAAAAGGTCGAAATTCATATTTCAAAATTTCTATACCTACTAGACACTCAAACCTAACTACATGTCAAAGGATTCTATTTATTGAAATTTTTATCATTTGCTTTTACTTCCTGCAAGACTAAAAAGGCGATCCACCGAGGGGGGGGGGGGGGATTTGAAAAAAAAATTCTGTGGCGCACCAAGCTTGGTGCGCCACAGAATGTCACCAGGTGCGCCACAGATTTTTTTTTTTCAAATTTTAACCCGCCCCCCAGATAACTTTCTGTGGCGCACCTGGCCATGTGCGCCACATAAATGTGTCTTTCTGTGGCGCACCGGGCTTGGTGCGCCACAAAAAATAATTCTGTGGCGCACCAATTAAGGGTGCGCCACAGAGTGCCAACCTACCTATATAGGGTTTCCCTACTAGTGAGAACTCAAACCGATGCAACCGATGCAATGGGCAAGAACACAAGAAGTGCTCAAAATCCTTCACTCTCAAATCCCACCAAAGCAACTAATGCTATTGGGGGGAGAAGAGAAGATGAACAAAGAAGAACACCAAATTCTTCCAAGATCTAGATCCAAAAGCTTCCCCTCACTTAGACGAGAGATTGATTGGTGGAATGGTAAATCCAGATCTCCTCTCTCTTTTCCTTCTAATTGGAGGCAAAAATCATGGAGGAATAGAGAGATAGCAAGCTCAAAGAAGGTCAACAATGGGGGGGAAAACGAGCTGCAGAGTTGGCCGGCTGGACGTAGGTGGAGGGGTACCTCCTAGAAAAAGAGTCGTTGCAGACAGGGGTGTCGGATATTACGATATAAGTCAGGATTGGATAATCCGACTGAGTCGGATAATCCGATGCAACATATACCAGATATTCTGAAAATCTCCAGTGCGCCACAAAACTGACTGCAAGAAGTCCTTAGCCGATTTCGAGAGAAAACTTGAGAATAGGATATTCCGAATCATCCTTGATCGGATTTTCCGAAAAACTCTAGTAGCATTGTTTTAAAAGTCCTTAGCCAAATTCGAGCAATCTTGAGAATCAGATAATCCGAATCCACCTTGATCGGATAATCCGATTCCGCTCCTTGAGCAAAACAGACAGAAGCAGCAAAACCTGAAATGCAATAACTTTCTCGTACGAACTCCAAAACATGTGAAACCAATTCTGTTGGAAATATTAAGGACCATAAATAGAGTTAAGTTGACACACATGGGAAGGTGTGGAACTTTCCTCACGGGTAAACCGATAATATTTCCAACACGAAAATGCAACAAGTTTTCAAACCAAAATCCGTTTTCGAAGAACTTCGGTTTGTCATGAAGATCGACAAGCACCAAAACTCAACTAGGAGAAAAACCAAATAAGAACCAAGAGAGATTATGATGCCAAGTATGCAAAGGTTTGAGCTCTCTCCAACTGATACGCTTAAGCTTTAGTCGAGATCCCCTCTTGATAGAACGATATTTATCCTATAACCCGGTCTCCCAACTAGCACCACGAGACAGGTAAAATAGAAACCCTATCATACCTTTGCCTTGCGCATTCCACTTGAGCTAGATGTTGATGATCTTGATCTTTTCAAGTGGACCACCTTTCTTGATTGCGCTTCGCTTGGTGAAGACTCAATTATTGCTCCCCCAAGCTCCACTATGGGAGAGACACTCATAGGCACATATTCACTTGACCATTATCTCCAAGAGGGTGGGCAAGCATCAAGCATATGATATCTTTGAGATACTTCTCTTGAACTTGCACAACTCAAGCTTGATGACGATCACCACTTGACGTCATCCTCCATGGGCTATATGAAATCTTCATTTGATGCTAGCCCATAGAAAGATGCCTAACCATACATATAAATGCCACACACATATCATGGGTTAGTTCACAAAGCTATATGGACAATTGCTTAGCATACCAAGAGATACATGATCCCCCTTGGTACATCTTTTAGCTTTGTGAGTTGATCAATATCTTGATCAATCTTGTATCTTTTCTTCTCTTTTCAATAGACGATGTCTTGAAGAAAACCATGAATGATCACTAAACACACATATGACCAATCATCGGATAACTCCTCGAATAATAACTTGGTCATCACATACTCTTCTTCTTGATCATATCAAGTATATATCCATACACCTCGATGATCTTGATGCCAAATACTTCATCATATCAATATATTCAAGGCATCAACCTTGAATCCAACATATGGAGTTCAAGCATGGTCTATGGACAAACACTACAAGTACAACTCAATGCAACCATTAGTCCATATGGATTGTCATTAATTACCAAAACCACACATGGGGGCGCCATGCCCTTTCAGACGCGTACACCCGACACCCTTCAGGAAGGAAGGTGACACCCTCAAGCACCACCGTGTCGGTGCCAAACGACCAGGATTTCTCCCGATCCAAAAAAACACCTCCCAGACAATCCATGGCGCTGCACCCATCTTACCATCCACCAACAGACGCCACCACAGTCTTTCAGTCACTATCGTCGTCTAACAAAGGCAAACGTAGCAAGGCCGGCCAGACCGAGACGAAGCAGCCGTAGATAAGGTCCTACAGTACCACAACCACACGTGAGGGAACAACCTCTACCGCCATAGACGGTAGCCGACCGGACGCCGCGACAAGAGCACACCGAGCTATTGGAAATCAACAGCTAGTTATAATTTCTGCCTTTGCAATGCTAGTTATAATATACAACCCTCCTAAATAGCCGAAAGTGTTATGCCGTAGTCAATCAAGCTCCCTATAAGTTGTTTTGGGCTTAAATACAATAAACATGTTGAGAAGTACTCATATTGATTTTTTGGTTTTATAAAGAATCAATTTTAGTGGCCAAAGTCGCACATCTTAGACTGCGGTGTACAAAAGGACAACTTTTATTTACATTTAAGTGTTTTGACATGGGAACACAAGTACAACCAGCATGTGAGGTTTCTGCAGCAGCAAAGTGTATTCGGGCTTCTTTTTATACCCACAAAGAGAAACCGCACTCGGCTTTCAAAAGCATTTCAACAGGACATGGTTTGTTTCAGTACATGATACGTCTCAAACGTATCTATAATTTTTGATGTTCCATGCTGATATTATATCAATTGCTACATGTTTTGGCTATACTTTATATCATTTTTATGCATTTTCTGGGACTAACCTATTAACAAGATGCCACAGTGCCAGTTCCCTGTTTTCTGCTGTTTTTGGTTTCAGAAAATCTATTAAGGAAATATTCTCGGAATTGGACGAAACAAAAGACATCGTCAATAATATCACGAGGAGATCACGGAGTCCAAAGGGGAGTCGGAGCAGACCCACCAGGGGGCCACGCCACACTAGGGCGCGGCCCAGGGTGGGCCCGCGCCCCCCTATGGCGTGGTGGCCCCCCTCGGCCACCGACGCCGCCTCTTCGCCTATATATTCTCCGCGACGCGAAAACCCTATTACGGTCGATCATATTCCACGAAAAGTTCCGTCGCGGCCGTCATCGTCAATCTCAGATCGGAGGAGTTCTGAAGCTCTTCCCGGCACCCTGCCGGAGGGGAGATCATCACCGGAGGGCTCTACATCACCATGCCTGCCTCCGGAGTGATGCGTGAGTAGTCCACCCCTGGACTACGGGTCCATAGCAGTAGCTAGATGGTTGTCTCTCTACCTTGTGCCTCCATGTTTAGATCTTGTGAGCTGCCTAACATGATCAAGATCATCTTATTGTAATGCTAGATGTTGTGTTTGCTGGGATCCGATGAATATTGATACCATGTTTATTCAAGTTGTTTATCTATGTGCTCTTGATCTTGCATGCTCTCCGTTGCTAGTAGATGCTTTGGCCAAGTAGATGCTTGTGACTCCAAGAGGGGGTATTTATGCTCGATAGTGGGTTCAGTCTCTAGATATCTGGATCAGTGACAGAAAGGTCTAAGATGGTAGATGTGCTGTTGCTACTAGGGATAAAACATTGGTGCAGTGTCCAAGGGCACTTGTATTGATTACATTACACACTTTACTTCATGCAATAATCTGTTGTTAGCAACTTAATACTGAACAGGATGCGGATGCTGCCTTGAAGGTGGATTATTTAGGCATAGATGCGGTTGGAATAACGGTCTATGTACTTTGTTGTAATGCCCAACTAGATTTCATAGTAGACATCTTGGCATGTATTGCATTGTTATGCCCTCTCTATTTGTCAATTGCCCAGCTGTAATTTGTTTACCCAACATGCTAGTTATCTGTTCTGAGAGAGACACCACTAGTGAACTGTGGACCCTGGTCCAATTTCCTCATACTGTTTACACAACCTGCTGCAATCATCTGTTTCCTGTTACTTGCTGTTTTTCCTGCTGTTTTCCACACCATACGTTTAACTCTTTGTTTCTGCAAGACCGGAGAGATTGACAACCTCTCTGTTTCGTGTTGGGCAAAGTTCTGGTTTGTGTCTGTGCAGATTCCACGTTGGTGCAAGCTCCCTAGCGCCAGGGGGAGTCAACATCAACAACCTTCCGATAGATCGTCAAGTCCTACTGGTGATTAAACCTTGGGTAGATTATTCAAGGGAAAACTTCTGCTGTCTACATCATAACCTTCCTCTTGGGGTTCACCAACACGTAGCCATCAAGCTGTTTTCTGGCGCCGTTGCCGGGGACTTGGAGGCTATTGGAAAGGGGAGTCTCTCAGTTCCAATCTCTTTACTTTGTTTTTTGTCTTGTTTTAGTTTTGTTTTGCTTGCTGTTAAAAATCAAAAATCCAAAAAAATTAAATTCCTGCATCTAGTTTATTTCGGTTTGTTATTATGTCTAGTTCTTTGCTTGCTATTCATGGGTACTTTGCTTGAAACTTGTCCTATGGCTGAAAACAACTTGAGAAACCTTTATGAAATTTATCTTGAGCTAGGACATGATGTGTTTGAAGAGAAAATTAAAAAACCTATGGAACTTTATTTGCATGATAGTACCAATGATATTGGTATACACTCTTTGAACATGGTTGTTGCTAATGCTATGGAAAATATTAAGCTTGGGGAAGTTGGTAATGATACTATTGAAATAACTTCTTTTGATAAATTTGAGGTAGACAAACATTCCTTGACTCAAGAGAAAGCAAAAATAACAGAAGTACCAAATATTTCCCCCAATGTTGTTTATGAAAATCCATGCTATTTTGATAAGTCTTATGATAATCCTCTTTTTATTCCTAATTTCGAAATGCATGGTAATGAGAGTGTTTGCTTAGAAAATGTTTATGATAAAGCTCTAGATGATGGTCCTATGTTGCTTGATAATATTATTAATTCTACTATTGAGAGTGATCAATCAACTTGTTTCAATATGTCTAAAAGTGGGTTTGAAATTTTTGATCCCACTATCTTGCTTGATAAAAGTTATGTGTTTGTAGATCATAAAAAGCATGCTTTATGTGATAGTTATGTTGTTGAGTTTGTTTATGATGCTATTGAAAATTATTATGAGAGAGGGAAAGATGGTTTTAAAAGTTTTCATGTCACTAAAATACCTCTCTTTGTGTTGGAAGTTTTAAAGTTGGATTTGTTGCATCTTCCTATGCTAGCTGCTTTATGCTTCAATGATTTGTTTTACTACAATATTCCTCTGCATAGGAAGTGGGTTAGACTCAGATGATTTTGATATTTGCCTCTTGATGCTCTCTTTGTTTTTCAACTCTTATTCTTATGCGAGCATCATTAAAATCCTAAAGCCTAGCTGAAAGGCATTAAAGAAAAGCACTTTGGGAGATAACCCATGCTGTGAGTCAAGGATGCTTGTTTACCTCTGTAGCAACTCCTTTGTATCTTTTATTTGCTGTTTTGTTGTGCCAAGGAGAGTTACTAATGCAAAGTTGGTTTTATTTTCGGGACTGCATTGGGACAGATTGCTGTTCGTCACCGTTTAATTCAGTAGAAAATCAGAAAAAATCGAAAAATGCTGAAACTTTTTGTGCATGTTCCTGATGATGTTACGCAACTTTCATTATTTCAAAAGTTCTTCATCTGAGCATCGTAAGTGCCTCGAAAAAATTCGTCATTACAGACTGTTCTGGTTTGACAGATTCTGTCTTTTATTTTGCATTCTCTCTTTTACAAGTTTTTAAGTGGTTTCTTTTCGTGTAAAAGTGCCCACTTGAGCCTAGTAACAGTGGCTAATGTTTAAAATAGTTGGCTTGTGAGTTTTGTCTTTGCTAGAACTTTGAAGTATTATCTTTTAGTGCACTAACCTGCTAATGAGAAAAGCTGTTAAGTTTTGGTGTGAAGGAAGTTTTCAAGTGTTGATAGAGGAGAATGATATTACATGATCAAGAAGAGTGAAGAGCTTAAGCTTGGGGAGGCTTACCTCCCCAGCATATTTCAAGAAGACTCAAGCATCTAAGCTTGGGGATGCCCAAGGCATCCCCTTCTTCATCTACAAATTATCAGGTCATCTCTAATGGTGCTATATTTTTATTGCTTCATGCTAGTGTACTCTTCCTTGGAGCGTCAGTGTGTTTTTGTTTTCAGTTTGTTTTGTTTTGTTTGCTGTGCTATACTTGTTGGATCCTAGTATTCATGTTTGGGAGAGAGACACGCTCCACTTTTTCATTAGAATACTCTTGTGCTTCACTTATACTTGTTGAGTATTCCTGTCTAGTTGCTGTTATTGCTGTTAGCTCTCAGTTTTTCATGTATCTCTTGTTAGAGCTTTCAGTTTCTTTTGAAGAAAGTACTCTCTTGCTTCACTTATATCTGTTTGGAGAGTTGTCAAATAAGTTGATTGGTGTTTGGTTGGACCAGAAAAATGCTATGCATGTGGTAGTGGTATAAAATGCTTACATGAATCTTTTTAGATCGTTGTCTTGAGTAATTTGATGCTTGCCAATTGTTTTGAGCTGTCAAGTAATTAATGTTTAAGCTTGTGCATCATGTAAGTAATGGCTATTAATGAAGAACTACTATAAGGATTTTCTGCTATAATAATCTGTTGCATAATTGGAAGTCCATAGTAGTCTAGATAATTTTTGGATGAAGGCTATGTGTTAACAAGGAAGACAGTGGGAGTCTATGGTTCGTCAAACCTTGTGTTTTATGTACACTCTTGCTATTCCAGTTGATAATGATGTTTGCTTATAATAACCTTGCTAGCCTAAACTCTGTACTAAGAGGGAATGCTTCTTGTACATCCAAAACCTTGAGCCAAATCCATGCCACCTGTGTCCACCATACCTACCTATTATGTGGTGTTTTCACCATTCCAAGTAAATTTCTTCATGTGCTATCTACTAACTACTCAAAACTGTTACATTTCCTTTTTGTGTCACTACTTGAAAAGCTCATAAGGACGTAGTAGTGAGATTTGTCATCTTCCATGCTAATTAATTTACAAGGATTGGCAGCTTCATCTGCTTCTCCACCTTTTATTTTGCATTAAAGAGCTGGTTAGTCCACCCTATAAATAAATAAATAGACACTCCTCCATGGTGAATGTTGGTGGGCACCCGAGGATTCGGTTAGCCATGGTTTGTGGAAAGTAAATGGTTGGGAGGAGTGTCACCAATAAGTGCTTGTTACAAGTGCAGTCCTAAAAACTCTCGGAACCGCTCTAAAAGTTAGTTAGCCATGGAAGATGACAAGTACCTGCTATTTGATTTGTTGACACCTGTATACACCATTACCTTACAAAACAATATTTTATGCTCTCTATATGCCTTCGGGAACTACAGCTCTAGCACATGATGTTAATCCCTGCTTCCCTCTGCGAAGGGCCATTCTTTTACTTTTATGTTGAGTCAGTTTTCCCACTTCTTTCTGTCTACTTAAGCAAACATCATTGTCAACTCCAGTATAACAGTTTTTACATAACTTTGTGTTTGGTTGATCATATTCTTTGCATTGACATTATCTATATGATATACATGTTGAAAGTTGAAGCAAATGCTGAAGCTATTATCTTCCTTTGTGTTGATACAAACACTTTCATGTTGAGAATTATTGCTGCTGTGAACTAACTATTATGTTAGACTATTATATCTCTAAATGTTTTATAGTATTATTCATGAAAGTTTGCACTTGTGTGATCACTTATGTTTACTCTTTATTTACTTGCTTGCAAACTATAGACCATTGGCTTGGATCACTTCATTCAGATCATGTGCATTACATTGTTATTTGATCAAAGATTGTGTTGGTAGCATGTCACTTCAAAAATTATCTGTTTTTATCGTTTACCTACTCGAGGACGAGCAGGAACTAAGCTTGGGGATGCTTGATACGTCTCAAACGTATCTATAATTTTTGATGTTCCATGCTGTTATTATATCAATTGCTACATGTTTTGGTTACACTTTATATCATTTTTATGCATTTTCTGGGACTAACCTATTAACAAGATGCCACAGTGCCAGTTCCCTGTTTTCTGCTGTTTTTGGTTTCAGAAAATCTATTAAGGAAATATTCTCGGAATTGGACGAAACAAAAGACATCGTCAATAATATCACGAGGAGATCACGGAGTCCAAAGGGGAGTCGGAGCAGACCCACCAGGGGGCCACGCCACACTAGGGCGCGGCCCAGGGTGGGCCCGCGCCCCCCTATGGCGTGGTGGCCCCCCTCGGCCACCGACGCCGCCTCTTCGCCTATATATTCTCCGCGACGCGAAAACCCTATTACGGTCGATCATATTCCACGAAAAGTTCCGTCGCGGCCGTCATCGTCAATCTCAGATCGGAGGAGTTCTGAAGCTCTTCCCGGCACCCTGCCGGAGGGGAGATCATCACCGGAGGGCTCTACATCACCATGCCTGCCTCCGGAGTGATGCGTGAGTAGTCCACCCCTGGACTACGGGTCCATAGCAGTAGCTAGATGGTTGTCTCTCTACCTTGTGCCTCCATGTTTAGATCTTGTGAGCTGCCTAACATGATCAAGATCATCTTATTGTAATGCTAGATGTTGTGTTTGCTGGGATCCGATGAATATTGATACCATGTTTATTCAAGTTGTTTATCTATGTGCTCTTGATCTTGCATGCTCTCCGTTGCTAGTAGATGCTTTGGCCAAGTAGATGCTTGTGACTCCAAGAGGGGGTATTTATGCTCGATAGTGGGTTCAGTCTCTAGATATCTGGATCAGTGACAGAAAGGTCTAAGATGGTAGATGTGCTGTTGCTACTAGGGATAAAACATTGGTGCAGTGTCCAAGGGCACTTGTATTGATTACATTACACACTTTACTTCATGCAATAATCTGTTGTTAGCAACTTAATACTGAAAGGATGCGGATGCTGCCTTGAAGGTGGATTATTTAGGCATAGATGCGGTTGGAATAACGGTCTATGTACTTTGTTGTAATGCCCAACTAGATTTCATAGTAGACATCTTGGCATGTATTGCATTGTTATGCCCTCTCTATTTGTCAATTGCCCAGCTGTAATTTGTTTACCCAACATGCTAGTTATCTGTTCTGAGAGAGACACCACTAGTGAACTGTGGACCCTGGTCCAATTTCCTCATACTGTTTACACAACCTGCTGCAATCATCTGTTTCCTGTTACTTGCTGTTTTTCCTGCTGTTTTCCACACCATACGTTTAACTCTTTGTTTCTGCAAGACCGGAGAGATTGACAACCTCTCTGTTTCGTGTTGGGCAAAGTTCTGGTTTGTGTCTGTGCAGATTCCACGTTGGTGCAAGCTCCCTAGCGCCAGGGGGAGTCAACATCAACAACCTTCCGATAGATCGTCAAGTCCTACTGGATTAAACCTTGGGTAGATTATTCAAGGGAAAACTTCTGCTGTCTACATCATAACCTTCCTCTTGGGGTTCACCAACACGTAGCCATCAGTACACAGGATACCAAGGGACAACAGAAGTAAAGAAACCAGCAGAGGTACATCTAGTCTAATTTTGGTAGATGGAGGAAGAACTAATCTTTCGAGGGCCGGCATTGTTTTTCCCCTAATCATTTTTACTACGGACAGCCAATTATCCATTGTTTATATCTGATAGGCGGGAACAAGTGCATCTATGGCTATCGACGGGTCGCTGTTGATTTCCCTGTCCGGAGGAACATGTTAACTAGAGAATTTCCAGCCTTCATATTAGTGTTAACGCATTTTCAGATGGACAACTGTATCACTGAAATTGGGGGAAAAAGTCTTGCGGGCGCGCTTGCCGCTGGGGCCGAACGCACAGATTTCTCAGCCACGCAATTCTCACGCTAATTTAGGAAACACAGTGGGGGCAACTTCCTTTAGCGTCGTTCATCGCCCGGTTGGCCGCTAGATCATAGCGCCACCTAACCTCAACTCCGACGGATCTACGTTGTCGACATCGCCTCCGATAAGAGCGGCGACCCTCCTGAATATCTAATTTCCTCAAGACCGGAGCAGAAGGCCGGCTAGATATACGGTTTAGTTTAAAAATATTAATCTTATTTATTTGTGGTTTCAAAATCCTTTTAAAAAGCTATTGGGTACGCACGTGAGGGGAGATTCTAGAGACTTTTGCTTCTCTATAATCAGTTGGTCGATCAAAGGATAAATACCCACCGGGGAATCAGTCGGAGATTCGAGATTGATAGTTTGTCCCAATAGGGCCATAAAGTGTGTCGACGTTTTCAATAGCACTAGCCCGTAAACCTGCCCAAGTAGGAGCACCGGTTGAGATGCTCATAGTATTTTTCTTTTTCCAAAACGGAGTGAGTAAACATGTGGGATCCTGTTCCTCTGCCTCCGGCTTGTAGATAGGGTAGGTGTAGATCCCGTGGGCGTCGATTTGGAGAGGTTTCGGCCGCCTTTTGGGATGAATAACTCCGCCGTCCTTCTTCTCCCTTGCCGGTGCCGGCGGCGCTGGCTTGAGGACGGTGTTTCTGTCCCGCTGATCTATGGATCGAGCGGTGGTTCGTCCCTCCCGGCCGGTGGCAGCGGTGGTGTGGTGGGTGGTTTTGGACCTCCAGATCTTTGCATCTGGTGAGGTGTTCGTCCTCTGGTTGGATGCTGCGGCGACGGCGGTGCTCCAATCTTGTGAGTAGTCCTCTCCCTTCCTCTCTGTCGTTGCTCTGGCGTGCTCCCCGGCGTCGGTGCAGAGGTTGGGATGCGGTGTGTGGTGCGGTGTGGGGAGTGGTGCTCTGCTCTGGCGCTCGGGAAGTGGTGTGGTGGTGGTGGAACTGGCATGGCCTGGCGCCCCGGCGGCGGGAGATGCTGGAGCTGGTCGTGGGGGTGGCTTGGCTGTGCCCGTTCATCGGCGAGATCTTGCTGCTTGCGGCAAGTGGCTTATGCGGTCGTCTTCAAAGTTGAAGGTCCTCTCCTTCCAGGCGGGTGGTGGTCGGCTTCTTCTTCTTCTCCGGTGTTCGTCGGCGACGAGAAGCTCTGGTGGCTCAGCGGCTTGCTGCTGTAGTGCTTCGAGTAGAGTACAATCTTCTGTACGAATTTGCGTATGTTTTCCTCTTTGTATCTGTTGATTGTACGCAGGTTTGTACTTCTAAAAACATATATGGAGGCACTACCCTAAAAGCAGTGTTACTTCGGGTGTTTTCCAGCCCTATAGGCTACAGAGCAGGGTACAGCTTCCCGTGAAAACGCGGTATCATATCGTTACTGTCGTGCTCAGTGCCAAGTTGCCAACCACTCATGAAGACAAGAGAGACCGGAAAACATGGACAGAAAGATTGGAAACAGTCAGCTCTGCGACTATTTCGAGCCGGCCGCCGGCCGGCGGCCGGCAACATGCATGCACTGTCCAAGCTCCCATGAAACTGCGTGGATCTCTCTGATTGGTCCAGCCATTACAAGTTTACCTCTTAATTTCCAGCCAACCGTAGACAAACTTCCGTCATCCAGTACGTTGCTCCATCCGTTGGCCGGACCGGATCAACCTTACGTCACGAAAGAAACCTGCTAGGACGCCGCGCTGCGAATTCCATGAAACCATCTTCACCGGCTACCCAAAGCCCCCCGATAGGTCCAGATAAAATATGGCACTATCCCGGTTCGACCCTAATTTTAGAGTTGTTTCGGGGCGTCGGCTTGGACACAACCTCCGATAGGGCGGGGTACTCATGCTACATCGTCGGCTGTGGCCGGCGATCTGAGCGGGGAGGGCCGGTGCGGCGGGGGCAGGCGTCGGCGGCGGCGGCGACCTCCGGCGTCGCGCGGGAGAGAGAGGGGGAGGGGTGGGGATTTGTGGACGATTTTCCAGCAAGGTACCTGACGTTACGTGGATTAGCAAATAGGTCCATCTTCTCGATAAGTCGTGGGACTGCGGGGCAAGGTTTGGCTTTTCGAGAGGTGTTTTTGCAAAATATCGACGCGACGCGTGGCTGACAGGTGGGGCCCACCGGCTACTGTTCAACACTGTTCATTTGTTACAGTGATGAACAGTAGCCGGAGCGCGGAGAGAGCGCAAATTTGGCCGGCTTTGATATAGTGAGTAATGCACAGAAAGAAAAAAAAGGACGCTGGTCATTTGCCATCTATTTTGTCCATGTTCCCTCTCCGCCATCAAATTGTGTGTCATCTTCGCCACCAATTCTCCGCTAGGGTCTGCACCTACCACGTAGTTCGACTCGCCACCGCTAACATTCTTGTTTTGCGCACCGGCCCACAACTTGTTCGGTTGGCGAGACTAGCTCTCTCCCGCCCCGCACGCATGCAAGTGTTCGGTCTTCTGCCAGTAGCTATTTGGTTGAAACTCTTTGCCCACTTTCATTGCTTTATTGTTCTAAACTATGGGTAGCGGCGATGAGATCACGTTTTACCAAATGGTGAAAAATGACGCTAACCTCGAATCCATGACCAAGAGAACCGTATGATTATTGTTGTTCTTTTAAATGCGCAACGGAAACTGGAACCCACTCCCAAGAATTTGTATGTGTAGTTCTTTTTCTTTCTGTACATCTCTTTTGTACAACTTTTTCTCCTATCTACTATCAATGAAACAACAGCTCTGACCGCTCTTTCCGTCAAAAGAATTTGTATGTGTTCATAGCCAGTGCATGGTGTTGAAGAGTATGATCACTTACTTCGTGCTGAAGAGAGATTGCACCGGACTTATTGGATTCCCATCCATCAGAAGTGCACTGTTGTTTACATATAGAGTTATTGCAGACTTTATGGGCGACTACCTCCGCATATTTGAGTCCAGCGCCATTGAATCCTTGTGTTGGTCTTGTGCAGCGGTGGTGATAGTGTTTGGACCGATCTATCTGAGAACATCTTCAGGTTCGAAATTACAATGAGATGAATGGTGGATATGTGTTGATGGAGACGAAGGTGATGAAGAGCGATGGCGTGACCTTCAGGGTTATAGTGGTAGGTGGAGATGGCAGCCCTCCTATGATTTTTCTCTCCATATTTCTCCAGGAGGCTAGATTTTCATAATTGTTTCTCGAGTGCCAGTTGTTCTCTTAAATCAGAGGGCACGTGGTAAAATTATTTGATGACACCCCACATGGAGGGGTGTATGATCACCGATATGGTTGGGCGTGATCTTATCAGTGGTCGTCAAGTCTTATCATATTTTTATTTCACATTTTTTCTTTTCCCACCAATAGCGTGGCCTTTCTTATGGAAGGGGTTTAATACCGCCAATTAATATATTTGTGTCCAAGTCAAAATAAATTGCCTTGTTTGGATTTTTTCATTTTATTTTTATTTCCTGTGTGCACTAAATAATAGGTGTTGGCACAGTAAAATGCCAAAATTCATATGTTCATTATATGAAAAAACTAAATAAGACATCAATAAAATCCTCTCATCAGTGGTAGTCATTGTCGAGCAGGACACCGTTCTCAAACCTACTCAAGATACCTTTGTAGCTCTAAACCGGCCATGTGTATAAGGCCGCTAACCCTAGCGGTACATCCAGTAACAATCTAGGTTTTGACACCAATGAAAAACCTTGTAATCGATTTAGGGATCAGTCATAATAAAGCAGAAGTATGTCTTATCTCTATACGAGGGCCAAACTTGGATACATTAAATGTAAGAATCTCGTCGCAAAAATCTCTTAAGTACGTCTACCTCCACATTTTCCGTAAGATACCAAACGACTGCATCTGTGGACTGTGACGAGCTCACGAACGTTACCAAACAAATCAAAATCAAAATCAAAATCTCGGAGAGTTACTTTTTTGATAAAGGTAACATATTAATAGCAAGAAGATATCAATACACCCAGTCACTGCAACAACATAATGTCAAAAAGACATTAAGGATGCACACAACCAAAAGAAGAAGAAGAAAAAGAAAAAGCTTGCCAAACAATCAGCGTACCAACATGATCTACCACCACCATAGAGCACACCTGGACTATCAAAAAGTTTCTCCAAAAACAACGCTTTAAAAAGGGAACTATGCACAAACACAGTCGTCGCCTGATCATCGATCATGGGTTTTTACCCCTGAAGAAAGTCCGACCAAACTCCAAGCATGCCTTTAACAAGGAGGCGAATAGAAACCCGCCATTACCAGGTACAACCAATGAAGGTCAGACCTAGGGTTTTTATCTCGAAAGTCAAGACATTGTGCCCATAGAGCACCACCAAGAAGAAGTTCCCCCATGTTGCCGCCCCGCTTTCCAAGGCTGCTGCAAAACACTGATCATCCGGTACACAGTTTCATCACATCCAATCTTGCCTCCGTTGAAAACTTGAACTCAACATGAGCCATCGAGATCTACTGGTAATCCGGCAGAAGCATCTTGACATTCCCCATATTTGTCAGCACCACGATAATTACAGCTAAGTAAGCCATGGCGTACCTTACGGTGCCGACAAATCAAGTGTGACAGACAGCACCACACGCCAATTGCCGGCGCGGAGAGTTATTTAAAAAACTGAAAGATAGAATTTAACTATAATATATTTACGCTTTTCCTTGTCTTTTATTTTCCGTGGTTTCTGTTTGTCCCGCATGTTTCCGTGTTTAAGTCACACCGAAAATGGTAAGAAAAAGATTAACGTCAATCTGTCAGCAAAACTACAGCTCAGTCGACGCGCTCTAGGTGTTCGTCATTGTCTCTTAGCAGACAGCGCTCACTCGGGGAGGTATTAATTGGACCATGGGGTGGAGAAGGGAAAGCAGCAGCCGTCCACTTCGACCATTCGCCATTGTTTCTTATCTGACCATCCGCCGCGGACGAGGACGAGGCAGAGAAAATCAGAGAGGTGCAGGCGAAGAGGAGGAGAGGGACACCGGGCATCACCATGTTGGGGCATCTTGTTGGGCTGGTGAAGGTGCGGGTGCTGAGGGGGGTGAACCTCGCCATCCGCGATCTCTGCTCCAGCGACCCCTACGTCGTCATCCGCATGGGAAAGCAGGTTGGTGTCTCGCACTTGTTGCTTCTTTCTTGGTCCTCCACTTCTCCGGCAAGATACAACTGCAGCGCCGATCCGGCCTGCTAATCTGTTGATTTTGCGGATTCTGCTTTCTTTCTTGGGAAGTTGTGGACGAAAAGAGCAGTCTGTTAGAAAGAATTAATGGCCTCCATGAGATTTCGCGCTCAGTGTTTCCTTTCCATTTTGGAAAGATGTGGATTTCTAGCTCAATGTTTCCTGGAAAGATGTGGACGAAAAGAGCTGTCTGTTAGAAAGAATTTATGGCCTCTCTGGGATTTCTAGCTCAATATTTTTTTCCTTATTGGAGTGCTCCTGAAAAAAAAAAGGTCAATTACGATCTAATTCCTAGTTACGTTTTCAACATTTCGCAGAAGCTTAAAACGCGAGTGGTAAGAAAGAGTTTAAATCCGGAGTGGAACGATGAGCTGACCCTCTCCATCGAAGATCCTGCGGTTCTTGTTAAACTGGTATGTGTTACTTTCTCTTCTTATGCTTTCTTTTCCGTTTCCCCTTTTCTTTCTCATAGAAAAATAAATTGCTTTGAATATTTATTTCCTTGAAGTTCTATTGTTTGGAATTGCAAGTATATTTACATCTATGTCCAAAAAAGGTTGATTAAGGACTAGCATCCGAAGTGTTTCTTTTTGCATGTGGCTAGAACCGCAGTGAAGTAATTACCCTCTATATAAACATATTTGACAGTCTAAATAAGACCTTGTCTCTTTGAAGTTTCTAACTCCATACAAACAACTAGAAACTTTTTATTTGTGACAAAAAGCACCATTGGTGCTGATTTCATTGTTCTGAAGCTGACATCGCCAGATCATATTTCATATAATTTGTTACTTCCTCAATCGGTAGGATATTTGTATAGGTCCTCACTTCCTCATGAATAATCCTTGTTCATCGGGAAAGTGTTTTTGCCTCCCGAGCTCTATTGATCCCTCTATTTTAAAATTTTCAAAAACTTATTTAAGAGTTTGAAAAAAATCTGAAAAGAATGTCCGTGATGATGTATACGACAAGCGTGCAAAATCTCAATGGAAAAATATTAAATTATAAGCTACACAGAATTGACAAAATTTAGAGATTTGAAACAATGGATTGTTAAATATACTCAGATATATAAATTTGTTATTTTCCTGTAGGTCAGAATACAAAGTATTTCACATTGTGATTTTGCATGTCTATAGGATACATTTTCGAGAACATGCATGATTTGTTTCAATTTTTTAAAACATTACATATATTTTTCGAATTTTTGAACATAGTGAGAGCATTGGAGCTTGGCTACAAGATATTCCTCTCCATTCTATTGCTAGAGAGTGCTCAGAGACGGACAAATGGTCAAATATTCTGGTGGTCTGGATGAAGTTGATGCCCGAGTCCGTTACACAAATAATATCTTTCTTTAACCTATGAACGGACTGGACGGATTCATAAAGATATGATATTCTACCTAAATAAAATGAAATGTGCTATTCTATAGGACAATTACCAGTATCCCTAAGCATTTTTCTGTGAGAGTGTGGCCGTGGGTACACATGCAATTATCAACATGCTATTCTATAGGGCTGTGTGCATCATTCTGATGCAGAGCCCGGGGATGCGCACCCTATTTCAAAACAAACAAGATTTTATTGTCCAAAAAATGATGGACAAGTCTCCCAGCCTCCGTATCCTTGGATGTAGACAGCCGTAGTATTATTAAAACTAACTAAACTACATTATATAATTTCATTAATCATTTTTCTCTAAGGAAATTAAATTTGCATGAGATTCTCAATTTTTCAAGAGTGTTAAATGATGACCCTTTCCTCCCGCAGGATGTATTTGACAAGGACACCTTCTTCGACGATCCAATGGGCAATGCAGAGCTGGACATTGGGCCGCTGGTCGAGGTTGTGAAGATGAGGCTCCAGGGCGTCGCTGACGGCACTGTCATAAAGAAACTGGTGCCGAACAGGCAGAACTGCCTCGCCGAGGAGAGCGCCATATACGTGTCCGAGGGACGGTGAAGCAGGACGTGGTCTTGAGACTGAGGAACGTGGAGTGTGGGGAGATCGAGCTCCAGCTTCAGTGGATCGACATCCCCGGTGCTAAGGGCCTATAAAAAGCTTCCAACTCCGCACTCCCTCTTGAGTGTTGTTGACAGGAGTCAAGCTAAATCATCTTTAGAATCTAGGAGAGTATTTTAGGAATTTAGATGTGCAATATGACTGTGTAGTAGAATTTCCTAAGACGGACTTGAAAAGTAAACACCGATGACAGGGGCTAGGGGTGTGCAAAAACGGTGTCATGGCTCGGTTTCAGCTAGTTCAACTTTTTGTACTAGATTGAAAGTTAGAATTGATTTGTGAAAGAAATTGAACTAGCCGAAGCTCATATAAGAGAAACTGGTACTGTTTGTTCTCTCCACGGAATGGGTTTAATCTGATCTAGGACATTCTGAAAGATTAAGCTACTCCCTACGTGCACAAAAGGATGTCTCAAGCTAGTCTAGATGTAGGGAGTATTTGAATTTCTGCTTGAGGTGAATATATTTGTTTTCAGCTTGAAACGATACTAAATGTCTGAATGTAACAAGAGTAAACAAGTGTTATCAAGTCACGATTTAGGGTGGACAAAAAAATCTTGGTTTTAATGACAATTTTGCTCTCTTTTTTGTCTGAACATTTATCGTTTCAAAATTGGGCATTCATTTTCACTATTTATTAAGTTTAAGCAAAGGTGGCCATAATACAAAGTCCAATCTGATACATTTTCAAGTGTAGATGATGCACTATCTAGGAGATAAGTTTTTTTGTGCGAAACTACAAACAGAGGCCTCATAAAACCTATTTTTCTTAGAAAACAACTAAAACACATAACTCAATAACAAGGGAATATTGTGCAATATTTGATCGGTCGAAATGAGACATGGCTACATGACTTACTTTTTTTTTGTTGAGACTTAACTACATGACTTACTGAATCAGGGCACCAGAGGCGAAGCTATGCCCAAGCCAGGGGGACGCCGTCCCTAGCCCACGGAAAGTTTAGGAAAAATCAGTACATATAACCCATTTTTAACAAAAAAAAAAGTGGCATTTAATGCATTTGTCCCCCAATTCTGACCCAGCTGGACAGAAATTTGGAAGGAAAATGAGTGTTGGGCTGCTGGCATGGGGGCCTAATTTTTAATTTTTAGGGTCCAGTGCGGTCGCCCAGTTTGCACTGGGACTTGGACGGGCCTGGCGGCTATCTCAAGAGTGCTTGGCCCGGAGCGATTTCAGGATGGGTGAACCCTCGGGTGCGCAGGAGTGAGGACAAAGTGCGCGAAGAAAAGACCAGTATTGATCTGCCGGGCCTGGGGGTGGGCCAGGTGTTAAAGAGGGCCGCTCGGGTTGCTCGTCACCCGGAGCTAAAAACACGAGCCATTGGTGGCTGGGCATCGGAGGAGAGCGATGACAACACTCAAGATGAATCCCTTCGGATGCGTGGTGCCCTTGCAAAGTGGTGGTGGAATTGCGTCCGAATCTATCAGAGTTGTGGCGGAGCTGCCAAATTCGAGACTAAATCAATGAGGGAAAAGGCAACGGTGGTCACACCAGGGGAGAGGCGTGAGTGCGACATGATACGTCCGGTTGGCAGTTAGTTTGCGCGTGTTGGCCTTTCTGTTATATAGCAGTTGCCTTATTGTTTATATTTGCAACCCTTTTCTTTTCTTTGTTTGACAATTCTTTGGGAAAATTTACATCGATTGTGGAAGCAAGATTTTTGGCTTCAGATGAGATAAAAAGAGTTTTCATTTTAAAAGGCAGCTATTGAAGATGCTATAAGAGAGAGAGGGATGACATCGTAATATTTGTGTAGTAGATAGAAAAGTAAGTTTAGATATACTTTTCTATTCCGCTAAACGGACAAATAATATTGGTCCATCTGATTCTAACAAATGGAAGGTTGCCACGCTCTATCTGTAGACATAATAGAGATATCCTTTACAAATACTAAGCTCTTTACCGTCGTTGCACTCTCCTTCCTCCACATGCTCGACACCATCTCACATTGGACCCTACTCACTTTATAGTCATAACTCTTCAAATATTAAATTAAGTTTGAAACAACACACGGTGGACCCTGACCCAACTCATATCTCAATTTGCAATGCACAACTCTGAAATATTGAAATTGAGTTTTTAAAAATTTGTTCGATATATATACATGCTTTGTACGCATTTGTCAAACTTTCGGTTAAAAATGGTATTCCCTTGGGTCTGTGAAAAGGAAAATATAGCTCCATTTCTCCTTAACTGTGTAGCTCAAAACACAATACATTACGTAGTTGTATGTTTTAAGTGAAAATAGCAAACCTAGACCTAGACATGTCGATTAAAAACACAGAGATATAGTGAGTTCGAAGCTATTGGTACCTTCCGAACATTCCTTCTCTGCCACGAGAAACAACCATATAATTGAGCAGCGTGTGCCACACGTCACCGTTTTTCAGCCCCCGCTTACTCAAGCCGTATTCTTCTAAAAATAGCCATCCCGACGCAAATTTTTCTCATCTCTGTCAAGCCCCTAGGACTACATGCCACCTCCGCCCAACCCCGATACTACTTGATGAAATTGATTTAAGGATGACATGACATAATTTGTGACATAATTAGGTCAACTAGTACCGATTTTAGGAAAAGTTATGTTAGAAAAGTCTACTTAATTTTGTTATAATCAAATAAATGACCTTCACCTTAGGACTTTGATGCTAACCAAATCTTGTCTAATCTATCTCTCAAGTCTGCAATGTTCATCATATCGTACATTGCCTAAACATTGTCGGAACTTTGGTCATTTGTTTTGTTAAAATCTTCAGAGAACCATGTACACAATTTAACCTTATGGCATTTCATAATTGTGGTCAGATCCCGATCATCTAATTTGTTATCTGCAGAATTTAAGCTTTTTTTTTTATGTGGGATCATGTTCTCTTGTTGAGTTGTATACTCCTAAACTTGCGATGGGCATAATTGTGTTCCCTTCTCTATATTTATATGAGAATGTCTGAGTGATCACGTTGCAAAAGAGTGAGCCGGTAGAAATATTTGCTCAATTGTTATTATTTTATTTTTATTTATGTTTCATTAAAAATATTGTTTATTTATCTATCATCGGTTGTATTAGATCGGGCACGTTTTTTCCTATAGTAGAATAAAATTAGAAGTATTTCATAGACGTTAGAATCTAGCGGTAGATGTGAAAACCGAGAACCTTTTAGGGCTTGTTTGATTCAAAGGAAGTTCATAGGATTCTTATAGGAATTTATGTCATAGGAATTTTTCTTTTGCTAGTGGTTTGATTCATAGTATTAGTCCTATAGGAATTTTTCCCATAAAAATCTTTGTACTACTTCCTATAGGAATTCCAACATCCACTCCAACCTATTTTTACAATTTCTTTGTTGGAAGCAAACAAACTTTGATACAAAATAAATCCTATAGAACTGGAATATGCATGTCATAGCAATCCTATATTTTTCCTATTTCAATGTCTTTCCTACCAACAAATCAAACAAGCCCTTAAGAGCATCTCCAAGCGGAGCCCCCAAATCCACCCCAAACGTTCGGGCGGACAGCCCGGACGGGGTTTGGCCCAAAAACCGCAACCCAACGACGGCCCCTATAGCGGCCCCAAACGACCGGACGGTCCGGCACACCCCAAACCAGCACAAAACTGGGGCGGGTTTGGGGGCGCCCGGACGCGTCCGCGCCCTCACTCGCTGACAGTGGGACCCTCCCTTGACCGGCCTACCGGAGCCTACCGGAGGGGAGGATCTAGCCTTTGACCGGCGCCGGCATTCATGGCGGAGCGGCCAGGGGCAGCGGCCAACCCCCAACTACCCGCATTCATGGCGGTCCAGACACCACTATATCTACCGGCGACGCCGGAACCCTAATCCACATCCACATCCGCCGCCGGAACCCTAGTTCATCCACATCCACCATGCCTCGCCGCCTCCCCACCATCTTCGCCAGGATGACGGCGGAAAAGCTGAGGCAGCAGGCCCAAATCCGAGCTCAGGCTGAGGCGGATGCGCGGCGGAGGCGGATTCGGAGTCGTCGGCCGTCGGATACTTCATGGTCTCCGACGACGCCGAGATCGTCGACATCACCGGCTCGGAGTTCATCCAGGATGAGGATGAGAGGATGCGCGTCCGCGCGGAGGCGGAGCACGAAGCCCGACGCGCGGCGGCGGAGGCGGCGGTCGAACGGCAGGCGGCGGCCTGCGCGGCCGAAGCGCTTCACAGCCGGGAGGAGGCGGCGGCCGAAGCGCATCGCGCCCGGGTACGCGCTGCGACGGAGCGGTGGAGAGCTCAGGCGAAGGCAGAAGAGAGCCGGATCCGCGAGGAGGCGCTGCAAGTTTCCATTCTAGTGTAGCAAATGCGGACGTGTTGCATGCCTTTGTAGTAATATGTCAACTAGAAAAGAGGAGTGTGGTTGTAGGAGCATGTTTTTAGGGGTTGTCCGGTCACCCTCCGCGGACGCGTCCGGATGCGTCCGGGCGCAGTATGTGGTCCGATTTTGGGATGCGGTTGGAGATGCTCTAAGCCCTTGAAGAGATGGCGTGATTCCCCGTTTGGGGGCTTCCGCTTCACCGCACTCCCGTCTCATCTTCCCCCTCGTCACCGCCGTCCCCGTCAGGCCGCAAGACCCTACGCAGCAGAGTCATATCACCCCAACACGGCAAGCACAACCGTCTCCCTCTGCGCGATCGATCCGAGGAAGATGGCGATGATGAGCCGGACGCGGGATCTGCTCATGGAGGGTTTCGAGGGGTTCGTGCGGGACGGGTCGTTCAAGTGGCCCGTCCCCCGCCGCGGGGCGGACGACGACGATGGCCCCGACCGCTCCCCCTCCGCCGCCAAGAGCGCGTCCGTCGCCGGCCTCTCCCCCATGGCCAGCGCCGTCGTCTCTCGCTGCTCCCGGTAATGTCCTAAACTCACTCTGCGTTCGGGAAGAGGAAGTGAGTGATGCTCTTGCAATTTATGTCTCAAATAAGTTATGGGGTTAAGTAAGAAAATCTCATTCCGGAGGTGACAATCCTCAGTCAAATCTCAAATGGTATTAGGTTACAACTGTTATGCTGTAGCAGAGTCCACTGTACTGCACGTCGAAAAACTTCTGCCATTGCGGTCTGAAACGAGTCCGTGTTGGATCTGAAATGGGCTTAGTTTGTCGTGTGGTGCTCGGAACTGGTGTATGCAACTGTTGTTGCATGCATTGTGACTTGTCTGTCGAAGCAAGGGTCTTTTGTGAACCATAGGATTCAGTAGGTTGGAATAGAAACCACATTGCATTGTTGAAAAAGGCCATTTGGAGAAATAAAATTGGTGTCAACATTTACCTGACAGAAACCGTTTGAGTTCCCCATGAATTAGGTTTACTTTTAAGATCATTGGGTGTTTGCCATGTTAGAGTTAAAGAAACATGTTGTGTGAACTGATGTAGTTTAACTCGGCTGAACCATCTGTTGTCCACTGATTAGCTTGATTCGGAACCTGTAGAGCATTCTCTGTTTCATGGAAATGTCTTAATGTTTTTGTTTGCTTTTTGCCTTGTTTTGTGGAGCAGAAATAATCAGACATGCCTAATTGCCTATGCACTGTATATTACCGTACATCAAATTTGATTTCTCTTGGTTTCATGACGTCAATTTTGCTTCCATTAGATGTTGAACTGTTTTTTGTGTTTATTTACCTTTCAGAATTCTTGACGTGACTATCGAAGACATGCAATATGACTTTGATATGCAAGCATCTGATTCCATAAAGCACCAAAGAAACTACGCAAGAAACTTTTTGGAATATTGTTGCTTCAGGGCACTTGCACAAGTCTCACAAGTTGCGGGGTATCTTGCTGACAAAAGCCTTCGTCGTCTGACATTCGATATGATGTTAGCTTGGGAGGTTCCCTCTTCTTCAGGCCAGCTCACTGTTAAGGTAGAAGCTTTATTTTATTTTTGTTATACTGCGTAACTTTTGCGTCGTACAGACTGAGCTGAGTTTGCATCACAATCATCAGTAACAGGTTGTTTGTTCTTACATTATGGTTTTCTAATAATATCCATTTTATACAGAATTTCACCTCTTCTTGTTTATAGGTTGAGGTTGATAGCACAGTAAGTTTAGAGGCTTTCTCAAGAATAGCACCTGCCATACCAACAATCGCTGACGTAGTAACTTCTTCAAATCTCTTTGATGCGCTGTCATCAACAAGTGGAGGTCGTCTTCCATTTCCTGTATATGATAAGTATCTTGCAGGATTGGACAGGTCACCTTCTTTACTGTTATGTTTTACGCATTGCTAGCTTATTTTCTCTTCTTGTATAGTGATAATTAGTTCTTAAAATAAAATACACTTTATGTCAGAAATTTTCTTAGGTATCTGGTCTTGAGCTCACATCTTTAATTCGTTTGGTGTTCCATGCATTGGCTTTGCTCATGGTGTAATATATGTCTTTGCAGACTTTATATATGGCATCACTATGTACTTCCTAAAACTAAATGTGCATGTGGAGTGCTACATATTCTAGTTTCTGATTGCATACAATACAATATAACTTAGCTCAATTATTTTCAGCACTGATGCTGATTTACCAATCTAAATCATCTTATCTTTCCTACTTACAAAGATTTGAGTTAGTGGTCGTCTGTTCACTCCTTTTTCAGTCTTCCTGGTTTTCAACGAAGACAAATGGGGCCATGCAAATCTACGAGCATAGCAGCAAGCAACCCGCTGTCAAATCCTCCTACTTCCCTCGCCTCTAGTAGCCCAATCTCCCTTCTCTGATTTCCAATCTCTGCCAGCATGCTCCAAAATTTCAATCCAACAATGACTTCGTTCATTGGTGCCAATGCTCATGAAATCTTTAAGGCGTGAACAACTAGCCTACCAAGGTCCATCTAGTCTATAGACTCCGTCCCAATTCGCCTTGCACGTAACAGTAGCTATATACTCATGCATAGTCAATAATTGATAAAGAAAGCATAGTGAATTAAGTTAACTTGCAACTGTAAACAATGGTCCACCTTATTTTTGCTGGTTCCATAGCATAGCATGGGCCTCTTGCTAGTCGATGTAAATAAAGGAATGCAGATATGTGGAGTAATGTAGTCAATGACAGCTAATTTTGTGTGCACCCCAAGATGTATATCTATTCTCATTTGTTACCCAAATGAAGCATACAATTGCATCTCACATTTGATTTCTTCTGTTCTTATTGCTTATTCCCAACAAACTTAAGCCACCTTCATGAACTAAGAATCTTTTTTTTTTGAGAAATCACCAACTAAGATTTCATCTCCTTGAATTTCTAAATGTACAACTCTGTCAGTCGCTTCCTGTGTCGTGCTGTGGTAGTAGACTCCTGCCTTGAATTAAGAAGGTTGTGTTGTGGGCAAATAACAACGATGCTTTTGCTTGAAATCATGTTTGCTTCTGCAGGGTGTAGAGTAATGTGACATTGAGATCATAGAGCTTGAATAAGTATACGATTGTACGTTATGGGGAGCATAATATCTCATGGGTGGCTATCTATACCCTGTTGTTCATCTAGGCAGACATTTTTTGACCGGTTAAACACATACAAGTACTAATGGACATTCTGAAGTTGTATCGCTATCTGAATTAGGATGGCAATGAGTCTTGCATTTTAGTGTTAAATCATTTGTTGATAATTTACTCTTCTTTTAGAGTAGTTCATAAGCTAATGCATGAGTTAACATGTCTATTAACTTTTATTTTCAAATAAAGTTCAGTTACACTCTCATTTCTCCTCTGAACATAGGATATGTAAGCATGAATTCTATTGGATATATTTTTTGGTAAAGGAAGAACTTAAGAGTGTTTTCTTGTCTCATATAGAGCCATTAAAAAAATGAAGGCACAATCTGAGTCATCGCTTCTATCGGGCCTCCGATCTCAGAGGGGAGAAAGAGTTCTAGAAGTAGATGGGACATTGACAACGCAACCAGTACTTGAGCATGTTGGGATTTCAACATGGCCAGGTGTGTCTGGTTTACTGATGGGGCTGATCGAGTTGCTGTCACGTTTAATTACTTCTTTATTATTGCTTGATTTTGTATTTTCATTCTTCAGTTTTGTAATACCTTTTACCACTGGTTTTCAACCTTTGCTGATGCAGGAAGATTGACACTTACGGATCATGCTCTTTACTTTGAAGCTGTTAAGGTTGTGACATTCGATAAGCCCAAAGCTTATGAACTAGCAGAAGATTTGAAGCAAGTTGTTAAACCTGAGCTGACGGGTCCATGGGGTTCACGGCTATTTGATAAAGCCGTTATGTACAAATCGACAACCTTGTAAGTTTACCACAAATCATACAAGCATTACTACATGAACTGAACATATGGTCTTTTATTGATAACTTAGTTTACAGATCATTGCTGTTTATCTTACGAGTTCTGTTAGGACCAGTATTCCACTTCATATAATTAGCATACAGGTTTGTGCTTATCCACTTCATTTACATCTGTATGACTGTTTATTTATGATGTGGAATGCAGAACAGAACCAGCGATCATAGAATTTCCAGAGCTGGCTGGCCACTCTCGCCGTGATTACTGGTTGTCTATCATATCGGAAGTTATTTATGTCCACAGATTTGTTAGGAAGTTCAACATAAATGGAGTTGATAAAGAGGAAATAATTCTGAAGGCCTCGCTCGGTATCTTGCGATTACAAGCCATTGAGGAATTAGCCTTTCCAGTTCCCAGTCGATATGAATCACTTTTGATGTTCAATCTTTGTGACAAACTTCCTGGAGGAGATGTAATACTTGAAACACTAGCAAGCGCTATATCATCAAGAAGTTCAGCTCAAGTGAACCAACCAGGCATGAGCACTGGAATGCGTTCCATGTCTGCCTTCGCTGTCCTGTCAAACCTGGGCGTGGTATCACCAGGTAATAATAGTGAGAGACTCTCTGTTGGTGAGATAGTCGTTGGGGAAATGAGTTCCTTGCAGAAGGCAGTTACCGAGTCAATGAACAACTACAAGAAGGTTGAATTGGCACAAGCCACAGTTGATGGAGTCAAAGTTGACGGGCTTGATACCAACTTGGTAGTGATGAAGGTAAGCGCAGAACAAACAATATTCTCTTAATCTACTCAATTGCTGTAATTTTTTGGCCTTCTTAGAGCATTATCACCTGTTCAATCCGGGTTTCACTTAATTCAGCTTCACTATGGACTTTTATTGTTTCGAGCCAGGTTCTTGTTTCAGTCCCTATTATACATTGACTTGATTAAAGTTGTAGAAACTTGAAATATATAACTGCACGTATGCTGTCATATGCAAGTCCTAGATAGAAGGGAGAAGTGTTCAGGGTTGCAATCATTCTATCAGCCTCTTTAGGTTCAAAACATGTTTTTTTGAGGACTTGCATGATGTAGAGCAATATGCTGTGTCAGCGGAATTCAAAGCAAAAAAGAAAGGCTGGAATGTTTTTTGTCCGTAATTTAAGGAATCAATTTGCTGTACTCATGTAGTCATGCTACTGTTCCACTTATAATTTAAGGAGGAAGTGTTGCTACTATTCTAATCTGTAACTGAAAGTATAGATGTCATGTCTCTCCTTTTTTGGCTTCCATTTCATGTTAAAGTAGTCAGGGGAATCTTTATGTATGTCCACCGAATCAATTAGGTATTTGGACTTTGTTGATATCCTTGTTTCCACTGTTTATATATGTCCACTGAATCTATAGTCTTTCGGAGATGTTTGCGCTGTGTACACCACTACACCTGCAGTTTCAAGATAGTGTGTATTTCTGCTTGCACTTCAAAATTGGCAAATTGCTGCATCTGTTAGATAGCTCGCACCTGGACTATAATTACCATCTACATTCCTTTCGAAGTTGTGAATTTAGTCATTTACACTTCCAAATTGAAATCCCAAAAGAAGGCAGTTTAGTCATTTACCGGAACTCAAGAGGTACAGGTGGATTTGGTGCATTTGTGAAAAGCCAAATAATCAGGGGTGTAATGCATATTACAATAACTTCCATACTTTTCGTCACATGCCACTAATGAGCACCTATACAGTGGGCATGAATTAACATGCCGTGACTGGTCATGTACCCGAGTTATTGTGCTAATGACCTAGAGTCACTCAATTACATTAGTGTTCAGTTTGGTGGCCTTGTTCAACTAACCGGAAAACTTCAGTAGTCTGTAGTGCAATTTATTTCTGTGTGTCATTCTTTCTCTAGGTTGTTTATATTCAATACTATGGCAATAACCATGTCTGTCAAATAACAGTTTCATATAGAATTTTTTGAAATTAATCATTAATTGTATTCAGGAATTGTTATCTCCTGTAAGTGAGCTTTGGAGGTTTTTGGTGTCACTGGCATTATGGGATGAGCCTCTGAAGTCATTGGTCTTTTGTTTGCTATCTTCTTTTATTATCATCAGGTATGCTACTTTGTCCATATATGTTCTCATGTTCTTTATGTCAGACATGATGCGCTGTCAGTTGTCACTCGAGTATGTTGTGTTGGTTATTTTGTATGATCCAATGTACAAATAGGGCGTAAATAATGGCAGGAATTATGATCTGCAAGAGATCATGGAAGAAGGCTTGCAAAGTAAACTTATGGGGGTTTGCAGGAGTTAGTATTATGTAAATAATGTGTGGGGGTGGTTGGAGTCTGGATAGTACCTTCTGTTGGTAGATTATGGAAGTGCATTTGTACTGGCAGGATTTAGTATTCGTGTAAAGAATGTGTGGGTGGTTGGAGTGTGGATAGTACATTTTGTTGGTTAGATTATGGACGTCCATGTGACATTAAGAATCATTTGGGGATGCGCTACTCTACCCTTATAGTAAAATGATAATGTTGTGATTCTTTGGAAGCTATAGCAGGCCAACTTTTCCATTTGAATGTCCATAGGACACATGATCCACAGAACAACTTAGTAGATCTTTATCTGCATGGTGGATTAGGGGCCCATATCCATTTGTTTTCTGAACTGGCGAGGAGGTGAAGACCTATTAGTAACTACCTGTCTAACTGTTGAATCAGTGTGACCAGACCAGAGCTTATGAAACTGAAGATGCATCTGGTTACTGTTATTGGTCTGAATATTATTGGTCTACCGTGTGTCTTCTGAATCCAGATTCGATTACAGAGCATATATGCAAGCTTAATGTTCACCATTTGTAGTAACCTTATCAGTTTCATGAAATGGAGTTGGTTATCAGGATCCAGGCTGTTATATATGCGAGCTTACCAATGCATACCGTCCTCGGTAGTTTACTTACCTGCAAAGTACTGGAGAGATTGACATAGATTCTCGATCAGGGCTTCATCTCGTGCTATTAGTTCAGTTTTGGCTGTAAGAGATTGTTTTTAGAGAAAGTCAACTAAGTTGTATAAAAGGTTATGTGCTGAGAAATAGAAGAGTTCTTCTCTTGGATAAAAAGGTCTCCCTAATCTGTGGTGTATTTCTCACTGTTATAGTACCAAATTGTCCCAGCCCTTTTTTAACAGTATTTACACTGTCCTGAAATAAGTGATGTTCATGACAGGTTACTATTAAACTATCTTATTTTCTGAAGTATATTCTTTAGAGCACTCTCTCTTTAAGAGCAATAGCAGAACAGCAATTCCAAACTGACAATCTGATAGTACGCAGTTGATAGGCGGTATGTGCACATGCATCCATCCCAATCTACGTCTACGGATACCAATAGTTTCTTGATCAAAGTACTAGCATAGCTTCTACTAGTAATTGAGCGCAGTATAATCTTTATTTCAATTTGTCAATTAATCAATGAATTTTCATCCGATCATATTAGTGACTAGTGATGATCCTATGTTTGTATGCTGATACAGGGGATGGGTAGTCTATTTTGTTGTCATGGTCCTATTGTTATCAGCAGCGTTCATGCTCCTGACAAGACTAACTAGTCAAGGAAAGCCAATGACCGAGGTCAAGGTGTCATCGCCACCTTCAATGAACACAATGGAGCAGCTCTTAGCTGTCCAAAATGCCATTTCCAAAGTTGAAGAGCTTGTCCAGGATGCAAATATTGTTCTTCTGAAGATACGAGCTTTACTGCTGGCTTTTCCATCTCAGGTGACCATATGGACTTAGTTCTCGATATTTCATCTTAAAATTATTTTGTTTCGCAGCTTTGTTTCTCTGCTCTCTATTATATTATACGGGCAGTAGAGTACCAAGGATGTAATGCACACTGCAGACTGTGTAGTTATTATTGCCCAAAGGGAGGCCCAGATCACACGTTAGTTTGGAAGTTTATTCGTAATTCAGTGCAGAAATAATTATAATCCAAACCATGCATGCCTTATTTCATTAAATTGTAATGTAGTACTAATCATTAAATGTGAAGTGTGTGCAACTGAATAACCAAATCATAGTGGGTAAACATAGCTAATTTTTTTTATCTTGAATCTTACGTACTATGGCCCGTGTCGTCCTCCTGTGGGCGTCACGGGGGAAAACCCTAGCCGCTGCCGCCGGAGGCCCCCCCCCCCCTGCTTTGCCCCCGCCGGAGGGGCCGCCGGCAAAGCCTTAGAACCTGTAGTGTGAGGCAAATTACCTTCCCAATACCACAATATTCGCTGTACCCCCTCATGATCAGCATCGTTTGCTAGGTTCTTAGATTGAATGTCAATTAGATTTAGAACCTCATGGGGTGGAAATCTTACCAGAAACATCCTCTCAGGTTTGCCTCACTTGCCAAGGGCATTCTGTATACATCATTTTGCTAACTTTTTGAATTGGGCGAGTAATTTTTCCTTGTTTGGTATCTGTGTGTGTGTGTGTGTGTGGGTAGGTGAAATTCTGAAATAACATTTGCATTTTGAGATATATTTATCCTAAAAAATAAAAATGCCACTACAAGTATCTTCCCTCCCTCAAACCCCTGAAGCTGCAACATGTCTACAGTCCAGATTTCCTTTTGCTCTGATGAAAAAGTTTCGTTCTATTCAATTTGATGGAAAGTGCCAACATTTTAATCACTCCTAGCTTGACTAAATGCATTCACAATTTTCAATTGGTCCACCTTCTCGAATATATGTTCTCTCTCAGATTCGGTCCCTTGGTTTGCTTAATCCTTGTACTTTACAGGCTACAGATAAAGCTATCCTTGCTCTGTTGATGATGGCTCTAAGCCTTGCCTTCCTGCCCACAAGATTGCTCGTGCTTGCCATGTTTCTGGAGGTGTTCACGAACAACTCCCCACTAAGGAGAGCAAGCACAGAGAGGTGCACCAGAAGGTTGAGAGAGTGGTGGTTCAGTATACCCGCGGCTCCAGTAGTGGTCGAGAAGGATAATAAAGAAGATAAGAAAACAAGATGAATATCCGTGTGCATATCCAATGGGATGTTGTGTCCTGTTTGGCCGATGCATCTTGATGGGCCACGAGCGCCCCACCTTGTACAATGTCGATATATATTAACATAAGAAGCGCTAATTTCTGTCACTACGGAATTATTCTAGTACTAAATTAGTCTGTTTCCTGGGAACGGATGAGCTTGGTTGCTGTCTAACTGAGGTCATATCCTTTACAATTAACTAGAAATGCAGGATACCCCTTCTCTCTCTCGCTATTGTATTTAGATGTGTTTCAATGTGTTTGTTCACTCATTTTTTTTATAATTGTATGCATGTAGATGTGTTTCAGTTCAGTGTGTCTGTTCACTCTTTTCATTTCTTATATATAGTCCATATTGAACTATCCAAGACATCTTATAATTCGAAACAGAGTAGTATTTTTAAATTCATACTGTCACAAATTTATTAGAGAACTCCGCTAGGAACACCTTTCTCTCCTAGTATTTGATCTAGTTATGATGTAGTATTAGCCATGTGACAGGGATGGCTCATTACATACAGACACACACACACTGGTGCAAAGATGAGAACTAGATACTGTAGAACGAACAGTCATACCACGATCCCTCTCATACACAAACTACAAAGTGGTAACAGCAAAACACTACACAGATCTAGGAAAAATCTACTTGATCTACTAGCACCTACACAAATCTAGAAGGTTCCCATATAGACATTCTCACTGATCTAGGGTACACAAGGGATGTAGAAGGTTCCCATATAGACATTCTCCCTGATCTAGGGTACACAAGGGAGGGTTGCATGTTACTTACAGCCGTGAATCCAGTGGGAGAGGAGCACAACATGGAGGAGGAGATCTTGCTGCCGAGCACCGCTGTTCGAAAGAGGAGATCTTGCCACCACTAAGCTGCTGCAAAAATGGTAAACAGATCTAGGTGAAACAGTGGCGCGAGTGTTGGCGGTCAGCCGAAGGGGGTGAAATAGAGGGATGAAAATGGTGGGAGGTGACGGAAAAACTCCCGCCGATTTTTCACCCCGCGAGTTCGCGTCATTTCCAACCTCACACGAATTCAGCTCCGCGTTTCCCAACCCTGCGCGGGTCTGGCTGAGGTCTGATTTCGGTTGCTCAGTGGAAAAATAAACGCGATAAGGTGGCTCAGCGGAATTCCCAGCGGTCTGGCCGAGGGCTGATTTAAGTTTCATACGGACCAACAACTACGATCGTGCCAGACAAGCTAACATGCCATTTTTTCATCCTCGGAGCCTGGCCCGAGAGTTCACAGCCAACCAAGCGTCCAAAGTTCCCGTGTGAATGACCAGTCTCCGTGGATATGGTAATTACTCACTATATCAAAGCCGGCCGGATCGGCGGCCTCGCAGCGATCGTGGCACTGTTCATTACCGTAGAAATGAACAGTGTTGAACAGTGCCACGGTGGGCCCCACATGTCAGCCACACGACGCGCGGGCGTTTTGCAAAAAAGAGACACGCAAGTCCAGATTTTGCCCCGCAGACCTCCAGTTTTACGAAGGGAAGGACCTAAACGTGATTTTGGAAAAAGCTAGAGACCCTGCTGAAAAGAGCCACTCGCAGAATCCTCCCTCTCCTTCTCTCTCCCCACGCGGCGCCGAGTTCGCCGCCGGCCGCCGCGCTCGATGCCGCCGCTCCGCTCCTCCCCCGGCGAATCGAAGCATGCCACGGACTCCGCCTCCGCGTTCTCTCCTTCCTCGCCGTGAACAGCCTGTCGGGACGCCTTCCACGCGCGGGAATCGGCGCCGCCGTGCCGCTGTCCGCCGCCGCCGTTTTGGTCGCCGCCGGCTGCTCCGGCGACCAAACGGTCCACAGAGACGCCCCTCATGCTCCCTTGCGCCTCCTCTGGCGACTCCGCGCGGTCCTGGCCCGGCGCGACCAACGAGGTCAACGCTCCCTGCGCCGTGCGCGTCGACCCAGCCACCGACGGGGCCAGCCGGCGGCGACCAAGGACGCGGACTGGGGCGCGGGTCTAGCAGGGACGCAGCCTGGGGCACGGCGTGGCCGGACGGGGCCGGCCGGCCAGCGGTGAGCAAGGGCGCGGCCTGGGGCACGGCGAGTCCGGCCGACCGGCGGTGAGCAAGGGCGTGGCCTAGGGCGCGGGTGTCCTCCTGGTGAGCCTCGACGCCGCATTCTTCCAACTTCCAAATGGACCTTGAAATAGCATAACTAAACTGCAAAACCGATCATCTTGGTCGACATATGTACATTATCCACGAGTCATTCTTGTCAACAGTAAAAAAACAGTAATATGTAACACCTACAAGTCATTCAAATTATTCAATCTCTCGGCACTCTGTCCCCACGCAACTCACAAGCCCGTCCCACGTTCCAGCTCCTTCATTTTTGGAAAAGGCAGGACCAGTACACCAATATACAGAAAGATACCACATGGTGCATGTCTGTCATCTTACAGGTTATCTTGCTGTAATTATGCAGAGTGAGTCCATTAACGTAGCAAATAAGGCTTTGGCGGCAAGCATGGTATAGCTTTTGCTTGTGACCAACGGCTGTCCTGTGCGTCTGTCCATGCATAGTGCGTTTGTTTCCCAGAGTTATTAAGAATAATCAAACAGCCCGCTCCTCTTGCGTCGAATGCACACCGGACGCCGTGGGCTTTCCGTTCGCTTTCACGCCGCACGTTTTCCTCAGAGAGATCTCTCTCGTCGCTCGTCCATCCATTTCAATCTCTCATCTTTTTGTGTGGCGAACAGTGCAGTTCGTTGGTTGTGCGTGATGCTGACCTGAAGCCTACTCTACCTCCCGGACCGAATGCCATGACCTCGATCGAACGCCCGGGCCATGTCTGCTCCAGTGTTTCAGTCTGTGCAGCGCTGACTGCTGAGCTCCTGAAACCTACTTGTGTTTTGTGTATCAAGATGGCCTGGCTTTGTCAATGCGGCCAACCAACCAACCAACTTGCTCGCCGGACGCGACCTAACATTTCGCATTGACTGCAATGGCAACGGCACCTCATCGCAAACCTCATGCTCAAATAGCACCAATCTGCAGAATTAGGCTCACTAGCAAGCCGCATTAGTGAGCAACGCTTATTGCTGATGATGGTCTCACGAAGTTTGTCGAATAGGCACTGCGGAAATCTCTCCCATGTACTCGCTCCGTTCCAAATTAATTGACTTCCATTTATCCAAATGTGGATGTATCGAGTATGTCCGTGCTGCCGGTCACCTATTTGTCCATCCGACCAACCATACCCCCACTTCTCAATTCTCAAAAATATACTCAAAATAATCAATTCACCACTAATCCAACAATTCAATTTAAACCAAAATAAGTCTAAAAGAACCAATTTATACATAGATGATACATGAATGAACCAGCGTTCCCCTTTTTACGCCGTTTGATCTCCTTTTTCATGTTCAGCACCCACTTTTTTATTTTATCATCCATTAGGCTAGTGTCTTGCCACATGATTCTCAATTTTTCGTTAACCTCACTGCTATCACCGTCTGTTTCTCAATCTCAAGAATCTCAATTGAATTCGCCTTTTTCAACGCCGTTTTCATCTATTTCTGATATTTTTCCAACTCCATAATATCCCTCTCCAAATCCATCCTAGCTTGGACCATCGCTCAACTAACCATATCCTCTACCTTTGCACTTAGGTTATACATCTCATCATTTCTCTCCTCATTGGAAAACAAGTTCGGCCTTTTGGCGGACAGTTTTCTTGCCGCGCCCTCACGTGTGACCCTTTCAATCTTCCACGTCCTCCGCATCACATATTTTCCCTATTTGCAACAAAACCATGTTAGTCCCCCTCTCCATCATCCAACAGATAGATGAGAGCTGGAGCCATCGTTATTCTTCATCTTCTTTGTGGGATTCTTGAGATCGTCGAAAAGGTTACTCCACTTTGGTTTCCGATTAAATTTGAGAAAACGGTGGGACAAAGAAAATTAGTTTTTTCTCCACTTAATGATACAAAGTGGCGGTCAATCCCATCTCTAACAAGTGGTGGGGTACATATGGTGCTGGAGATGCTTGACAATTTCCACGACCATTCAAGTTGGGCGAGTCGCACACCGTGTCCGGGTACACCTCCTTCCCCTGTGTGAAACTATCTAAAATGTGCCACCGCGAAGGTGCTCTGACGTTGGTCGCGGCATGCTCTGTGAGGTGTGAGGACCCCGCGCTATAGCAGAATAGTACCGACCTTAAAATATGCAGTGTGCTATTAAAACAGCACAATTCTCGAAATAACTATATATAGCGTGCGCGCAATTCTTGCTGTAAAACTTCGTTGTAACCACCGGCACGCACCTCCTCCCAGTTCAGCTCGTCCCACGCCCGGCACGTGAAGAAAAGGTTCCAGCGGCCCGGAAAATAAAACAACGCGGGAAAGCAACTGACAGCTCGGACAAACGTTAATCGGCCAATGCCATCCATTTCTTGGGCTCGCCAACTTGTTACAATCAACCACGCTGTTACACGGGCACGAGGTGCAGCTCGCGCTCTCGTCACCCGAACTATTGCCGCCGTGCGTCACATATGAGGAGCCGTTGTAGCACGCCGTGTCAGCGGCGCCGCCGGAATGGGAGGAGGAGGGTACGTGCTCGCTGCTACCGCCCGCGGCCCCCATCGTTTCCTCGTCCAATTTTTCCGAGAGCGCGGTGGCATCGTCGCTATCCGTCAAAGCGCAGACGCTGATCCATTCCTCGCCGCTCCAGGTCCAGTCGGGCGAGGGGATGGACGCCAATGCGCGGAGACGGTCGGTGGGCGTGAGCGGCAGCACCATCGTCGCGTCGGAGTCGGTCGATGACGAATAATCCTCCCAGAAGCTCTGGTTCAGGATGCTCTTGGGTGAAACCCACCGCTCGACCGGCAAGGCTTTGGCTTGCGAGGAGGCCACGAACGGGTGCTGAAGCAGCTGCTCCGCAGTCCACCTTCGCGTTGGGTCTCTGATCAAACACCTGGTGAGGAAGTCCTTGCCCTCGTCGGAGAACCACGCGGGGGCCTCCGGGACGTCCTCGGAGTGGGCGACGTGGTGCAGAGCCGCGGCGGGGTTGCTGAAGCTCGGCCACGGCGCGCTGCCGGTTGCCATCTCGACTGCGGTGCACCCGAGAGCCCAGATGTCCGCGGCCGGCCCCTGCTCCTCGCCGCGCGCGGCCTCGGGCGACAGGAACATCGGCGTGCCGCTGATCGTCGCATTACCGTCCTCGGCCGCCGTCCACCGCGCGCACCCGAAGTCCACGAGCTTCGCGCGGCCGTCGGCGCCGACCAGAACGTTCCGGCCCTTTACGTCGCAGTGCGCGATCCCGGAGCCGTGGACGTGCACCAGGCCACGCAGGACGTCACCCACGCGCGACCGGATCAGGGCCTCCTCGCACCGCCCGCCGCACCGCTTGATCTCGTCGGCCAGGGAGCCGCCTGGCGCGAGCTCCAAGAACAAGTCGTAGCCGCTCCCATCCGACGCCGCCGACACATTGGAGCCCACGCACGACACGACGTACGGCGAGCTCAGAGCAGAGAGCACACTGTGCTCTCGCACGAGGACGCCCGCTAGCGCGATCGCCACTGACTTCACCGCGAAAACATCGCCCGTGAGGCGGTCCATGGCGATCGATACCGTCGCCGAGGCTCCACGGCCAATCACTGGCCCCCGCTGCCACTCGCGAAGAATGCCCATCCTTGCAGACGCCGCAAGAATGGAGCTCAAGCTTCCACTCCTCCTTGTCGGTAGCAGTAGTCTTGAAGAGGCAATTGCAGCTGGATTTGTGGAGTTGTGTTTGCTTCTGGTGTTTGTGTGTGAATATATACTTATATAGGATGATGCTTCGGCATTGGAATGTGGTAAGTGTTGGCTGTCCAACCAAAAAGGCAAAGAAAGGGCGAGAGAGTCCAAGCTGGCACAAGGAGATTCTCCACTTGGCTACACATGAGTGGTGGAGGCAATCTTGGGGAGATGGCACAAGGAGCTACAACCTAACAAAACAATTTGGACTTTGGGATTAGTTTTCTCTCATTATTATCATCAATTCATCATATACATGGAGCAAAGGGACACTTGCCCATGTTGTTGTGAGGTTTTGCTCATGTGGTTGGATGTGTCTTTTGTTTTTAATTTGTGTAGCCTGGTTGGTTGAGTTGAGTATATGTTATGAAGTACTCCAGATAGTTGAGGATTGAGTATATGTCTGTATTCTTCAGAAAAAAAATATTAATAAGTTTACAGAAGCAATTAGGAAATTTTGGAGGACAAGTGGACAGAAAGTTAGTTGTGTTATGATGTACACTCGTTACGACCTTGAAATTTCTCTCCTACATGCCTTTCGTTTTGGTTCTTCCAACGGCCTCTTGGACAAATATGCATGTCAAGCTACAAGCAAAAGGACAAAGTTATCACCATAGTTGAAGCATCACCCAAGGTCACCCTTTCTCAGTCGAGAAGTAAAACCTTTGTCTTTGCACTCAGAGATTACGTTGGATTATATTCTCATACTTCATTTGTGGGACCAAAGCGGCAAACAAAATAGTTAGTTTAGTTATCTTTCTCTTTCACCTTCATGATGTTGATGCTTATACCTAATTACCTAATGTGCATTTGATTTAAAAATTATCCATAGAGCCCCTATATCCGACGGTGCAGGCAAAAGCGTGGCGACCCTAAGCCCGCTCTACACATCGACAATATCTGCTTCAGAGTCTCCACAAGCGTCAACGACATCTACACAGAGGATACACCTCCGGAAGTGCTCATGATTCAACATCGATAATCCGATGAGGACTCAAGTGGGGGCCTGAAGCTCTTTCGCTCGGAGGTCAAGACCACAAAATACCTTCTCACCACCTGTCGATCCCAAGTCGGAGGTCGATATCTCGTCCTACCAGTGCGATCACCCCGAGAACATCCCATGCGCAGGGCATCAATCACCCATCTTTGACCACCTCATACGCTGCAAGCAGCCCAGCCACGTCTTCCTTGATCGTGGCAGCGACATCAACGTCCTCTTTGCTGAATCGGTCGGCATGCTCAAGATCCCACGATCACGCATCAGTCTTTCCAGACACATCTCCATTCTTACTACGAGTAGTTTACATGTGCCTGGGTGGAATTTGATGGTTAGCGGGAGGGTGCCAGCCGCTTGGCCATTTTGTACGGGGGAATTATTTAAGCGTCTGTTTAAGATTCTTGCATATCCCTTTCTTGGGTCTTGACATTCAGTGTCTTAAGCTGGTCGCTTGTTTGTAGTGTGACATATCCTATATCTTTATTCGTTTAGGTTTACGACAGGATTCGGTTTTTTCAACCCTCTGAATTTGGTGGTGAACAAATGCAGTGTTGTGGTCTCTAGCCGATGTTACTTCAGCGGTTATTTGATCTCATTGTTTGCGGCGAGTGCTATTGGGATATTCAAACCCTTGGTTGATGAGGGAGTATCCGAGTTCTTTTCTCCATGTTCAGTGCATGTTCCAAAATCGGCAGTCGTCAAACAATCGAAGGAAGGAAACAACTAGCATGGTAGTCATCAAACAATCGAAGGAAAAAGACAACTAGCATGGTATTTCGTGTATTTTTGTTTTGTACAGGTCATGTTGTGTTATGTCGAGGTGTACCTCCTTGTACTGGTTTCTGTTTTTCTAGATAAATACAGCTTTTGTTCTACATAAATATTAGATATAAGAAGCTCTCAGGTGTCTTTTCTCAACAGCAAAAAATCTTGCATTGTACATGGCCCTCAACAAACTCACATGAATAGACAGGGCGAATATCATTTCCCTTTCCAGTCACACTGCGATGTAATATTACTATGAGGAGATTCAAAACATTAAGGCCTCGTTCTGACGTCGGACACCAAGTTATTTGGCTCTAATCACGCTAAGAAACACTCACATTACCTTAACTTGCAGAGCCGGAATTCCGTGACCAGAGATCCGGTACCGTGAACATAGAATGAACTTCGAGTGTGATAATCATCTGAGCATCGATTCTCTATCCTATATTTTGCTTTTGAACATGAAACGCTGCTAGGTACCTCAAGGTATTTGGACGATGATCATATTTATACTTTTCAACCTTTCAACCAATTTATCTATTTACCTTTGATGTACTGTACCACTTCTCAAACATACGACACAATCTTACAGTTACTGTCCATCAAAGTAACTCATAATTCCCACATGAAAATATTAGTGCTGCGTGGATGGAATCTTAGTCCCCATTTCATCGCCAATTCAGTCCATCAAAGTAGAGACAGTAAAAACGATAAAAGATGCACTAAAAAATAGTATATTCTTTGGGTATAAACATTCTATGAAAGAGTAAACTTGAATTGCCACTAAAACTAAAACAGATAATTTTCTTGCAACAGAAAGTTGGTTCATGATAGGATAATGTTATTGAATATTTACTTTCAAGAAGAGCTGGAGAGCCTGAGGTCAATTGACTGCAGCTGCTCCCGGAGATGCTGGTTGTCCTCCAGGAGACGGTCATACTCGAGCAGCAAACTTTCAGATTGTTTTCGAATAGCAAGCGCCTTGTCCTCAGCAATATGGACGTCCCCGGTTTTTTCTTGAACTTGTAGCTTCAGTTTCTTCATCTCCTCATTCAGAGTGGCGATCTCTTCCTGGTATTTGATTGTCTCCTCAGATCTTCCATGTTTTGCTTCCTCTAACATTTTGTTCTGCTTCGACAGAGCCTCTACATTCTTCTTTAATCCACGTAGTTCTCTGATGTACTGGTGGAGGCGGTCAATAACTAGGGCAAGAAACAAGGAGTATCCTGAAAGAAAAGTATTGTATCACTCAGAATTTTGTCATAGGGGAACATATAGCAAGAATACAGTGCTCACGCACAAAGTGGAGTTTTTTTACATTGTCACCATAGATTATTATTATTCTGATGGTGATGAGATAAAGTATACTATGTTATACTGGTATTTCACCCTGCTCTTACTTCCTAACCAAAAAGAAATCCTTAGTAACCAAAAAGCTACTATCTCTTCGATTAAGTGACCACCATTTTGTTGACGTGGACACTGTTCATATGAATATTCCTGCACAGGATAACTACTAAGCTTGGTTCTGCCCTAAGTCATTGGACCTTTGACCCAACGCCCATGACAACTGAGCAATGGTTTTGCATGGAAAAGCTGGACCTACTGATAACTCTATTTTTCTGTTTGATAGGCACATATTGCATCAATACAAGTTGTTTTTATAATGATTGTGCAAGCACAGAGTAATAAGATCATACATAACAAATCTAGAACATGATAAAATCGTAACCTGGAATAATAGAGTTTCAAGAGTGAACCAAAATGCAAATAAAATCGCAACATAATTATTACTGCAAGGCGAATCAGAATTAAGCACTTGAGCAGCAATATAAACTGCAAGCAAGCAATTTGTTGGGCCAAAATTTCCATGTCAATCATAGAGGATAATCCAAATTGATTTCGGCCTGAATTTACTGGACAGAGCAAATTCACCTTTTCAAACAAAATAGCTCCACCAGAAAAAATGGCTTCATCATTCATTAATCGTTACTATTAAAGAGCATTAATGATGGTGGTTGTCCTCTTGCGTTTTAACGATAATGGAACTGGACAACAAAATTCCTGACGAGTTGGTTACTTTCTGAGAGCATCAAAACATAATCATGTGCTCAAATTAACTAATACACGTAAAGCAAGAATCATCGCTCCCTCCTAGAAGGTAGAACCTAGCGGCGACATGTGCACCTAATGCCAGATTTTTTCAATTACTTAGGTATCCCAATTCACCACAGGAAGCTCCTAAATAAGGAATCGTGTAGAAGACAGATTTTAAGCTAGAATGGGTCTTTCAACTGGTGCTTGATACGTGTTAGACGACCAAGAATCTTCACGGAGTGGAAGTAGCAATAAGTTTGAAGCTCGTTGGCTTTCTGTTTGGAAACTCTTGCTGCCCGTAATATCGGCGTTGATTTTCTCGTCCTCAGTCGCTTACCCTCCGCAAAAAACCCGCCTCTCATCTCCCTAGATCCTGACACCATAGGCAGCCTTTCACTTCTCTTTCCCGTCTGCCAGTTGATGGTGGCCTCCTATATTCTATGCTCGAAACTGACCGTAAAGCACACACTAGACACCACTGAAGCTGATCGGGAACTGTTTCATGCCTCACGGAAATGATCTCGGTGCGGTCCAACTCGAATGGCCAGATGCTACCTTCAAGGCCTGCCATGCATGGCACCTCCAGGAGTACGACCCAAGTAAAACTAGAGAGTGCGCCTTTTTCAAGCATTTATATTCCTTTGATGAGATTTTGCCAAAGGCCATATACATCAAGGCAGGATCGGTTGAATTCACATGTAGAAAGTAGAACGTGGTGCACATGTATGCGACGAACACTAACTAGAAGCACACACATTCTTCTAAAAAAGGTATAAAATCTGAAGCACAGACGTTTATTTCCTGGCTTGCAGCCGGCAAAATAATTCAATAATTCTTCAAACATTGGGCTAATACAGGTATACTTGCAACTACAATTCCTCTTCTTATTTTTCTGAGATCTCCTGCTATATCTAATATTTTTGCTCAGTGTGCTAAACAGCTGTATGCTCTTTTGAGCACCTCATTATCATATACTCTCTCCAATACATTTTATTTTGCGAATTAGAAATTAAACGCAAACATATACAAAAGAGGAGTTGTTTAGACAAGAGCCTCATGAAGTGAGTGGTCTAAATGCTTACACATGCATTGGCTTGCTGCAGCTTGCTTTCCTTATACACAATGTAATATGAAAAAACTGCATAGCACTACATCCTTTATTCTAAAATGCATGACGTATTTTGTTTTGATAGGGCAAGTCTGTGACCAGCAATGACTCGGGTAGTATACATATTTTACAAGATATAAAATGAATGTCTGTAGGTTTGATTCAAAGTAATTACTTGTGCTTATGAATTTGTATGGCATAAATTACATACTAATAGTGTAATTGTTGGTCAAAAGTTTATCCTAACAAAAGAAAATACATGTATTAAAGGAGAGAGTAATGCGCAATGCAAATTGAAACGGAAGGAGTATTGACTGTATTGTATTTGTGCGCATTAAAAATTCAATGTGTTAGCAATTGTACAAAGTTAATCACATGGCAAACGAGAGCATTGCGACATGGCAACTGGGGAGGGGCCACGACAGAGGCTCTGGCTTTTGGGCGTCCTAATATTAAAACAATATTTGTTTGATCGGTTTTATGATCCAAATTACAGATTTTCAATTCAGCGAGACAAGAATTTTGCGGAAGTTGCCTATCAGCTTAAAGAAAATAATAAACTGTTCTTCTGCAAAAAAAGGTTTCATCCTATGAAAATCAGAGGCAGATGGACCTGGTAAGACTTTGTAAATTCTACCTTCTGATTGTTCATTGCTCATTTGACATAAAACATCATTCACATGTTTATTGTTAATCAGGAGATTTGTGGTATTATCAGCCGTTCCACAATTCTTGTCGTGGTTTTAGTCCAAAATGACAAGAATTATGGAACAGAGGGAGTAACTGAGACCATATCAGATTCCGATCAATTCTCACTTTAAAACCTACTGCATTACTGGAGGATGCTTCTTAACCTGACTACAGCAGACCAACTAAGATTATTATATAAATGGATTTTATCCCCGACAAGACATTTTAAAAATCAGTAGAAAATCACGTTAGTTGAAAGCGTTGCTCTCTCAAAACCTAATCCACCTCAACGGTCTCATAAAGATTTAATCAAGGTTGAAGGAACGGGAGTAGTATCTTTTCAGATCCAGCAATGGACAATAAGGTATAGATTTATGATTTCTACATCTATTACTTTTGTTCCTTCTCGTGGAACATTAAAACTGAATATATTTTATTACCTTGGATTCCAGCCACAATTGTTTTATGCCAGAATCTTCCTGGTTCCACATAGGGTATAAATGTATATAATGTTAATCTTATTTTTAATTTTTGTAAATAGGATGAACAATACGTTGTCAATTTTTTGACAAATTGAAATCCAGTTTCCGTCCAGATGTTTTCTCTTTATACATTTTTTCAACGTTATCCTAGTATGTACTTTAACTCATAATAGATGCTAGAAGCTTAACATGTCCATGTTAATTTTCTCTCCAATGATCGACATAAAAATCGCAAAAGAAAACGGAGAAGGCCAAGCAAGCTTGAAACACATATGTGAGATCAGTTAAAGAACCAACACTACATCCATTCCTGTTTAAAAGGCATACGCATATTACTAGATCATCATCAATTTTTTAGCAATAGAATATCTATTCTATTGTACATAAGTACACTTTTGAGTTAGTACTCAAAAGAAGGTTCTAATGTTCTATTTTTTTCATAGGAGTGCACAGCTTAGTAACTATTTCACGGTATCCCAACCCAACACATACAAAACAAACGGCTGACCTCAAAATGTCATAACCTAATCGAAGAAAAAAAAATATCTTCATTCCCAATACCTTGTAGTATAACCCCTTATATCTGCTTTGTATCATTCTCAGACTCCAAGTGCCTAATGACACGTCACCTATAGTTTAACACCTCGTATAATTTTTTTTATGGCATTTCTCAGTTACTGCATTGTTGCGATGTGAAATGCGATTGATTTCTATCACCAAATATTTCTAGTGGGGTGTGCATTACCAAAAGAGAACCTACCCATGAGGGACGCCTCGAGGAGGTGGCGCGAGAAGAGAACCTGGTCGGTGGGCGAGAGGGCGGCGCCGCCGCCGGACTCGGCCTCCCCGACGCGGCCGCTGATCTCGGCCATGCTGTAGAGCGTGGAGGCGAGGAGGGTGAGGACCACGCCCGCGACGGTCTTGACGGCGACGGGCGCGCGGCGGCCGCGCTTGAGGCGGTCAAGGCCCAGCACGGCGAGCTTCCGCAGCGGCGTCTTGAAGAGCAGCGCCACCGCCACCGCCGCCTCAGCCACGAGCACAACGAACAGGAGCTGGATCATCGACGCTGGCGTGATGGATGCCTCGCGTTGGTTGGATTCGATAAGATCGAGGTCGAGGAGGAGCTCCGGAGTTTGGGGTTTCGGAGGAGGCGGGGATGAGAGAGATTTCGTTTTATTTTTAGCGAGAGATTTCGATTTGTTTCTCCTCTTTCTTCGAGCTTCTCTTAGTTGGTGGCAAATGAGGAAAGAGTTAAATTCACTGAGAGGTCACGGTACTTGTCCGTATTGCTCGCCAGTCGCCACGGTTACCGTACATCGTTCTACGCTGAATACAGTCACTGAATACAAAGTTGGAGCTCAGGACGGTCACCGCTCGTCTGTACAGCAACGTATTGGCATCGCTGGCCCGTTCTGACCCCACCTGTCAGCACAGATCGCCACGCCGATAGAGCTGGTCCGAGAGGATGATCCGCCACACTAGGACTGAGACACGACCCAAACTCCTACGGGAGGCATGCAAGGAGGCCCCTGCATTTATTTCATTTCCGACATATATCCTGTCGGAGAGCTCGAAGTGGGCAGGGTAGGGAGGGGAAACGACACAAGAATCGGTGGCGGCGGTGGCGGAGGTGTTCATCGTCGAGAGGGTGGCGTGAGGTTGGCGAAGGCTAGCCGCGACGCTGCTCCGTCGGGAGGCGGGTGTCGACGATGTCTCCTCGCCGCCGTCTCGAAGGGGAGGCTGCTCCAGAATATGGTAAGTCCCCAAATCAGCTTCAATATGTGGCGGAAATCATGCAACTTGCGTTGGTATTAGGATTCGATATGTTTGCGGCTATAATCTTGCGTACTTTTGTGCGTCGCTTAGAATCATGGCGGCTTCGAAGGTGTTTCTGTAGGGTTTGATGGCCGTAGTTCTGGCAGGGGTTTTGGTTGGTTTTTTGGTCGATTTTGATGTTAGTATTCATAAAAAGGATCCTTTTTTGTGTTGATTTTGATGGATTTGTGCGTATGCTGGTTGCAGGGAGCCGTAGCAGTATGTTCTCTGTAGAAATAAATCATGGCGGTTTCTTTGTTGGGACTGGATCAAACAAGAGCTACGTTGATGGATCTCAAATTTGGTATGATCACATTGACAAATTGACATGGTCACCTGTTATGCTTGAAAGCATTGTGGAGTCAATTGGGTATGAAATGCAAGGTAGAATCAAGGTGTACTACTGCATTCTCATTCTGTCATTGGCCAAGAATGGGTTGAGGAAGCTGTTCTCTGAAGAAGACACGCAGCGGATGTGTACATTTGTTGACATTGGGCACCATTTCATCAGCCTTTACTTACATCACGATGATCCTATAGGAGCATTGTAAGATGATGATGTTGTTCAGTATCCTGTTGCTGAGCTCCCCCTATTCTGAGTCCAGCAAAGGTTAGAGCAAGCCAAACAGTGGATGATGGCAATGTTGATGATGCCCCTGTGCCAATTCAGGTTGTTTATCCTCAGAATGAACCTGTAGCTCCAAAAAGAGAGGGATTGAGAAGCAGCCAGAGCAATGCATATGAAGAAGAAGAAGGTGTTGCCACTGACAGTTCTGACGATGATTTCACTCTGGCAGATTCAAATTTTAAGATAAGTGAGGAAGATGATGATCTTCATGCAGACAATGTTGATGAAGATGAAGAGAAAGTCAAGGTAAAGCATACTAAAATGAAAGGGAAAGAGAAGATTGAGAATGATGGTGACTCTGAAGGAGAAGATTTGTGGGCACCTGAATCAGATGAGGATGCATCTTCAGAAATGAAGTTCAAGGCTTTTAGATCCAAGGACATGCATGCTCCAAAATTCCATGTAGGCCAGGTGTTTGAGTCAGTTGACATGCTGAGGAAGGCAATTAGGGAGTACAGTTGTCAGAACAGGAGGGATATCACCATGCCAGTCAATGATAAAACAAGGTTATGTGCAAGGTGCGATGACAAGAAAGACAAGCTGTGTACTTGGTATCTATGGGATTCACTTGGCAGCAGGACAAAGTGTTGGATGGTGAAGAAATTAGTTCCAGAACACAGTTGTAGCAGGAAATGGAATATCACAGCTTTCACAGCAAATTATCTGGCAGAAAAGTATATGGAGAATTTCAGAGCAGATCAGGACATGAACTTGAAGAATTTTTCTAGGACTAGTCAGAAGGATTGGAACATGACTCCTGGCAGGAGCAAGCTGTAGAGGGCTAGGAGACTAGCTATGAAGGCAATCTATGGTGATGAAGAAGCTCAATACAATCTTCTTTGGGATTATGCAAATGAGGTGAGAAGAAGCAACCCTGGGAGCTCTTTTTATGTCTCATTGGATGAGAGTGCAAGGTTTAAAAGGTGCTATGTGAGCATACAAGCATGTAAGAAAGGGTTCTTACAAGGTTGCAGGCCTATCATATTTCTGGATGGATGCTTCATCAAGACAAGGTACAGAGGTCAACTCTTAGCTGCTGTTGGGATAGGTGCAAATGATTGCATATATCCTTTTGCTTATGGAGCTGTTGAAGTTGAGGATACTGCTAGTGGAATTGGTTTCTTGAGACAGTCCAGACTGACCTGGATATTGTCAACACAACTCCCTGGACAATAATGTCAGACAAACAAAAGGTAATGGATATTAACTTAACTGCCTACTCTGCCTATTTCTTTACTGCAAGTAATACTGCTTACCACCATGTCTTCCATACTGTAGGGACTCATTAATGCAGTTAAGGAGCAGTTCCCAGACTCAGAGCACAGATTTTGTGTTAGGCACATGTGGCAAAACTTCCAACAGGTGTTCAGGGGTGATGCACTGAAGAACCAGCTGTGGATGATTGCAAGGAGCAGTACTGTAGTCAGGTATGAGGCTAATATGGAGTATATGAAGGCCCTTAACCCTGTTGCACATGCCTGGTTGGATGCATTGGATCCAAAAACTTGGGTCAGAGCTTTCCAAAGTGATACCCCTAAATGTGACATTCTCTTGAACAACAACTGTGAGGTCTTCAACAAATACATTCTAGATGCTAGAGAGTTGCCTATCCTTAGCATGTTTGACAGGGTTAAAGACCAGCTGATGACAAGGCACTACACCAAACTTAAAGAAGCTAATGGGTGGCAAGGTCCTATATGTCCCAAGATCCTGAAAAAGCTTGACAAGCTTATTGAAATGTCAAACCTATGTTATGTAGCTGGTGCAGGAGATGGGTTATTCAAAGTTGGAGATACATCTCATGGCACTCCTATTGATTATGTTGTAGACATTAAGAGCTGGACCTGCAGCTGCAAGAGATGGGAGAAGACTGGAATTTCATGCCCACATGCTATCTCTTGCATGAGGCATGACAACCTGCAACCTGTTGACTTTGTGCATAGCTGTTATTTTGTGGAAATGTTCAAAAAAGCCTATGGAAACATCTTTTATCCATGCAAGGATAAATCTGAATGGGAGAAGATGAATGGGCCTCCCATACTCCCACCTGCCTACCAAAAGCATGTTGGAAGGCCAACAAAGAATAGAAGGAAAGCTCCAGGTGAGGTTGATGCAAGGGGTGGTGGCAAGAAAATGTCCAGACATGGTGTCATTATTCATTGTGGGTACTACAAGGATCCAGATCATAACAGGAGTGGATGCCCATATCTGAAGCAAGAACTATCTCCTCCAAATGCCCCACCTGCACCAACAGCAGCTCCAGAACCATCCATTCCACAGGAAAACACTAGTACCACTCAGAACTTTGATGATCTTGCTATTGACCATATGGCTCAGCAGGTAATGTACATTTCTGGATTGTTTTGTTGGTAATACTCATGGCACATTGTGTCACATTGTGTCCTAACAACTAATGTTGATATACTTGCAGATGCCCACCCCAAGAGTCATTGTAAATGAACCAGTCCCGGTGTCTACTTTCATCACAGAAGCACAAGAACATCTGTGCCAGCCACAATCTAGCCAGAACACATTGAGGCAAGGTGCTTTGGCTCAGCAATTGCTTGCCATGCAGCATGAGAAGAATAAGCTTCTGGAGGCCAGAAGGGTTGCTGTTTTGGAAGCCAAATTTGCAGCACGACAAAGGAAAACTGAGGAAGCATTGCTAAGAAGACAAGAAAAAGAGCAGAAGAAGGCAGAGCAAGCTGAGCTGAAGGCAACAGAAGCTGCTGCAAAGAGAGAAGAGACAACAAGATGCTGCAATTGCCAAGCAGGCAAGAGAAGAAACCAGGAGGTTTGTCCAACAGGTTACTAAGAATTGTGCACAGAAAGGAAGGAGCAAGAACATGAAAGGAAGCTAGCAGAGAAGAAACAAGAGCAAGAGAGGAAGCTAGCTGAGAAGAAACAACAGCAGGAGAGGAAGCTAGCTGAGAAGAAAAGGATCAGTGAAGAAAGGGCAACAAAAAGAGCAAAGATGTCTGCTCCAGGGCAATTTACATCTGAAGCTCCAGTTGTGCCTGTCCAGAAGAATGTGAACATGTTCGATGAATTTAGGTGAATTTAGGTTTCTAAATGGCACTATGGATGTGACATTTATTTTGGCTGTTGAACTTATGTAAGACCAGTTAAGGCAATGTGCCTCTGAACCTTATGTCACTGTCTGTAAAACCTTATGCAGCTGCCATTTCAGACAATTCCTGTTTATGTGATGTGTTGTTATCCATTTGCACAAGTTCATACATAGATATGACTGCCACAAACACAAGATACATTTGATTACCACAAACACAACACTATATGATTCAGTACATCATACTAGTTCACAAAACAACTTCTACATCAGAACCTACTAGTTCTCAACATGGTACTGATCTTTTGCACATACTCCATCAGTACATCACTACATGCTGCTACTGATCTTCACCACAAAATACACAACTTAACTAGACAAGTTCACTACATACTACACCATCATCAGCAGGCAACAACCACCACAAGCATCCTACTTCTTCAGAACCAGCAGAACACACACCAAGATCAGAAGACCAGCTGCTATCTTCAGCAGCAACACAGTTAGTGCCAGCAGATCCTCCATTGACCTCAACCTCTGCATCATCTTCTCATCAGGTCCAAACCAGGTTCAGTGACCTCAACTTCTTCCTTCATCAGTTTCAGCGCCTCTCTTCTCTCCTCTGCCCAGCACACTGCTTCGACAGCATCATCCCCACTCAGAATGTTTTCCTCCACCAAATAGTACACGTACTCGTGTTCCCAGTGCCAGAAATTGCAACCACGTTGTGAGGGTTCAAAGAATATTCAGTAAAACATGCTACATTTCCGAAAATGTTCAAGGGCAAAATCCGTCGAATCCTAACAAAATCCAGACGCATTCGAGGTCAAGGAGCTTACCCCATGGCGATCACACCTATAGAAGATCCATCCATTGTGCGCAGCCGTGCTTGACAACTTCCGCTGCACCACGCGGCGACAGGTTGCGCAGTAGACCAAGGGAATGTGAGGACCACGGCGGCGGCGGACTCCAGATTGACTGGAGCTTACGGCGGACATGGCGACGAGCAAGTGGACGGCACTGCTTCGTCGGCAGATGCACGGGCAGCTCAGAGCTAGGGTTCAGAGCGGGGGTGGCGAAGAAGGGGAATTTCTCGTCTATGAGCAGGGCGGCGAAGAAGAGGATTAAGAAGGCGGCATTTGCAAAAAACACCCTGTCTTCGACGACACATGTCACCTTCTGTGGCTACGTGTCATTACAGGTGGGGTCAGAACGGGCCAGCGATGCCAATACGTTGCTGTACAAACGAGCAGTGACCGTCCTGAGCTCCAACTTTGTATTCAGTGACTGTATTCAGCGTAGAACGATGTACGGTGACCGTGGCGAGCAATACGGACAAGTACCGTGACCTCTCGGGAATTTAACTCACGCGGAAAATACGATTGTGCATGTTTTTTGTTTTTCTTTGGAGAAGACGTTATGACTTATGAATATGGAAAGGCGTATCAGCTCGGCTTAACAACTTTATGAATCTGGATTTTTGTGTAGCACAGAAATTCTAATCCTAGATGTAGATGAAGTCGAGATCTGCCACTGTATAAACTTTCAAGGAAACATTCATACTTATTCCGAAATACAAAAAGTGTCAAATCTGACAAAATGTCTATTTTCACCGATCTACATATTTATCTTTCTGTCTAGGCTAAAATACAACGATTTTTCATAAAACTCATTCCTACCCTTCTCGGGTAACGTGGTTGTGTCCCACGCTGTACGACCGTGGGACCCTGGATCCGCGGGGACGACGGTAGCCCCCGAGCATGGGTCCACAGAGCCTGCTCGGCTATCGGGGCTATGCCCTAATCAAAGTGGGGGCACATCGTCTTGTAAGACATCATGGTGTCCTCACGATGCATCGCTTGCGTGTTAGCTTATAGATTTAACTCAGACTATTCCTGCCGACGGTGGGACGCGCCACCTCGTTTCTCTCGCGGAAGTGGAACTCGTCATGATGGTGAGAGCTTTAGAAAGGCGGGAAATTGCTCTGCAAGGAGAGAAGCCGATTACGCAGCTCCCGCGCTTATAAAAGGATAAAGTGTGACCATCTCCACATTTTTTTTCATATTCCCTAATCATTTGTGTTTCATTGTTCATCTTTCGCGCAACTCCCTGTTGTTGCAGAACCTTACGATTGGTAATCCCTCTTTATGCCCAACCATAGCCCCCAAGAAAGGAAAAAAGACCGCGGCGACGGTGGACAAGGAAACGGCCTTCGCGGCGACGCGACTAGATACGACGCTCTTGTTGGTTCTAGGTCCGCGGAGCCCTTCCATGCCTGCTTCGTAAAGAGAGAGGCTACCCGACGCACATCGTCAACTCCTCAAGGCTGAGTCATCGGGACGCAGACCTTAGCCCCGGAGTTGGCGCTGATCAAGAGATTCCAGGATCGTGCCTTGACGGGCACCATGGTGGCCACGGATTTCCTATCATGTGTACTAAATGTGGGCCCGATGGCATGACGTGGATGTGGATATGGCGGGCCACAATTTGACCGATGACGCCCTTAACGTCGCCTACAACCTCCCAAAAAAGTAGTACGTGATGCCAGGCTGCAACACCCGTGGGTTCGTGGGCACCGAAGAGGGGTATTTGAGACGAACATGCATTGAGTGAGGCTTAGTTCAAAGTAGCTGCCTAACTAACGATAAAGGAGGACCACGCAGTGGCGTGGTGGTTGAGTGAGCGGGTGGCTCACCAGCCCGCCCGAGTTACAAAACACCACAACTAACCGTTTCCTGATGCTAGTATTTTTTTGAAACATAGTACAATACAGAGGCTCACATACACGTGCACACACTCACCCCTATGAACGCACGCACACACACCCTACCCCTATGAGCACCTTCGTAATACCGAGCCGGCGGCTTGAGATTGACGAAGTCACCACGGGCGCCTCGCTGTCGACGGGAACGTCCCCTCCCACTGAAAAATATTCCGCTTAAATGAGAAACATCAAAGTCAAATCTGGTGTTTAAACTCTGGTGGGCTGGGGTACAACCACCCTCCTAACCATCTTAACACAGGCAAGTTCTCATTATTATTTTTGCTAGTAGGCATGCCCTAACCTAAACATTCTCATGTCGTGGGCTACGTTGGCTAAGCACCGTCCTTTACTAAACTATATACATTTCTACTTTCGCAAAAAAAAGACATTCTATTTTTTTTAATTTTTCCACATATATTAAACCAGCAAAGAGTACACGATTATATCGATTACAAAAACAAAACTAAAAGAGACTAGCAAATCTATGAGATATTCAAGCCCTTTCTTCATCCATGACACAATCTTGTACTTTTCTGAAGGCAGCCGTAGAACAATGCCGAAACCAACAAACCACAGACCTGTGAATACCACCGAAGGTTCTCCCTTTTTAAATTTGAGCCGCAATGCCAAGGCTTTGTGCACGCACGTAACCATTAAATTAATCAAGCAACATCGGTAAGAGCACCACCACTGATATTGCAGGGACAAATAACCGAACCACTTTGTCGACGTCGTTGGGAGCCGAGAGAACGAATCACCAATGCCGAAAACGTAGCAGCCGGGATAGATATTGCGAGGACAAATCCCCTCACGACAACCATGAGAAACAATCCAAGATTGATCTAGCGAAGCAAGATCTGAAGAACCATACCTAGACAGAATTAATCTTCCAAACCCAGCATTGACGTCGGGAAGGGTATCTCGCCGTCGAACGAAGCGTGGAAGATCACTTATTACAGACGAGACCATCGCCATTAACGAAGAAGATGACGAACAAAACGAAGCTCTAACATTAAGGATCTTCAAAAGCGCCGTGCGCAGGTCCGAGGTCTCCACCCCTTCTAGTGCCAGAAGGCACCTAGAGGAGGCGAGGACCCGTCGAATCTTTGCCGGCGACGACGATGAAACTGCAGATGTCTCCCGCGGCGGCGGCTAGGGTTGAAACCCTAGGCCGCCGCCACGATCGCCTCAAAGCCCTTCCTTCGTAACGTCCTGTGAAAAGCAGCCTTGTTATATAAAAAAAAACATTCTACCTATAGAATTTGCTTAGGCATTCTTGCCTTCACCTTTTTTTTTCGTTTTGTTTTGAGAAAGCCTTTACCCTCAGTCCTCGCCTCGACCATCCCGCTCCTTCATCAACCCCTCGCTGCCGCCGCCGTCGCCGCCGCCGCCGCTCCCGCCGTCGTCGTCGCTACCCACGGGCAAGCTCGAGTTCCTGCACGGTATAACCTCTGAATCTGATCACTCGTATTGTGCTATTACTACTCGCTTTGGCTGTTTTCTTGCGTGCTTCGACTTTCTTGGAGAGATCTGAGCTCAGCGGCGGGAGTGGTTAGAATGCCCTCGTCCTCGTTTAGGCCTAGTGTTAGGGAATCGTTGATGGCGAGGTTAGGATTTGGGTTCCGGGGGTTTTGTGCTTCTGACGCCTCTGTGTTTTGTTCTCGCTCCTTCGGGATTATGAGATAATTCTTGTTCACATGCTGAAGATGATGTCCAAGGTTTTGAATAATATTGCATCTTTCCGTTCTTGCTGATGTGCTGTTTATATGTGATATTGTTCTAATACCTTAAGTATATCCCTGCAAAAAATACCTTAAGTATAGCAAATCATATCGGGGGACTGTAATAAATCAGAACTGAACAGTACATGTTTATCAATTTGTTGCTTCATTTGTTGTTTATAAGATATTTAGGTAGCTATAGCATGGTAGTTCGTTCAATACATCTTTAATGTTTAATTTCAGGAAGTATCTATAAGTGTGTATGCTTTTAGGGCTTGAGTATAAGTTGACGCACTGTGCATTGTTTCTTTTGTGGTACCTTTCAATTCATTTTTCTCTTCATATGGATATGGTTATCGTTAGACTTACACAAGTACCAAACAGCTGGTTCTTGCCCAAACAAATTGCAGAAGAAATACGATTTACTTTTGACTGGAGTGGTCTTGTTAAGTGTAGTGACTTTATTCTAGTTTCCTGTCGTTCATACTATTTTTTCCCTTCCATGTTCCAAGGAAGTCGGTGGTCTAGTTAGTTTATCGAGCAGTTTCTGCCTTGGAGACTAGAACAACATCTACACTTGATGGTGACAAGCTGAAACTGTACAAGCATATTTGACTGTTCGTCTAGCTGCTAAAGCAAGACCATTAAATACAAAATATTATTACGAAGTTTCTGATAATGGCCAATCACAATTCATGGATGTAATATGGAAACCAGACCTCTGAATACCCGTACGCCGCCGGCCGCCGCGACTGTATTAATCACGAGCGTATATTTTATTATTGTCCATATTATTTATCTCTGTAAAGATATTATATCATCTATGACTGAATTATTATTCTACAATCTCATATGCTTTTTTATACATGCCGTACATAGATAATTATCTTTCTTATATCATTTTCTTTTTGAATTATTTAGTTATGAAGAGAGGCGGAGACATTGCATCCCTTTTTCAGAAACACGCAGCAAAGAAGGCTGCAGCTGCTTCAAATTCTTCTCCGGTTGAAAATGTGGTGCAAGAGCACACACAAGAGAAAGAGAGCATAGTTGAAGAAGTTGTAAATGATATGCCCCCGCCACCGCCACCACCGCTGCCACCGCCACCGGTACCGCCGGTTTATGACATCAACAATCTTCCACATCATCTAGGTGAAAGAAGTAGTATCGTAAGTTTCTTTTAAGCATATTTGAGACTATTAGTATGGGTCTTAAACTATTTGTATGATAATTTATAAACCTTTGGTACTTAATCTTTCAGTTACTTATTATTTATTGCTTCTATGACGTAATACAATACAAATTTAAAATTATTTATTTAATTGCTAAACAAATTTTACCGAAATAGCCAACAATTTTTCGTGCGGCATACCCAATGGAAAAATCCTAGCTCCGCCACTAGCAGGAGATGCAAATTTCAAGGGTGTGTGAAGGGTGCACAAGGGAACACAGACTTCTGCATCAGGCATGGTGGGGCAAGGCGGTGCAAATCTGAAGGATGTACAAAGAGTGCACAAGGACGGACAGACTTCTGCATTAAGCATGGCGGCGGCAGTCGGTGCAAGTCTGTAGGATGCAATACGAGTGCAAAATGGGGGACAGATTTCTGCTCAGTGCATCGGAAGAGTTTGCTTGGCGAGGATAATGCTACCCCTGAAGCTTTGCCTCTCCCTTCTGGAAAACGTCGTTTGGCCAAGAAACCCAAGAAGGCAGTAAAGCCATCTGGAGTCTCCCAGGGGACTGTCACTACTACAGCTGGAAGCAGCACACAAGCAAAGGGTGTTCTTCATGTGGCTACCATGCCTTCAAATCGTGAATTGTCACACAAGATCGTGATGACAGTGGCCATGGGTCCTACTCAGGTGCTACCACTCTCCATGAAACGTCCAACACTGTCCAGGACAGTGGTTTCAGCAGAGAAGGAGGCAACAACAAGCAGTGCGACGCTGAATCTTTAGAAGCGGCGGTGCGGGTGCATGTGAAGGCTTGCAGGCTGTCAATCTCTGATCATTGGTTCACACTGGGAAATCTCAAAGTCATTAGCTGTCCATAGTAACAAGTCGTCACTGTCAGCTTACATCGTTTTTTGTTCTGTCTCTTTTCCGTCTAACCTGTCAATCTCTTTGTACTCTGTAATGTTCTGTGGTGCCTCGTAGGATGGAAACTGCTCGTTGGATTATGTGAAGTTGTGGACAATCAGCAAGGGATTTGCATCCTGCTGTGAGGTGTGTCTGAAGAAAACTGTGGATGTGCAGAACGGGTAGGTCTTGCTTGTGATGCTAGTGCGTCTGCCATGGAAACTAGAAATCGTTTAGAAGATAACAGCTTGGTTATTAGGGATTTTTGAGTACTGGTATTTGCAAATCCTGTATGATGATGCCATTAGTCCGATATGTTGTCTGGTGCTTGATTTATGCATTATTTATTTCCCATTTTATTTTCCTCTGAGATCAAGCTTTTGGTGTTTGATTTATGAATGTTACTTCACACCAGACTAGACAGTCCCAAATCAACCCATCGTGGTTTAATGCATATTCTCGCAAGACAGAAGGAAATTTGGGTAAACTCATTACTGCATTGCATTAGGACAACTCCAACATGCTGATCCAACCGGAACAAAATAGAAATCAAATTGTGTCTGTTTGGGTTGGCAGACGGACATCAAATGTCCGCATGTGTCTCCCGGCCCACGTGACGACCCAACGTCACAGACCCATTTCAATTTTTTTATAGATTAGTCTATAGATAGCAGGCATAAACGACTAATTCACAATAACTAAAAAAAACATAGATAATGGTGAGCTCGCTGTGGGCGCCCTACCGTCCTCGTCGTCGAGAGCTCGATGTACGGCGCGCCGCCTAGAGATGGACCGGTGGCACACGGGTCCAGTGATGGAGCCAGCCGGATCATGGAGCCCGGGCAAAGTCAGTGCACGTGATGGTGGTCAATCGTTTGCCCCAAGCCCCCAACATGCATCAGCACTAATTATCATGCTTAAGCTAATTATCAGCGGGCACTCGCCGGACGAGCCCGGGCAGCCGTCCAGGGTCGCCGGGAGCTGGCTCCGCCCCTGCACGGGTCGACGACTGCTCCTGCTCCTACCGCGGTGGCAACTCGGGGAGAGGGCCAGTCCAGTACAGGATTGGCCGTAGAGCTCAATCGGGAGGGGACGAGCCTGCTGCTGCTCCAGGTCCGGCTCCATCCTCGCCCCCCATGGCTCTGTCGGTGGCGGTGCACTAGTAGAACAACGAGTATTACAGTCGGTTACTAGCAGCGGTTGGAACAATTAATAAAAGAAGAGGCTGCCATACGCTACATCCCAGGCGATTTTCATAGATGAGCCGACTTGAAAGAAACATCCGGCTTCAATAACATCGCTCCCGTGCCGGGCGCAACATATATCCGTCTCCCGAAACCCCTGAGTTGGGCGGTAAATATAAGAGGCTCATGTCGCCAGAATATCAGAGCCGCTCAAATTTCACGAGCAGTCTGTGGTAAGTTGGGAGGCGGTTTGTATAAAAACCGTATGAGGGGAAAGCCGGTCGAATGCCTATTTCCCCGAGCGGGAGCCCCTGTTTGGTGCCATCCCAGACTTAGCCTTGTCTGCAAGGCCGGGCTCCGAACACAATCAGAGCTTCTGGATTGACACATGTGCGTTTATGTGTGCGCGGCGGGTCAGCGACCTGGGTGAGGGGCGCCGCGGTGGCGACCTCGGCGAGAGGTGGCCAGGCGGCGACACAACTGAACGTATCCCAAGGCGGCGTAGCTGGAGCGAGTGGATAAATGTGGATATAGATGGGTCGATAGGTGGCAAATGCTTATATTGCGATTGCATGATTGAATTTGAGTACATAATTTTGTGCCCCTGAAGCTGAAAGTGCATGTTGCCCCCATGCATGATTTTTATAATTAATGACAATCTTATGGACTAATGTTCACATTGAGATATTCCTATAGGTCTTGTCCATGGAGAAAGATTGGAGTTCATGTGTTGAGCTCTTGAAGATGACATGATGACAATTGCTCTATTTAAGGGTTTATATGAAGAATGGTCCATGTGTAGAGGTGAGCATATTGCAAGTGTGGCTTGGAAAAGGAGAATGAGTGAACATTCATGTTATCAAGAGAAGAAGATGAAGTGCAAGTTCAATATGATGTATCTCGGAAGATATCATTTGATTGAAGCTTGCAAAGGAGACATGAAGATGGAGCTAAGCGATGCTCTCCCATAATGGTGTATGGGGGAGTATTTGGAGAAGTCTTCATCAAGCACAATCAAGAAAGGTGTTCCAACTTGAGAGAGTCAGGATCGTCATCATCGAGCTCAAGAGAATGCGCAAGGCAAAAGTATGATCTTGATAGGTTTTCTATTTTACCGGTCTCATGGTGTCAGTGGTAGACCGGGTTATAGGATAGACGGCGTACTATCAAGAGGGGCTCTCAAGTGAGTAACTTGATCGCATCTTTGTGGAGAGCTCAAACCTTTGCATACTTGGCATTTCATCTTTCTTGGTTCTTACTTGTCTTTTCTCCTTGTTGGGTTTCGGTGCTTGTCGTGATCTTCACGACAAACCCAAGTTCTTCGAAAACGGATTTCGTATGGAAAACTTGTTGCGTTTTCGTGTTGGAAATATTATCAGTTTATCCTTGAGGAGGGTTCCACACCTTCCCATGTGTGTCAACTTAAGCTCTTGTCGCTATCTTTCCAACAAAGTTCGTTTCATCCCATTTGGATTTTTATTGCAAAAGTTATGATTTTTACAAGGTTTTTCTCTGGGCTGCCAACCGTTTGGCCGGCCTGGCCGGCTGCTAGGCTGGGCGCATCGGCAGGCCTTCCTCTGCTGGGCCGACGCCTTTGCCCATACCGCGTGAACAGCTCCCTAGCCGGCCGCTGGGCCGGCTCCTCAGCCCAGCTCGCTGCCTTGTGAGGCCGGCCTCCCTGCAGCCCAACGACCACTTTTTAAGTGACCTATTTAAAGGGGCTTTCTTCCCCATTATTTTTTACACCTCTTGAGCAAGTTTTCCTCTCTCTCTCCTCCATTGTTGACCTTTGGAAAGCTTGCCTTCCTCTCAATTCCTCCCATGATTCTTGCATATCTTTGAGGGAAAGTGAGAGGAGATCTAGATCTACATATCCACCAATCCATCTCTCCTCTTAGTGAGGGGAACCTAGTAGATCTTTATCTTGGAATTCTTGGTGCATCTGTTCTTTGTTCTTCCTCTCTTATTCCCCCATAAGCATTTGTTGCTTTGTTGGAATTTGAGAGTGAAGGATATGAGCACTTGTGCTCTTGCCATTTTCTTTGTGCATCGGTTTGTGCTCTCCACGAGGATTCGTGGAAGTTGAAAGTTTGTGAGCTTTTTACTCTTGGGTCCTCGGACCCTAGACGCCCGTGTGGTGGTTGAGACCTTTTGTGGTCCCTTGTAAGCCATTCGGGAGCCCCCAATCCCGTTGTGGGTTGTGCCCCGGATTGTTGTTGAAAGGCTCCGGATTCCGCCTCGAAGGATTCCAATAGTGGAAGGTGAACCAATCCTTTGTGGTGCGGTTCATCGGAGAATAGGGTGAGCCTTTGTGGCGTTGAGATCGACCTTTGTGGTGCCTCACACCTCTCTAACGAGACGTACTCCCTAAACAAGGAGGAACTCGGTAATACATCTTCGTCTCCGCGTGCCTCGGTTATTTCTATACCCGAGCTATTTATTTATGCACTTTACATTGTGATAGCCTTCGTGCTTGAAGTATTCTATTGCTATCACCTTGTTGTTTGTCTTGCTTAGCATAAGTTGTTGGTGCACATAGGTGAGCCTAGTTTATTTAGGTTGTTGGCTTGTTAGCTTAAACACCTAGTTTTATTCCGCAATTATCAAGCCTAAACCGGAAAAGTTTTAAACCGCCTATTCACCCCCCTCTAGGCGACATCATTGTACTTTCAGAAGCAGGCTGGCTACCTCGCGCATCTTTAAAAACATAACGTTGCGATTAAAACCGTGACTAGGATAACGATAGCACCGAAAGAATAGTACATATGCATTTCCTTTTTGAAGACATATGTTCTTATATTTTTATCTTCATCGTAGATGCGTCGGCGTTGGTCTTGTGTTCATGGAGGATATCGGCAAAATGAAGTTCCACTTCCATCTTTTCATCCTCGATGTTTTGCATTGCTTCCTCCATCCTCACGGTGGCCTCGCGTGCTAGCTGTGCCTTTATTTCGGCCTTATTCATTGCTTCCTCTATCTTTAGGGTGGCGATGTGTGCTAGCTCTGCCTTTGTTTTGGCCTTCTTCGTTGCTTCCTCCATCTTCTGGCTGGCCTCTGCTGCTAGCTTTGCCTTTTCGTCGGCCTTCTTCATTGCTTCCTCAATCTTCCGGGTTGCCTCCTGAGCTAGCTCTAGATTCTCTTGTGAAGTATAAATCTTCCATTATAAGCAATTTGGATTGTAGACGACGTTGATACTCGTACATCCACCCGAGATACCACATTCACACGTCGATTCCTAGAAAATTCGCAAAATAAACCACGACAGAAAACAAAACATAAGAATTCACATTAGACACCGTGTCCTCCAAATAAAAAGCATATACCTCGTCGGACGCCGAGTTGTAGTTCCCGATGGCGTCGAGGGGCTCGATGTTCTCGATGGTAGTCCACATTGCCAGCGGGCTCACGACGGCGGACGATCGGCAACAATTATGGTTTGGAAAACAATAAGGAACAATGAGCAAATGGTGATTGTAAGCAATGGAAATGGTGCTTTAATAATGTATAAGAATAGACCGGGGTCCACAGTTCACTAGTGGTGTCTCTCCATAAAACAGAGAAACATACATGTTGGGTAAACAAATTACAGCTAGCCAATTGACAAATTGTAAGGGCATGACAATGCTATCATGGCAAGCTATAGTTCACTATAGTATTTAATTGGGCATTACAACAAAACACATAGAGCGCTATCCAAATATTGTTGCGTAATGGAAAACAAAAAAATCACCAATACGCAACAACCAATATCTACTATGAAGATACAAGTAACAACACATGCATATTGATCTAAGTGTAACTCGTTACCGACACCGTTGAAGCGGAAGAGATATCGATGACTACGTTGATGAAGCTTGTGGAAGAACTCCCTCGGCTAAGCATAGCCGAGAGTATGTTGTAGACTCCTCACGTCTCGCCTTAATCCAACAGAGTGAGCTAGGTTCATCTTTTTCTCAACGGATCACCCCTCTGAGATTTTTTACACATACATCGGATCTAATTCAGCAGGGATTCGACATACATGACTAAAGCACTCACAGCTGGTGTATATGAAGATGGAGATATCATGAGAGAGAGAATTAAGATCTAATAGGAGATAACACCTCAAACAAGAGAAGTCATCTGTAAAACCCTATTAGATCAAGACCTCTCCATCAGGGGAGAAAAAAGAGAGGGAGGAGCAGCCTCCACAAATCGTCATGGGGAGGAGGGCTGCCCCACCCCTCCTTTATATAGGAGGGAGGCAGGGGGTGGTGTGTCTAGGGTTTCCCCTAGCCCAGCTGCACCCCCAGCTTGGCCCCCAAGCAAAGGGGGGAATCCCCCTACATGGGCCTTTAAGGCCCAATTCGATTTTCCCTTTGGAGAAAAATCCTTAGGGCCTAGCCGCAGCCCTATATGTGCCTAGGGGCCCATGCAGCTATCCCATTGTGGTGTTAACCACGTTCGGTAGCCCTAGGACCCCTTGATGACCCACAAGTATAGGGAGTGTATCGTAGTACTTTCGATAAATAAGTGTGTCGAACCCATGGAGGAGCAGAAGGTGTTGACAAGTAGTTTCGATCAAGGAATCACTGTAATACTAGCAGATACGTTTTTAGGGGTTTTTGATATTGCAGATAAATAAAATACGAGTAAATAAAAGACAGTAATAATAATTGCAGCAAGTGGCCCAATCCTTTTTAGCGCAAAGGACAAGCCAGTTGGTTTACTTATGATGGCAAAATGTTCTTGAGGACACACGGAAATTTCGTCAAGTGCTTTCGCTTCATACAGTTGATTAATCTTTATTGTTTTGATAAGTGTTATGTGGGTGAACCTATGCTAATGCACTGTCCTAACTTGAACTAATACATACTTGTGATTAAACCCTTGCAAGCATCCACATTACAGGAAAGTAATTAAGATAAATCTAACCACAGCCATAAACTCTGAGATCGTACAATCCCTCATGCATCGATATACTAACGGGGGTTTAGGTTTTTGTCACTCTGGCAACCCCATAGTTAGCAACCGAATACAGAATGCATTCCCCTAGGCCCATAAAGGTGAAGTGTCATGTAGTCGACGTTCACATGACACCACTAGAAGAATAACACCACAACTTAAATATCAAACCATTAAATATTACTCAACATGACTTCAGTACTAACATCAAGACTTCTCCCATGTCCTCAAGAACTAAACGAACTACTCACAAGACATCATATGGATCATGATCAGAGGTGATATAATGATGAATAACAATCTGGACATATACTTTAATTCACCGATAAAACTTAATAGCATCAACCACAAGGAGTAATCAACACCGGGAAAGTTTCCCCTATGAACTACACAAAGTATAACCCTAGATGTTACAGCGGAACGGAGTGGAGCGGTGGAGATGATGGTGATGATGATCCCGATGAAGTCTGGCGTGATGGCGATGACGATGGCAATGATTTCCCCCTCCGGGAGGGAATTTCCCCGACAGATTTCTCCCTGCCAGAGAGCTTTTCTCTCTCTGTTGTTTTCCGCCTCGTGGAGGCGGTGGAATATTTCCTCGATCGCCCCCCGTGCCTTAGGGTTTCTGGGGGTAGAAGTACGCGAAGGGGGAGTGACAAAGGTGGACCAGTGCGGCCACACCAGGGCCCGGCGCGGCCCAGGGGGCACCCGCACCATGGGGTGGCGTGGGCCCCTGGTGGCCTACCTCGGCCTTCCCTTTTGGCTACCTCCGGCATCTTGAAAAATAGGAACTTCTAGATGTTTTTCATAATTTGTCGACCTTCAGAAATATGGTGTCTTGGCGGTGTTTTTCCCAGCTGAAATCTGACTCCGGCAGTTAATTCTCCAATAATCATCAAACATGCAAAATAAGATAAAATAACATAAGTAACACATCCAAATATGAGATATATCGATGAATAGCAGTAAATTATGACATAAAATAGTGATGCAAAATGGACGTATCACCCCTACCGACACTTCTTCCATTAAATCCCGAACTGGTATTTCCACTTTACAGAAAATTCCTGAAATTAAATCACCAACATATAAATCTTTTACATGATCTGGGACATTAGATGTCCGCATATGCATTCTCCGGAAGAGTATTCCTTCTATATAAATCTTCGAAATAAAACCGACATTAATGGAAATTGTCTATCATGCGTCCGCTTACTTGTTCTCTATTGATAAAGATATTATCTATCATGCGGAGACCATTCCGATGATAGTCTCTCGTTATCCAGACCAACCATAATACACAACAAACTAGACCTGATTTAAGAACGTGTAGCTATAACGTGTTACCCCTAAAGTAACTCTTCCAATATGCACAACCCTAATAACCTCATGGTTTAAGGATATCGACGATTTGGGACTACAATATGCTACTCATTGATGGTAACATAAACAATGTCCTAGATTAGAAAAACATGGTCATCAAGCAATCAATGAATTAGTCTAAATTCAAGACTAGGGTATACTTTATTCTGTTCATATCTCTACATGTGCTTCTGAGTTTTCCTATGAATCACATATTCATGAGCCACAACAGTTATAGTATAGAATCATGAAGCATAATTATGAAACAAATGTTAATCTTTATTGCCTGTCGATAATTGATGCCCAATGATATGATCCTTGACGTAGTTACCTGCGTGAAAAGTAAAATAGATGGGTTAGGTTGAGACTCCAAGTGCAGAGTGTGTAGTAAGTGGAAGACGTGTTTCCCCACGAGGGTGACTCGAGGGTTTAATATCGAACTATCGGGGAATCAGTAGTGAAAGATTTATCTCCCTATCCTTCTTTTGGTTACCTACAAAACAAAGTAATGTTTTGGTCCTCAACCTCACCTGTGGTTGTCAAGCACAAGGTGTAAAAATGATATCAAGATAATATGCAATGCAAACAAGAAATAAATATGCAATGGTGGTAAATAAATATGCAAGGATGATAACAATTATAAATGATATTTTTGGGTTTTATATGATGTATGCAAGATGTAAAAGTATTTTTGTATTTTCGGATTTTAAAATGGCAGAAAATGGAAAAGTGGTAAAAGTTGTTGGAAAGGTGTTTCTTGTGATTAAAAATGGACCGGGGTTCATGGTTTCACAAATGCACTCTCTCTTTAATAAAGTGGTAGACAATGGAACAATTGACGGTTCAGATTAACCACTGTAAAATTAAGATGATTAGACGGTAGAGATTTATCACGCCCGTACAACCACGTATATCAAGGAAACAACGGATCAGCCAACCCGTACATCCAAATTAAAAAGGAGATCGATCCAATCTACCGTACCTGACATTGTTGCACTATACCTGGACTCTGTCTAGGTTTTCTTATTCATGTACCACCGCTAACCTTGCCAAAAGATCGCTGGAGCGCGTCGACGGCTTTCTGCTAAGTTCCGGTAGGAGAGGAAGATGGTACGTTTCGCTGTCCAGACGCCGAAATAGGTGTCGTCCAGCCCCAGCTCCAGCCGGAGGCACGATGTCCAGCACCTCGGCGAGTCGGCGGTGATCGTCGTGTAAAGCAGTTAAACCTGGAGACGATATAGGCGTCGATCTGGATCCACTCGGCATCTGCAAGACCAGGTGGCGAATGATCGGGACAGGAAGCCGGATGTTGAAGCGAAGGGGCCGCGGTTCCTCGCGTGGAGGTGGAGGCGGAGCAACGAAAATCACGGCAGCTAACGACCTTATGCAAGCTTAGCAATCATGCCGGCATAGGCTGCATGCCGCGGCGACTGCCTGCTGTCATGGAAGCCGCAATCCCTAGCAGAGCTGGCCCCAATCCGCAAATAGGAAACATGTGGGAGCAGAATCGTCATCGCTGCCTCCGTCCTTCTCTCGCATGGTACAAGGGAAATTCCGCCGTCATGTCCTCTGCTGATCCAAGGATGGCGCTACTCAGGTATCTCAGGGGCGTCTCTCCCATGTCGGCGACGTATGTTCCGTTCTGTTGATTCACCGACAGCATGTGCGTGACCACCCCCAACAATCCCTGCAGGTAAGGCTAGCTAGCTACTCCGATTATACTTGGCTACCAGATGCAATCCAGTATCCAGGACGGCTGTACCTTTCATCAGTGTATTTGGTTAGCATCGTTCTTATGGATGTTGCCTCAGTAATTGGAAGTTCCATTGTGGCCGGACAGACTAGCAGAGTCGATCTCGCGGACGCGGGTGCCTCTGTTCGACGTCATTGGCAAGGCTGCTTCTCGCCGTCGCTGATTTCGAAGGTACGGCGCGGTGTCCGGCAAGGTTAGTAGGACTGCACCGTGCTTTGACCTCCCAATTTCTTTTTGTCTTCCCAAATTTTGATTACTGGGTAATCCATAAATTAGTCATTGAATTTAGCCTTTGATATAATTTCAGCAGCAATAATATTGTCTTTGGGAATCATAACAGTACCAATATAGTCAGATCATCTGATTGCGTTGTGTCATTTAGCTCTGGACAAACATTCAAACTGATGATGCCTGAGTAAGATCACGTGATTAATAGCGAAACTACAGTCTAAAATTTATGGTTTCTTTATCATGGTAGAATAGTATAAGGATACGAAATAGATAACAGTCTAAAATTTATGGTTTGTTTATCATGGTAGAATAGTATAAGGATACGAAATAGATACCTCATACAACCTAATTCACGTGTGCATGGATAGATGCAAAGACATATTAATAGGAGTAGTGGATGCGCTCCTGCACTTCAACGAAACCTCGTGGTTTGGAGCAGCTGCGCTGGCCGGCGCAGATTCTCGACTACCAGAAGGGGATGCGCTCCTGCACTTAAACTGCATTCATGATTTGGAACAGCCTAACAAGAAGTGACAGGTGATACGGTTGTAAACTAGGCTCTCGATTGCTCTGACTGAGGTACAGTGGAAAAAAGCCTAATTATTTATTCTGCAAAAATTAGTTGTAAGGAAGTCAGTTCCTAGAGTATACTGAAAACCACGAGCAGATATGTGCTGTATTATTGCTATGGTCAAGGTCTGACTGTTTTCATTAGTGTGGTGATTCTTCAGAAAATAACTTAACTATTATTAGAAGCTCTTCATTGCTATGATATACCCTTACAAGAGTGTTTTGTTAGTATTACTATACAGACAACTATTCTTTGATTGCTGGGAACTATCTTCACTCCCATCGAGCAGAATCGTGGTGGTCCCAGGAACAACATATATATTGATATAGCCTCAAGAAACTGAAGGTCGGACGCCTTTCACCTCCACATCCGGCGTCATCTAAGTATCTAAGGTTCATGCTTAAGCCTAGATCATGCCTCCGCTATGACCTGCACGGGCGTGCCTGCAGCAACACAATTACACAAACACGTGGCCATCCGAATCAAACGAGGATGTGCTGGCTGCATCAGAATATACGACTTTGAGCCGTGTATGACGTTGAGTTTGCTCATTGCTTTACACCATGTGCAAAGGCTTGACCGGAGACTCTTCTTTCTCACATATGAAGGACTTGACAAACATCAAAGGTTAGTCAAATATTTCGTTGGTGCATTTGTACCGCAAGGTTTTATTTATATATTTTGAGAATGCGTATTTCGTTGGTGCATTTGTACCGCAAGACACTTTCCACGCACCTTGGGCGTCACCTTTCCCCGTCTACAGTAGAGAAAAGGCGATCTTTGGAACCTCCGACTCGCGCCACCACATCGCCGTCGATCCGCTCGATTCCCCGCCCTCCGGCGGCCGCTCCGGCGGCGGGAGGATGGGGAATCGACGGATCTGTGCATATGTGTTATGTAGGTGTGTGTTGGGTGTCGGCCGGCGGCGTTATGGCGGAGGAGGCGCAGCCGGTGTCGTTTTTGCAGGTGGCGGTCCTTCCCCTCGACGGTGGTGCTCCGAGGAGCTCCGGCGTCGACCTGCTGCCTACGGCGAGTCCGCGGCTCTGCGGAGCTGCTCGGCTCGCTCCCCCCTTCGCCGGAGTCCGTGAGACGGCGGATCTGGCTCAGGAACTTCCGGCAGATGCAGAGGTGCAGCGGCGTGACGACGACGGCGGCTTCAGGTGTAGATCCTGTGGGATCGGTGATCGGCGACTTCCCGTTGGCTTTGGGGGGCTCCGGATCCAAGGCGTCATGCGGAGCTCGAGCAGCGGCGCGTCACCGACAGCGCTCGTCGTCTCCGGCGTGGTCGAGTTACTCAAGGGCTGGGTTGTAATTTTGTTTCTTATGAGGGCCCTTTTGTAATTTGTCGCTGTACTGCTGTGTTTGTCATCGCAAAAAAAAAAGATTAAAATCTAAAATATGGCATGTATATATATACAATGATAAAAATAACATCATGTATCTAGCCGCGCAAATGCACGGGTCAGACACGACCATGCATGTTAGCCTGCAGCACTACATAGTATCTTGCACGAGCTTATGAATTGGTAGTATAACTGTTGGAAGGGTGGATTCAAGATGGAGCTGGTAAAATTTCTGCATCCATGCAACTAGATGGAGAGCAGTAAAAAAAGCATTCCCTTTTTCTTAATCAATATTGAGTTACTATCCGATTTATATAAGAAGGAAATAATCTTACTGCAAGGTGTCATGGTGAGTCGAACAATAATGACTGTATAAGATGTGACTAAGGTAATAAAATTTCTGCATCCATGCAAGGACTAGATGGAGAGCAGTAAAAAAACATTCGCTTATTCTTAATCAATATCGAGTTACTATCCGATTTATATAAGAAAGAAATAATCTTACTGCAAAGTGTCATGGTGAGTCGAACAATAATGACTGTATAAGATGTGACTAAGGTAATATTATTTTTTAACCATCAAGGGCTCTCAGTAGTCGCAATAATATGGGGGCTGAAATTGAATATTTGGACTAGATGGTAAGCCTAGGTGAAAAGTAGTATATTTCTAGCTGGTCTTTGAAACATGGATGTACAGTTGTACACACAACGTGTAAACAGGATTTTTTTGAACTGTTCTTAGTCTACATAAAACATGTTATGTTATTTCGAAATAATTCCACTAATGATGCCTTTCAATTTTCTAACTATCGTAAATTCGCTTGGTATGATGCAGAGAGTCATTTACTTGCAGATTGCTCAGTGACATCTACGCCGATATTTTTTGTCAAGGGAGAATAAAGTCGCTGCTACTTCATCTTGCTACCGCAAATCCTTACTGCCTCAGCTTCCAAAAGAACAGCTTAGTGCTTCAGTCATGTACGTAAATCACTAAACTCATTGTTTGTATGTTTATATGTTCTTTTTCGCTGAAGTCAGATCCCTTTGGATAAGAGTTTGTGGAATACATGACAATATGATTTGTGTAAAATGTTATGGGCGGTTATCAGGTAGATTTTGCTTCAAGTTGTTTATTTATATCTGCTCAAAACAAAAGGATAGGTCTGTTATCTGTGGTTGTTTAGTTACATGTACATATTTATTGGTACTGAGCTCTCCCTTAAACTCGCGAAAGGATCAGAGAAAGGAAGTGTTGAGACATTTTGTCGTAAAGTAATCTGAATAAGTGCACTATCATACGGAAAACGGTAATGCTTATCTTCGAACATAGAGGTGCATGGCATACTATAGTAGGGTACAATATTTCTTAAAGTGTGTACATACTCAATTCAAATATTTTATTTTGTTCTCTTTTGACATTTAGGGATGCACAAAATTTAGGGAAGAAGCTGAAATTGTATTCAAATAGGGGAGGTAAAGATTTCATAATTTTTTGTGATAGAAAAAAACATTGTGAACAACAGTTTTAGACTTATGATATGAGGCAATCAGCCGGATTAATAATAGTGTGAAATGTAGGATATGATTTAATATCTGTTTATATTGGTAGAACGCACACATAAAAACAAAAACAAAAATAATTAAATGATTGGTTCGTGAACTTATTCATCCACGTCCATAATGGATTTTTTAAACTTTGGATAATTTACGCCATGTATGAAAGGAAAATTTCACATATATTTTTTATATCAATACTAGCCGCGCAAATGCGCGGGCCACCCAGCTAGTTGTAAGTATAATAGTATCATAAAGAGCGTCAACTGGGGTACCTCTTGTCCCAGGATATGGAACAAGCCCATATCAAAATGACAAGACAAACAAACAAAATGAACAACCTCAACACCCTTTTTATTTACCATTGGAATAGTTTTTTTATTGTAAGGTGTATCACTGATGGTTCACCATACTATGTAAGTAAATTTCCACCATGAATGATGCATGGCTTAGATTAGCGGCCTAGGCGTCTCTCTAACCGTTTATACAAACTCATTTAAACTTGCTTTACTTCCACATTTATTTCACCATGATAAGCATCCATAGACAAAAGTATATGATATCAACTAAATGAAATGAAGAGCATGTTGAAAGCTTGTCACGTGACAGCACATATGAGCTAACTCCCAACCTCGAACATTTTTCAAGCCCACAACATCATAATCTTAATCACAATGAGTCATGTTTTATTTATGCAATAAAAGTAAAGTGTGCATCAAGTTCGTGAGAGCTATATAAACAACTTTTCCCATAACAATAAATAACATAAACATTTTCATTCAGAAGTGAAAGGACACGGATGTCGTCTAGAGGGGGGGGGGGGGGGTGAATAGGCGATTTAAAATTCTTTATGGTTTAGGCTTGAATAAATGCGGAATAAAACTAGTGTTTAATTTATCAAGCACGAAACCTAAACAAGCTAGGTTTACCTATGTGCACCAACAACTTATGCTAAACAATATAAGCAAATATGTGATAGCAAGATATATTACTTCAAGCTCGATGGCTATCACAAAGTAAATGGCATAAGTAAGAAGCTCGAGTATAGAAATACCGAGGCACTTGGAGACGATGATTTATCCCGAAGTTCACTTCCCAATGAAAGCTACGTCTCCGTTGGAGCGGTGCGGAGTCACAAAGTGATCCCCGAATAGCCGTCAATGTGATACCCCAAATTAATTTGCATGCTATCTGGTTATTCTTATCCAACTTTTCAAAAGAATAAATAATTAGGACCGTGATGCCATTTAAATATGACTCTGAATTAGACATATAGAGGAAAAGGAAATAAAAGAAAGAAAGAAAGATAGTGTGTAGTAGCACTTGATCTCTTGACCTTCTGTTTTGAAACTTGTAGCAGAAACCAGTTTGCTTTGTGGTGTTTTGGCTAAAACGCTAGCTGAGTTTATTTTCCTACTTCAGCATGTGATGGTTTGAAGCCACGGGCTGGGCTCAAGGCCCAATCGGACTCAACGTTTGTGGCCTACTGCGTAGCCTCTTAACAGCATTCCAGGGCTGCGACGTATCGTTTCCATCTCCTCCAATCTTGCCACTACCTGGTACCTTCAGATCGAGGCGGCCGTCGTTCGGTCGGTGTCGCTAGATTACTCATCACCACCGCCGCCGCCGTGAGGTTGCTTGGCTGAACCTGCTACTGCAAGTTCCGTGGACTGTCTCCTGCCGGATCAAGCTGTTGTCGCCTTCAGTCGCCATCGCAGCAGTGCGTGCACTTGTCCCCTTGCTTTCTTTCTTGTTCCTCCAACAACGTTGTAGCAGAGTGGTTCTCCTAGTTCTGTAGGTTGGTTTAACATCAGGTTTTGGTGGTCTGATTTTTACCGTTCCTGTACTCTATCTATGATCAGAGCAGCTAGTAGTTTTGACGCATAAATGTTTGACATGGAGCACTGAACCTATCTGAAGTCTGCTAGTTCCCTCTTTACCTGAACCAAATTCAGTTTTAGCCTGTCCTGTTCTGAACCGTGTGTCAGTAGTTTCAGTTAGAGGAAAATCTCTAGTTGACGCCTAGTACTCTATTCTTGGACTTGAAAATCTGGGTTGATCTATCCATAATTTCGATTCAGAATCTGAACGAAAGTTGTAGACCTTATTTCAGGCTTTCCATAGGGTGTCCATTTGCGCAATTTGGTCGAACGGTTTGTTCGCAGCGATTAGCTTAGTGTTCTGTCCAGAACTGAACATTTTCTGCACGAAGTGATCTTCTTTTCAACTTTTTAGGCCTTTTTAACATTGGAATTAAATTATGGGCTAAACATGGAAGTTGAGGAGAATGTTTTTCCGTTGGTAGAATACTTAGGTTTGCAAGTTTTCGTGTAGAATATTAATTCGTATAAAAATATCAAGTGCTCTATCCTGTGATAACAGAATTTCAGTAAGTGGTCTGAAGTTTGAATGGTTAATGTAAACATGCCAGATTTGTCTATAGGGGAAGTGTGAGAGGTATCGCGCGTGAGGGTGCTGATATTTGGATATCCTCTATGGTTGAGTTTTAATTATGTCTTATGTGTTCACAAGGATTGGGCGTTCGTTACTTAAGTGGGTATTGCACGTAGGAACGATGCTTCTTTGTGAATGTCTTTGTTACCGAGTTGTGCTTTGTTTTGAGTGGTATACATGTTTGTATAATAGGTGTTGATACTTCCGGTTCGGAAATCTACAATTCACAGTTTGTGCCATACGGTTGAGGCAAGTTCATGATGGATAGTGGATTTTGCATATCTCTCTTCACTTGATTTAATTATAAAGTTTGCCTTTATATCTATGATATTTCCATGATGAAATGATAATGATTATGATGATGACATGTGCACTTTATGCATACATGCATACCCATGATGATAATGATGTTAAAGTGACCTACTTCGGTGGGCACAATGAGACCTCCTTTGATGGGTTGCGACCCACATTGGAGGCACCCTCCACAAGTTGGAGTGAGTGGATGCCGACGGGTGTCCACTCAAGCGATACCGGTATCCGCAATGAGATGAGATGAGATGAGCATATAGGCATGTAACACATCTTTATATATATATATGATGATGAATGAATTTTAGTGATGACTCGGTGTTTTGATTTATGTAAGGTTCATTATTTGTTATGAACTTGTTGAGTCTTTGTACTCACCCTTGTTGCTTTAATGTTTTTAGGTAAAACATTGAGACGACATGCATGGGAGTTATGGGAGTAGCACACCTTCATGACCTCACGATTCACACATTCATCATCATTAGGAGTTGTAATGGCATTAAGATTTTGAAGTCTTATGAAAGTTTGGTTATGGTTAATTCTTGTGGCTGGTAGCTTTAAGAAGTGGAGGTTTTGGAGAGTTAATTATTGATGAACGTTGTGCCTACTCTATTCATATGTTATCTCATTGTGCTTCTGTTTTGATTATTGTATATACTGGATGTCTATTAAAACAAAGGAGTCTATGCCGAATTTTCCTAAAAAGACTTATCATTTTCAAAAGTTATGAATGTGGTAACATTTCAAGTGCTTGGTTGGCTTGGGGTGTTACAGTCAAATGGCACACCGTAATCTCCTTCGTGCCTCCACCAATGCGGAGTGTCACGAACCACTATGGGACACTTAAGGGTGGTCACCGAACCCGTACAAGGATGAGGCACACTCCACAACTTAATTGGAGGCTCTCACCGAATTCCTGCGGCTCCCAAAGCCACAAGAATCACAAGGTTGGGGCGCGTCTCTACAACTTAATTGGAGGCTCCCAACAATCCCGCGAGCCACCAAAACTCCGAGATCAATTAGGACCGTCTAGGGCACTCCAAGTACCCAAGAGGACAAGCTCTAGGGCACCCCAAGTACCCAAGAGTAACAAGCTTCTCAACTTCGATTTCCACGTATCACCGTGGAGAACTCAAACCGATGCAACCGATGCAATGGGCAAGAACACAAGAAGTGCTCAAAATCGTTCACTCTCAAATCCCACCAAAAGCAACTAATGCTTGTGGGGGAGGAGAGACGAAGAACAAGGAAGAACTCAACAAATGGAACTCCAAGATCTAGATCCAAAGGGTTCCCTCACTTAGAGGAGAGATGGATTGGTAGAACAATAGATCTAGATCTTCTCCTTCAATCCTCCAAAGATCAACGAGTTTGGGTGGAGGGATTGGGAGATCTAGTAGTTTTGAGCTTGCAACAATGGAGGAGAGAGAAAGCAAAACGTGCTGGGCAGAGCTAACTGGCTGGAGGTAGGTGGAGGGGTATTTATACCCCTCCCAGAAAAAGAGCCGTTGCAGCCAGTTTCACACCGGAGTCTCCGGTCCAAGTGACCGGAGACTCCGGCCTGGGGCGGAAACTCCGGCCCCATGGGGGCGGAAACTCCGGCCCCCGCCAGGGGGTGAACCACTTTCAGACGAGAAAAGCACAGGCAGAAACTCCGGTCCCCTGGGGCCGGAAACTCCGGTCTGGGGCGGATACTCCGGCCCCTTGGGCCGGAAACTCCGGACCCCACCAGGGGCTGAACAAGAAAAACAGACTTCGACGAAAATCCTTGGGTCCGGAGACTCCGGACCTGTAGCCCGGAGACTCCGGCCTGAAAAGCAGCAACAAAACAGCACAGCCTGAAATGCGATAACTTTCTCGTTCGAACTCCAAAACAGGTGAAACCAATTTCGTTGGTAAGATAACGACGAGTGCTAGCCCACAAAAACGGCGAAAAATGTCGGCCGGAAGTTCTGACCGAAACTTCCGCCCCTGAGGCCGGAACTTCCGGCCCAACCGGAACTTCCGGCCAGAGCTTAAAAACCTGCAACTTCAAAAACACCGATACGAAAACGGCAATAACAACTTCGTTGGAAAGATAACGACGAGTGTTTTCCTACAAAAGTGGAAATATTAAGGGTCAGAAATATAGAGGGGATACCACACATGGGAGGTGTGGACCCTAACTCGGAGGTGGACCGGTAATATTTCCAACGCCGAGAACAAACAAGTTTTCCAAACAAAAACCATTTTTGAAGAACTTGGGCTTGTCATGAGGATCATAACAAGCACCAAAACCCAACAAGGAGAAGAACCAAATAAGAACCAAGAAAGATGATGATGCCAAGTATGCAAAGGTTTGAGCTCTCTCCAACTGATACGCTTAAGCTTTAGTCGAGAGCCCCTCTTGATAGTACGGTATCTATCCTATAACCCGGTCTCCCGACTAACAACATGAGACCGGTAAAATAGAAACCCTATCAAGATCATACCTTTGCCTTGCGCATTCCACTTGACTAGATGATGACAATCTTGATCTTCTCAAGTGGACCACCTTTCTTGATTGCGCTTCGCTTGGTGAAGATCCACATATTTCTCCCCCATACTCCACTATGGGAGAGCCTCTCATCGGCACATCTTCACTTGACCATTATCTCCAAAATGGGTGACAAGCTTCAAACATATAATATCTTCGAGATACTTCTCTTGAACTTGCACAACTCAAGCTTGATGACGATCACCACTTGACGTCATCCTTCATGGGCTATATGAAATCTTCATTTGATGCTAGCCCATAGAAAGATACCTAACCATACATATAAATGCCACACACATATCATGGGTTAGTTCACAAGCTATATGGACAATTGCTTACCATACCAAGAGATACATGATCCCACTTGGTACATCTTTTAGCTTTGTGAGTTAATCAATATCTTGATCAACCTTGTATCTTTTCTTCTCTTTTAAATAGACGATGTCTTGAAGAAAACCATGAATGATCACTAATCCTTTTCTTCAAGACATAATTGCAATATGCTCAACTCACATATGACCAAACATCGGATAACTCCTCGAATAACAACTTGGTCATCACATACTCTTATTCTTGATCATATCAAGTATATATCCATACACCTTGATGATCTTGATGCCAAATACTTCATTATATCAATATATTCAAGGCATCAACCTTGAATCCAACATATGGAGTTCAAGCATGGTCTATGGATAAACACTACAAGTATAACTCAATGCAACCATTAGTCCATAGGGATTGTCATTAATTACCAAAACCACACATGGGGACGCCATGCCCTTTCAAGAAGTATAGATAACACAAATATCATGATAAACATACTCGGAATAGCATAAAGCTAATAGGTAGATATCGTGGACTCACTGGAATAACTTTGGTTGAAGGTGTTGGAAACAAGTTTTTACTTGTTGGAATTTTTGGGCTAACAAGAGGGAGAAAGTTGACCATCTAAATGCATGCATGAGTGTCCATAGAACTAACTAATCCATGTTAAACAAAGTAAAATATCATTCAGCATCAAAACATGAATAAGAGATAGCTCTTGATAAAGCATTTGCAAATTATTACTCATTAACAAGCTCAGAATCATGCAACTATATGTATCTTTTAAAATCAACTCAAACATCCCTTTTCCCAATCTTATAATAGCATCCAACATAATTCAACCCATATTTCCAGTATCTCTTTCATATATAAATAATAATGTGGTGGTCTCACAAAATAAAAATCAAACCAAACAAACAAACAAAAAGACGCTCCAAGTTTATGCGATAAAGTGTTTCGATCGAAAAACTGAAGTTAGACGTGTGCAAACCGAGAGTGTGTTGGTCCAGTGGGGTTGTCTTCACATCCCCAAGCTTATGGTCTTCACCATCCTTGGATAGCTCTTGGTGCATCTCCTCCAATCCCTGTGAAAAAACTTCAAAACACCGTTTCTCCATTTCTTTTCTGTGGGGTGCATTAGTAGTGATAAACAAATAGATTTCTTGCTGCATATAATCCTTAAACAAACATCATATAAATGTCCAGAAAGTGTATAATGTTGTATGCCTACTCATAAACTTAATTGGATAAAAAAGATTCAAGTTAAAAGATCAAAGCATGCATCAAACAAAATGGGACAAAATCTGTCCAAAAACAGCAGCAGCAAAAATATTTTTCTCCCCTACTAAACTTTGTCGAAAAATTCCGAACATATTCATGCATACAGAGGATGAAAAGTTGCAACTATAGTTCAAATATGAGCTCATTCGGAATTACATAATAAGAATTAAAAATTTATACCGTGCACAGATTCGTGGTGGAATAAAATCTCCGAATGCTATAAGCAACTTTTTCAAACAAAAATGAGTAAAACCTGGCACTTTATTGAAAATTCCAGAAACTAAACTAAAAACCTATTCTCTTGTTACAGCAAGAGGACACAAATAAAATCACAAATAAAAATAACCGGGTTGCCTCCCGTAAAGCGCTTTCTTTATAGCCATATAGCTAGGCTTCTTACTTGTTGTTTATTGAAGATGAAGCTCATGACGGAGCTTGAACTTTGATGTGCCCCTCTTCCGTGGAAGTGTTCCATGCATTTCTTGTGTGGAAACTGAAACTTCACATTCCCTTCTTTTGAATCAATGATAGCACCTGTAGTACGAAGAAAAGGTCTTCCAAGAATAATAGGACTAGAGGTTTTATTCCCCATGTCCATGATTAGAAAATCACCAGGCACAAAAGTCATATGTAGCTCTACCATGACATCACTTACTTTTCCTAAAGCATGTTTAATGGAATCATCAGCAAGTGCAAGTTGAATAGAGCATTTTTCAAGATTCTTTAGTTCAAGTACTTCATATAGTTCTTTAGATAAAACAGAGACACTAAAACCCTAGATCAAGTATAGCATGTTGTGTCTCTTTTCCAATAGTTACTAGTACCTTGGGAATCCATATACCCCAAGCTTAGGTGGTATCATAGCCTCTTGGTTGTACCTAGCAATCCTTTCTTTCAAGACATGATTAGCAATATAAGAACCAAATCTAGCTTGGTTAGTGTTGATGGAAGGATCACTTGCAAATTTTTGTAAGATAGATATTAATTCATGCAAGCTACAATTTTCTAAGTCAAGTAATGGATCCTTGACTTCACTAAGCATTTTAACTTCCTCAACTTTCTTTTCTAACTCAATCAACATAAGAGATTCATCATATTCAGTTTCTTTAACTTCTTCTCTTAAACCACAAAGTTGAGACATAAATGGCAACAAATATTCATGATAGTTCAATAATTCATGGAGAGTTTCCTCCAAAGTAAGAGGAATATTTTCAGCAATAGTAATAGAATTCATTCCAACCATAGGTGATGCTTGTGGTTTCCCTGCAGACATACTCAACAAAGTGGCTTGATTATCAGCTAGTTATGACAAAGCTTTATCTAGTCCTGCAGCTTGGAGTTGTAAGCCTTTAATATCAGAACTAATAGAAGCAACAGACTTATTCAACTCTTGTATCATGGTATTATGACTAGCAACTTGTTCCATAAGAATTTTGTTAGCCACAGAATCATCATTGCGTGATGACATAGGCTTCCAATTATTATCATTAGCATTAGGATATGGAACAAAAGGATGATTGTTGTGAACGTATGGGGGTTTATTATAGGAGTTATAATTGCTGTTACCATACCCATTATACCATAGTTCCTAATGAAGTTGACATCAACATTTTCAGAATTATTACCAACTAGTTCTTGCAAAGGAACATTTTCAACATTAGGTTTATTAAGCAAAGCGAGAATAGTATCCATTTTAGATGACAAATCATTTGTTTCTTCAATAGAGTTTACTTTCTTAGAAGGATTAGGTGCTCTATCAGTATGCCATTGACTATAGTTTTGCAAAATGCTTTACAAAATGTTCTTAGCTTCTACTATAGTTTTCCCATAAAAACACCTCCAGCAGCAGAATCAAGTATATTTCTAGACATGTAGTTTAAACCATTGTAGAAAGAGAGTAATATGGTCCATTCATTAACCCCATGTGATGGACAAGTTCTAAGCATAAGTTTTATCCTATCCCAAGCCATAGCAACATGTTCATTTTCATTTTGCCTAAAAGAAAGAATGTTGTTTCTATTTTGCAGAATTTTAATAGGAGGATAATATTTCTTAATGAAAGCTTCTTTTAGATCATCCCAAGAATTAATACTACCAGATGGCAATGAATGCAACCACTCTTTAGCTTTTCCTCTAAGTGAAAAAGGAAATAACTTCAGTTTTAGAATATCGCTTTCCACATTTTAAAATTTTTGGATGTCACAAATTTCAACAAAATCATGAAGATGCATAGAGGCATCCTCCATAGCACTACCACCAAATTGTTCCCTAGTTATCAAGTTCAACAAACTAGGACTTACTTCATAACTATCAGCTTTTATCTCAGGTGTGGCAATAGCTCTTGTGATAAATTGATCATTAGGAGTGTTTGTGTAGTCACACAACTTAGTTCTTTCTCCCATTTTAACAAGTTTTTATGTGTTTTTTTAATTTTTATGCAAAATTGAAAATAAAATGACACTAAATGATGCAAACCGAATTAAAAAATGCAACACAATAATGCAAAACTGAAAATAAATATGCAAACCAAAATAAAAAATGCAAGACAATGACAAAACAAAATAATTTGCTTTGAAGGTAAAGATGGATAAGATGATGCTCACGTAGGTGCAACCTCCCCAAGCTTAGGTGTTAGCACAAGTTGGTGTTGAAGTTGACTTTGTTGTGATATCCTTGGACAAATCCTTACAGCAATGATTCCCCGGCAACGGCGCCAGAAAACGGAGCTGGTGCAGGGGAAGCAAGTGCTAATTCACCCTTGGATAAATCTTTTCAGCTATGACTCCCCGGCAACGGCGCCAGAAAACGTCTTGATGCCCAATGATATGATCCTTCACGTAGTTACCTGCGTGAAAAGTAAAGTAGATGGGTTAGGTTGAGACTCCAAGTGCAGAGTGTGTAGTAAGTGGAAGACGTGTTCCCTACGAGGGTGACTCGAGGGTTTAATATCGAACTCTCGGGGAATCAGTAGTGAAAGATTTATCTCCCTATCCTTCTTTTGGTTACCTACAAAACAAAGTAAATGTTTTGGTCCTCAACCTCACATGTGGTTGTCAAGCACAAGGTGTAAGAATGATATCGAAATAATATGCAATGCAAACAAGAAATAAATATGCAATGGTGGTAAATAAATATGCAAGGATGATGATAACAATGATAAATGATATTTTTGGGTTTTATATGATGTATGCAAGATGTAAAAGTGTTTTTGTATTTTCGGATTTTAAAATGGCAGAAAATGGAAAAGTGGTAAAAGTTGTTGGAAAGGTGTTTCTTATGATTAAAAATGGACCGGGGTTCATGGTTTCACAAATGCACTCTCTCTTTAATAAAGTGGTAGACAATGGAACACTAGAGTTGACATATGAGATTGCAACACAAAAGTTTAGTGACAAGTTACTAATTATATGGGCATCATGTCCTAACATAGAGACCTTTTGTTTATTAGTCTCACTTATACTCCACCAAGATGCGAACTAATTCATAACACGTCAGTAATTAAGATGACTCAGAGTATAGCTTTAAGTATCATGACATGAAGTTAAAATAAGAACATGCTAGATCTAGTCACGGAGAAGTGACATGGTCACCCACAACCCCTGTAGCAAGGTATTTTTCTTTATCCCTAGTGAGGCAACAAAGTAAGGTAAACATACACAAGTGGATCGCGGAACTATCTCTCACGTTCACCGCACTAGCCACTCCCCGTTACTCCAACTAATGCACACGTCACCCCACACACGCTCTCATAAATATGCTTGAACAAAACAAGTAAATAGGAACGGGGTACATAACATGCATCTATATTCATAACTGAAACAAAACATTTGCAATCTCAATCATATATTAACTCATAAAAAGATCCACCACATAGGTATTACATAGATGACCGTAATCATGTTCAGTAGCTCATACAGTGCTAATTAGTAAAGCTCAAATAGAGGAGAGATACATAAGTTACTTCCACAAACCCATAGTCCAGAGGTGGACTACTCCCTCTTCATCATGGAGACGGTGGAGAAGTCGTTGGAGAAGATGGAGACCACCCCGGCAGCGCCCCGCCGGAGTTTTCCCCCTCCAATCTTCAGCTCCAGGTCTCTGTTTCGGTGTTTCTGTGTTTCGGCGGCGCACCTTCCAGAGAACGTCGGGGGACTATTTTATAGGCGGGTTTAGGTCAAACCCGAGTCGGTGGAGAAAAGATCGACGGCAGCTGTCGTGGTGGTGTCACGGCAGATGCCATAGGATGGCTTAAGTTGGGGGCTCGCTAGGACGTTGGGGGATCCGGGAGGGTGTGCGCGCTCAAGAAGCACGCATGAAGAACAACCAAGAACTCACAAGAACAAACCAAACCAAGAACAACCAAAGCACACCAAGATGTACCCTGCTTCGGGGCCCTCTTGAGGAGGTAACACCCCTACTGCAGCACTAGCCTACTCTCTTATATCTCAAAGGGAACAAGTACAAAGTGCTCCTCGAGCTGTATGAAGCAACAATGGTGAGAGCTCTAAGAGGAAGATGGAACAGGGGGGAAATGAGGCCTCTCCTTCGTCGTCCCTCGCACTGGAGGATGTAGTGGTCTACTTATACACTAACCGGTTTACCTTTTTGCCCCTGGCCGGAGATGATAATGGCATTGCCAAGAGGAAAAGGACAAGCCTCTGCCCCTGTCAATCCAACGGCCGGACTGTCAGGCCTATCTTGCCCCTTCGGGCAATGGCAGCTGTAGCCCACCGGGTCTAGGTCACATCCTCTTTCCCGAATTGGCCGAGTCAGCTCCTAGGTTGCTGCGCTCCCAGGAATCCCGTGGCTTGACCTGGCTGTCAAGTCCTAGCAGGCCTATCTTGCCTCTTCAGGCAATGGCAGGCGTAGCCCCGGGTCTAGGCCACATCCCTTTCCCGAATTGGCCGAGTCAGCTCCTAGGTTGCTGCGCTCCCAGGAATCCCGTGTCTTCTGAGCCTCGGGCAGGAGGCCTGCAGGACCCGTGAACTTTACTGACATTACTCGGCCCCTGTGCATTATCCGACATTACTGGTAAGCCGGGTTCTTCCAGGCAACCCGGCTAGCTGAGCCGGATCTCTTCCAGGCAACCCGGCTAGCTGAGCCGGATCTCTTCCAGGCAACCCGGCTAGTCGAGCCGGGTCTCTTCCTCTGATCCGGCTAGACTTTGCCTGATGCCTCTTGGTCTCTTCCTGTCTTTAAATATGTCCGGTCCGAGTGATCCGGTTTGTGAGACCCGGATTGACTTTCCATTCCACCTCTTTGCCCTACCCGGGGGCAACTCCCCGACAGTAGTCCCCGAAGCTGGTGCGGTCCTACAGCCTCGGATGAAGGGCCGTAGCAGGTTAAAAACCAACGCCTTTAACCGAATTCCATATCACCCAATCTTGTCTCAGGATTTCCTGGGACACTTGGCAGGGAATCTCTGCACAAAGCCTCATAATCCGGGTCTCTGATTTGACATGTCACTGACAACATATTATCCGGATCCATCAGGTACTTGAGTGTTTTTGACTAAATGACCCGCCTCCTCGGTTTCTGTGCTGACCGGCACACTTGATCCGCAGCACCGCTTCCAATTCTATGATCCACCGTGTGCTTGAAATACACGGCCACAGCTACGACCGCAAAGTTTTGGTTCACACCTGATCCAGCCACACCCCGGAAATCGTGCGGTAGTGCGCCCGTTACCATCTAGGGGCTATAAATAGGGGTGCGGGGTTCCTCTTCTTCTTCCCCGCACCTCCCACTTCGAGAACTCCAACCGCGCCGTCGACGCCGCCGCGATCTCGCCCTTGCGACCTTGCCGCGCCGGAGACCTCGACAACATCGGAGAAAAATCGCCGGAGCCGCGCACCGCGCCGCACGCCGCCGTTTCTCCACCGCGCTTCTTCTTCGCCGCACCACAACCGTGAGTTCCTCTTCTTCCGGCCATGGCGACCTCGAGCGAGTTCTTCTTTCGCCGTGAACTTGCACTGGCTCTCCCTAGATTCACTAGCAAATGAGTCCATTGCCTCGCCTTAGTGCATTGCCTAGATCTCCTTTCTAGGTTTTGCGCTAGATTGCCCCAGATCGGCTTGCCACTTCATGAACAGTTCCATCTTATTTTTACTCGGGATTTCATCTCTTTTTTACTGCTGCGGTAGATCTTTCGTAACCCTAGATCCTTACAAAAAGGTGTTTTTAGTTACTAGCCGAATCACTTCTCCGCAGTAATCGGGCAACTCTATCCGGGATATCCTTTACCGAATCCCTTAACAGCTGATTCGGTTATACCCTTATCCGACTTGTTCTAGACTTGATATTCCACATCTTCTAACTCGGCTATGTCCGATTTCTTGCAGGACTGATTCGGATATGCCGAAGCTTCCCCCCGGCAGCTGGGAGGGCTCTGATGTCACCAACGATGACTTGGAATGGCTGCGAGCACCCGGCGTATAACATCTAACGTTATATGCCGAAAACCGGGGAAGGAACTCCAACCGGTCATCCAACCGGGTGAACGCGTTGTATTTCTGGCGCACTTCGAGCGCGGATTCGGACTCCCAGCGAGTGACTTCTTCCGGAGATTCCTAGATTTCTTCGGCCTGCAGCCTCACCACCTTCCGGCTAACTCCTTTGTCTCCTATCTGCTTTTACCTCCTTTATGGAGGGATATCTCGGTCTCTGGCCGACTATCGAAACCTGGGCGAAGTATTTCCACCTCCGGAAACATACTATCCCGGGTAGTGACCCGAAGGTGATGACCGCCTGTGGTGCGTCAGCATTACCCCGAGGACGGGCTCCATCTTTCCCCGGATCACTGGCCTGGATACTTGCAAGAAATGGCAAAGTCCTTCTCTACGTGAAGAGCGCTGAAGGCCATGATGCCTCAATCTGCCCGAGTTCAAGATCGAGCCCCCGACAGCCGAACTGAATTTCAATATGATCCGGCTGACGCTCTCGCGGAGCTTCAAATCGTACACCAAACTCTAGAGGATTTCTGAGAAGGGCCTGCTCTCGGACGATCTCCTCCGAGCCTTCGTCTCTCGCCGTGTCAGTCCTTTACAACAACGTCAGCACAAGATTTGCCATATGAGCGGTCTGCTAGATCCTACCCGGATCAGCAAACATGACCTCACCAGAGCTTCCGTCAGGAGACGGGTAAACGCTATTGCCTTCACCGAGATGTCGGATAAGTGGAAATGGGGCGTGGAGCCGTTCCACCGAGACGCACTTCCACCTCAGGTTAGTTCATCATCCCCGGATTAACCCATACTCCACCAAAATGCCATTGGACTAATCCGGATCTGCCTTGATTCTACTGCAGCTGTTCGACCGCCAGATCGCCGAAGATGGAGATCTTTCCACCAAGGTGTGGGCACGGGACCGCAGCCCGCTGCGCGAAGGCGAAGAGGATGCGGATACGGACGATTATTTGCCGATTCCGCGCGCCAAGCCTATCCGCAAGGGTAAGCAACCGTCTATTTACAACCTTTCCGAGGATGAAGATGATGATTGCTGGATCCTGGATCCTATTGATCCCATTCCGATTTCATGGTCACCACCTTGTGTTCCAGCCAAACCGGATGCTCAAGGGACATCTCGGAAACACCCTGACGCGTCCGGATCAGATGCCCCTCCAGCCAAGAGAATGAAGAAAACTGTCTCCAAACCGAATCGGCTGAAGGCCATGCCTACTACCAAGGGGTAATGCCAATTTTATTTGCTTTCTTCTTTTATTACCCGAGTCATCTTTATCCGAGTTAACTGTTTTATTTTACTCTATGCAGTGACGTCCTTGTCACCGAACAAACCCATTCATCCATCCTTTCTCCCATTCCTCCACTGGATACGGCCATGGAGCACCAGTCTCCTAAAAAGGCTGCCACTCTCCCGCGCGTGCCACAACTGCCAAAACTCCCCCGCCGGATCTCGTCCCAGAGTCGGTTATTGACCTGGAGAGTGAGGAAATCTCGGGTTCGACCCGAGATTCAACTTGGCCACGTCCTCTGAAGGAGTTGGAGAAGGAGAAAGCCAAGACTTCGGCTAAGACATTGACTAAGCCGGATCCTCTCCCTACCGCCAAGGCTCTGAATCAAGAGCAGCAGAAGAAGAAGAAACTGCAGCAGCAGCAACCTCTCGAGAAGCAGCAGAAACAGAAACAGGAAGCATCTAAACCACCCCAGCAAGCGTCACAGAACCAACCTAAGCAGTCAGACCCTGCCAAGACCTCGAGCGCATCACCTCTGCCTAAGCCGACTCCGGTTTCTTTTGGCACAACTCCAACAACCTCGGATAAGCAGATGGTCGCTAGTAAACCGGCTTCCGCCGCTCCATCAGTGACTCGGGTGCATGATCAGCTCTCTGAGGCGATTACTCGTGCCCGACTTAGCGGCCAGGTCTTGCCGAATCTCCGCACTCCGGGCGGCGACAAACTCGGCTCCGCAGAGGAATTTGTTAAGGCTTGGAACGCTGCGGACCTTGCCGAAGGCTCTTCTACAACAGCATCGCCACATCCGGCTGGGCCTAGCCGGATGTTTCAATCTCTACACTCTGTGCAGGCCTCGGTTACTGAAGCTAACCGGGTCTTCGAGGTAACAAAGCCGAATCTCGCTTTTAATTCACCATGATCACTCTATACTATCCCCAGTCCCCGAGATTCGGGTCGAATGACTGATACTCCTCGGAGTAAGAAAGTCATCCGGCTTGAATCTCTAACATTTGATCATAGACTTTGTGCTAGCCAAACAAAAAATCGTGGGACTTCCAGTCCCCGAGTCTCTTTTCAAATTGATTCGGTCAACTTTCTTTTTTATTAATCTCGGGCCTCCAGTCCCCGAGATTCGTTTTGGCTTCACGCTGTTAGTCTCGGGTGCCAGTCCCCGAGACTCTTTTTACGCCATTAACTCCTCTTCTTTCAGGAAACCACAACTGCTCGCAGCCGGATCTTTAAACAGCTAGTCCTGCAGCACCAGGCCCTCCAAGCTTCCTTTGATGCGCAAAGTGAGGAGATGAAAAAGAAAGATCAGGAGCACAAGCGCGCTTTATCGGAGGAGAAGTCAGAAGTGACTCGGCTCCTGCGGGAGCTTGACCGAGTTGGAAAAGTGAAGGACAAGCTCAAGAAAGACCGGGATACGCTGCAGAGGGAAAAGACTCGATCCAGAAGGAGCGAGACACTTTCAAAGCCGGGATTGAGAAGCGGGCTGAATTGGACAAGAAAATCCAAACGCACGTTGCAGCCGCTGAGGCCGAAGCTCAAGCGGCGAAAGATGATCTGGCTGCTCACCAGGCGATCAGCGCGAAATGGCTTGCTGATCTCGCTATCCTCAATGAAGACATGGATCGTAAGCTTGCCGAATCCCTTTTTCCCTTCTGCTCTTATCCGCCTCATAATTTTTATTCCTTCTCGTCTAACTCAGTGTTAGCTCATCTATATGTAGGAGAGTTTACCAGCATCCGGTTTCAAGCCGCCAAAGCTGTGAGAGATGCCCGAGCTGAGAGGGCTAAGATTGCTGGGGCCCTCTGCCAGAGACGTGGGATATTGAAGACCACATTACTGCACTGAAAGCTCGGATTGCTCCTTTAAAGGAGTCCCACACTGCTCTGTTCAATGCTAGTCTCAAAGCCCACCAAGTTCTGTTTCCTGAAGTTCGGCAAGCCCAGTCAGCGGACGAGCTAATCAAAGACCTGGATCAGGCAGAGACCCGGCTAAGGCAGTGGAGATCTTCGTCCGCCCGCGCTGGTGCTGACGCAGGTTTGCTATTCATCATGTCTTGGTATGAGCTCATTGATCTTGCCAAGTACGCTCCCTTCGCCAGGGTTCTTCATGGGCTTCAGATCCAGACCGGATCAAGATCCGTGAGGAAGCTGCTAACTTTATGGCCGAATTCGCCAACACCAAGCATCTTGATCTGCAAGCTCCGATCTACTCGGATGGGGAAGATTCTGAAGAGGAGGAATCAGATGATGCCTCACTTGACGACTACGCCGAGTCTGAGGCCGACTCTGGTGATTCGGCTGACTTCGCCGAACAACCTGCAGCTTGCGACTCGGCCAAGACCTCCAAGATGCCAGCCAGTGATTCGGCTGACACTGCCGAACAAGCTGTAATCCAAACTTCCAAGACGTCATCCACTGATTCGGCTAAGGCCACAGAGCAAATCACCGCCAAGACGTCAGTTGATCCGGATGTTTCCGAATCTGCCAAGCCCTCAAGCTCTCCGTCCAAAGTCATTCCTGCAAGTGAGGACCCTATCTCAACCGAGGTTCCTCCATCATCCGAGTCCATCCCTGCAACCGAGACGCCTGCAGCCTAGGCTTCGTCCTGATTTATCTTAATGAAAAAACGTTAAATCCCCGGTATGCCGGGAGCAGATGTAATATACAATTTTAAGTTCCTTCGAGACTATTTCTATTTTGCTTAACGATCCGGACCAGGTTTATGTTGGATCATTTTAAACCGAGTCCCCGAGTGTGTTTTCTTGTTTACTATTTTTACCGGATCTTTGCTCTTGTCTACCTTTTAGGTGTTTGACAGTCGAGTCACAAGATAGGAAACATAGCATACAATACTTGAACATTCGAGTTTTGGTTTAGAATCATCTAACATAAACAAGAAAGAAATAACAGGGGTTAGTAAACGACATGTGCCGAATCGGTTTCGGACCGAGTCCCCGAGTCCATTTTCATGTTTCCCATATTCTCCACCTCTGCTCTTGACTACCATTTTGGTGTTTGTCAGTCGAGTCACGAGATCAACAACACAGCATACATTACTTGAATTTTTGGGACGAAGTTCAAAACAATTCGACACATGAACGGTATGGACAAAACAGTAGTAAAAAACACATGCATAAGAACAAGGCAGTCCCCGAGTCCAGACTCGGATTGCCGAAATTTCATTCATGATAAACTGAGATACATACATTGCACCCTTAAGAGTAAAAGGGTCGAAGCAGAGCTACATTCCAGGGTCGCTTGGTTTCCTCTCCGGGTCTGTCCAGGCCATCCTTCCTTTGTTCCTGTGCATCTACAAGGTAGTACGAGTCATTGTGCATAGCCTTGCTCACAATGAATGGTCCCTCCCATGGAGGTGATAACTTATGTCGACCCTTGCTGCGCTGCACCAGCCTTAGTACTAGATCTCCTTCATGAAATACACGAGGGCTGATCTTCCGACTATGATAACGTCGGAGACCCTGCTGATATACTGCTGTCCGAGACAGGGCCAATTCCCTTGCTTCCTCTAGCAGATCCACTGCATCTTCCCGAGCCTCTTTTGCCTCGGTTTCCGTATACATTGTCACCCTTGGTGCATCATATTCTATGTCAGTGGGTAGCACTGCTTCTGCCCCATATACCAGAAAAAATGGCGTATAGCCAGTTGACCTATTCGGCGTGGTCCTTAGACCCCATAGTACTGATGGTATTTCATCTATCCAGCACCCCGGAGTCTTTACCAGGGGTTCTATTAACCGGGCTTTTATCCCAGCTAATACCAACGCATTTGATCTTTCCACCTGTCCATTGGACTCTGGGTGTGCCACTGAGGCTATATCTAACCGGATCCCCTTATTCATGCAGAATCGGGCAAACTCTCCCACAGCAAAGTTCGTGCCATTATCCGAGATGATGCTGTGGGGGTAACCGTATCTCAAAATGATTTCTTTCAGGAAAGTTACAGCCGAATGACCATCCACTTTCCGGATCGGTTTTACCTCTATCCACTTGGTGAACTTATCTACCATCACCAGCATATGTGTCATGTTGCCCCTAGCCGGCTTGAATTCTCCCACCATATCCAAACACCATACAGCAAACGGCCAAGTGATAGGTATTGTTTTGAGCGCCGATGCGGGTAGGTGTGTCTGCTTGGCAAACCTTTGGCATCCTTCACATTTCGGACTATGTCCTCTGCATCTGCATGAGCAGTGGGCCAGTAAAACCCATGCCGAATACTTTAGCCACCAGGGCTCTTGTACTGCAATGATGCCCACATTCTCCTTGATGTATCTCCAGGAGCATCTCCTTGCCCTCGGCTGGCTCCACAACGTTGTAGCACCTCGGTTGCACTCCTTTTGTATAACTCCTTATTTATGATGGTGTAACCCTTGGACCTCCTCTGCACTCGCCTAGCTTCGGTTTCATCATTTGGTAAACTCCCCTCCGACATGAACTTCATGATTTCTTCAGCCCATTCCGGTACTGGATGTAAAGGGAATAATGTTCATCTATTTCCACTGGTTCGGCCGCCATTATCTCTTCTATCAGCCTTTGTCCATTCCCTAAGATTCGGTTAGCACCATCTTCTTCTCTTCCCCTTTTTCCTAAGATTAGAGTAGCATTACCGAGTCTCGGTTCGCAGTCCCCGAGTCTCGCCATGCAGTCCCCGGGTCCTCCCAAATGTACCCGACATCAACATTCATAGGAACAGCTTCAGATTCTTGCTTCGGGATAAAAATCGACTCGGAATCAGGTGAAGGTTTGATTGAAGGGATCCTTAGGTGATTCAAGGATATCCCGGGTGGGATTGCATCCCTAGACGACCCGAGTTTTGACAAGATATCAGCAGCTTCGTTCTCCAGCCGAGGTATGTGCTTGTACTCGCAACCTTCAAAAAACCCTGAAATTTTCTGGACATGAAATCGATATAGTGCCATATTGGCATCCAGGGCATCCCAATTTCCAGAAGACTGCTGCACCACTAAATCTGAATCACCAAAACATTCTATCCGGCGGATGCCGATGTCCTTAGCCACATTAAGCCCATGGATCAGTGCCTCATATTCGGCCACATTGTTTGATGCTGAAAAATGAATCTGCAATACATATCGCAACTGATCTTGCTTTGGTGATGTGAGTACTATCCCAGCACCCAGTCCGATTTTGGTTTTGGAGCCATCAAAGTGCAACTTCCAGTAATTGTAATCCGGCTTGGGTGGTTCATATTGCATCTCTGCCCAGTCACAAAGGAAATCCGGTAAAGCTTGAGACTTGATAGCATCTCTTCTCTCATAATGCGGGGTGTAAGGAGACACTTCTATTGCCCATTTGGCAACTCGGCCAGTCGCATCTTTGCACCCAATGATCTCCGAGATTGGAGCTTCGCATACAACGGTGATCGGATGCTCCTGGAAGTAATGTTTCAACTTCTTGGCCGCCAGGTATACACCATATGTCATTTTTTGGTAGTGAGGATAATTTTGCTTTGAGGTTGAGATCACCTCGCTTAAATAGTACACCGGTCTTTGCACGGATCTACCCTCCTCATCTCGCTCTACCACTATAACCACACTTACGACTCGGTTAGTGGCCGCAATGTAAAGTAACATTGGTTCATTCGGCAAAGGTGACGCCAGAATTGGTGCAGTGGACAACATCTTTTTTAATTCATTGAAAGCCGAATCTGCTTGCGGGGTCCACGTGAACCCGGTGCTTTTCTCATCAATTGATATAAGGGCAAGGCTTTTTCTCCTAGCCGACTCACAAATCGACTTAGCGAGGCTAGACACCCGGTAAATTTTTGTACATCTTTTAGACATTTAGGCAATTTCATGTTTTCTATGGCCCGGATCTTAGCCGGATTCACTTCGATACCTCGGCTCGATACAAGGAAACCGAGCAACTTTCCAGCTGGGACCCCAAAGGTGCACTTATCCGGATTCAATTTCAACCGGTACTTTCTCAAGTTTACAAATGTTTCCTCGAGATCCTCGAGGAGAGTACGTTTTTCTTTAGTTTTGATGACAATATCATCGACATACACCTGCACATTTTTGCCCATTTGAGATTGTAAGCACTTCTGCATACATCTCTGATAAGTTGCACCGGCATTTCTCAAACCGAAACACATGACACGATAGCAATACGCCCCATACGGGGTAATAAAAGCAGTCTTTATTTGATCTTTGGGGTTCAGTGGTATCTGGTGAAAACCAGAGTACGCATCAATAAAAGACAACAACTCACACCCAGCAGTAGAATCGATCACTTGATCAATCCGAGGTAAAGGAAACGGATCCTTCGGGCACGCCTTGTTCAGGTTGGTGAAGTCGATGCACATACGCCACACCTTGACCACCGCTGGTTCATCCTTCTTCTTCTCTACCAGAACCGGATTGGATATCCAGTCTGGATGCAACACCTCCATAATGAATCCGGCTGCAAGTAGCTTAGCCAGCTCATCAAGCACCACTTTTCTTCGGTCATCTGAAAGACGACGAGTCGGTTGCCTCACCGGCTTCACCTCCGGCCGGACAAATAAAGAGTGCTCTGCCAACTCCCTCGGAACACCAGGCAGGTCCTTAGCCGACCATGCGAAGATATCCCGATTCTCACGGAGGAAGTGACAGAGCGCGCTTTCCTATTTCTCGCCCAACCCGGCACCAATGATGGCCATGCGCTCCGGATACTCCGGGTCAATGGGGATCTTCTTTGTCTCCTTGGGCACCTCAAATGTTGCACCTGCATCCGGATTGGTCATGGCCAGCACACCGAGCTGAGCTGACTTTGCCATTGCCACTACTTCATGCATCTTGCTCTTCTCCGCCTGGATCACCAACGACTCGGCTAAGGTGGAACCAACCGTGGCACACTGTATGGCCTTCTTGTAATCTCCCGCAACGGTGATGATACCATTTGGGCCAGGCATCTTCATCTTGAGGTAGGCAACATGAGTGGATATCATGAACTTGGCTAATGCCGGCCTGCCGAGCAGAGCATGGTATGGGCTCTCCAAGTCTACCACCTCGAATTCGAGACTCTCCAGTCTGTGATTGTCCTTGGTACCAAACAGCACATCCACCCAGATCTTTCCCATTGGGGAACAAGACACCCCGGGTACTATACCATGGAAGGTGCAACTGCTCTGCTGCAGCTGATTCGGCGAATAACCCAACTTGACCATTGTGTCCCGATACATGATGTTTATAGCACTGCCATTGTCAACCAAGACTCGAGTGAATTTCACATTAATCTTTGGTCCAACCAAAGTCGGATCCACCACCAGTGCGTAGTTTCCTGGGCTGGGCATAACCCTGGGATTATCAGCCCTACTCCAAGTGATCTCCTGCTCGGACCAGTTCAGGTATTTTGGTACTGCTGGTGTGACTGCATTCACCTCCTTCGCCCTTCGTAGCTGACTTTTTTGTCAGTTGGCTCGGTCACAAAAACCACATAGCTTTGATGAGCTTCCTTGTAATCATTTCCGGGGTATCCACCTTGCCGACTTGGACCTGCATTGTTGTTGCCTCCCATATTTACCAGGTTAACCGGCTTTGTGGCTGCCGGCCTTGGAGCTCCTTCGTTCACCGGGGTTGCATTGGCTCCGGATAAAGGCGTATTTGGCCTGAAATTCGGTCTAGGAGCACCTCTCTGAGGTGGCCCTCTCTGACCTTCCGCCTGGATGCGATGATGCCAGCTACAATTCCGAGTTGAATGATTGGCCGGCTTGCGTGGGTCTGTTGTGTGATAACGGCAAGGCCCATCTATCATTGCCTCAAAAGTTAAAGGTGGACTCGGTCCATCCCACACTTTCTTTGGCCAAGCACCTTGATTCGGCCTCCAAGCTGGACCCTCATTTTTTGGTCTCTGGCTATCAGGATGATCCATATTTACTGCAGCAACCTGGTCTGAGCCGTATCTGTAATCCGGATCTCTCCTTTTATAACCGAACTCATGTCGGTCACTGGGCCTCAATGGTCCTGTTCGGTTGTTAACCGGTTGCCTCCTGCTAGTTCCCACCGCATCCAACGCTGGCTGCGTCGGATCGCCAAGAGCATATGTATCTGCTATCCGGATCATTTCAGCCAGTGTCTTTGGCATATCTCTCTGGAGCTTCTGCCAGAGCGGGGTGCCATGTCGGCAACCCTGCGCAAACCAAGAAATGGCCTGCTCCTCCACAACACCTTCACAAGAATTGCGAATGTTGCTCCACCGAGTCAAAAATTCTCGGTCTGTCTCCCGCTCTTCCTGTCTGCATGCAGACAAGAGCTGAGGTCGGTTTGGCCTCTTGTACGTGCTGGAGAAATTGCTGTAAAAAGCCTGTTCCAATCCATCCAAGAATTGATACTGCCCTCTGGCAAATTGTTCAGCCAAATCCGGGCTGGCCCTTCCAACATATGCGGGAGATACCGGACCGCCCATCGGCGATTGCCCCCCGCAATGTGCACCGAGGATACATAGTCTATCAGCCAATCCTGTGGCTTGGTGCTGCCGTTATACGGCTTTGTGATTCGGCCAAGCTGAAACAATGGCACATTTGGCTCGTTCATTATCCGAGGTCCAAAGCAAGGAGGACCTGGTGGGCCTTGCTCTTCCAGCCTCTCGGACTGATAAATCCTATCCAACCTGAGACGCTGATCATCCGGAGCCAATGTCCGAGGTCCCAGCCTGGACGCAAGTGCATTATCATACGTTTGGTATCCGGCTCGCGCCATAGCCGAATTACCATCATCATAGTGGTAGCCCGCCTGGCCACCACCTTGTTGCTGCGCTTGCACCATCACTTGCTGCTCCTGCCGGGGTTGATTCTGCCCAGGAGGACGAGGTGGTTGACCTCGGCCAGCCGAATTGCCCCTTCCGGCTCCCGGATTGCCTTGACCGCCATTGTTTCTGCTCTGGCCACCTCTTCCTTGTGCCGCTAGCTGCTTGCCGGCATACTCGGCATCATAGGCCTGCAGCTGCTTGCTCTTGCCCGAATTCACGCTCTGAGCCCGGTCAACTCCGACATGTGGAGATGACGCTTGCCCCTTGGATCTCTGGCTAACAGCCTTAGCCGACACTACCACTCGAGAACCACCAGCGTCCGGATTAGCTTTCCGAAAAGCCTCATTCTGCCGGTTACACACATCAACCAGCTCATTGACTCTTTCTGCCTGCTTGCGCCAAGCATCCCCGGTTAAAGTGGTTAACTCGGCTCGCGCTGCCGCTGCAGCCCTAAGATTTTTGGCCGGGGAGCTATACACCGGCTTGCCTGTACCCGATCTATGACTAGTAGCCTTACTCGAGCTCGATCTTGCGGCTCTAGCTAACTCGTCATTGAGGTCCTTACCCCTGTTGCGCAAGTCAACTCTCTTGCGTGGGTGAGGCGCTACTGGAGTGAAACCATCGGTGATACCATTGGCAGCATTGTACTCTCTCATGTCTCTATCAAATGCTTGCCTAGACTCTACCACCAACCGGGCTTCTCTTTGCAACCTCAGGCGCTCTGCCTCTAACTGAGCTATAGTAAGCTCTACATTTGCCCGGGCGCCACTGGCCGAGCCAACTTTTCGAGGACATCCTCTAAGGGAGCCTCCATACTTGACATGCCAAGTGGGCCAACCGGATCTGGTTTCTCCTTTGGGAATTTCGCCGTCCGAGTCGGCTTGTCAACCGGATCGGTTGGTGTGATCAGCTCCTCGGGTATGCTGTTGCCGGCATCTCCTTTGCCAGCTCCAGCACTTGCTCCGGTCATCATCACTTCCACGCTACTCCCGGGGCGAGCGCTACGCCGTCCGAGAGCTGCGCGGTGAGAAGGAGGATCCTCGGCCACGAGCACCTGCGCCGGGTACTCGCGGACAAGCTCGGTGGTGACGTAGGTGAGGAAGCTGCCGAACTGGATGAAGTGTCCATCCACAGGGAGTGGTCCTCCCGCGAAGCAGCCGGCGTTGTCGCTGATGAAGGTGAACCCGCCGTAGTTGCAGACGAGCCCTGACCGCACTCGCACGCCGGAGCTGGTGACGGAACCCGTCCGGATGGAAACCCCAACCAACGCCACTGCTTGCCCCACGGTGGGCGCCAACTGTCGTGGTGGTGTCACGGCAGATGCCATAGGATGGCTTAAGTTGGGGGCTCGCTAGGACGTTGGGGGATCCGGGGAGGGTGTGCGCGCTCAAGAAGCACGCATGAAGAACAACCAAGAACTCACAAGAACAAGCAAGAACAAACCAAACCAAGAACAACCAAAGCACACCAAGATGTACCCTGCTTCGGGGCCCTCTTGAGGAGGTAACACCCCTACTGCAGCACTAGCCTACTCTCTTATATCTCAAAGGGAACAAGTACAAGTGCTCCTCGAGCTGTATGAAGCAACAATGGTGAGAGCTCTAAGAGGAAGATGGAACAGGGGGAAATGAGGCCTCTCCTTCGTCGTCCCTCGCACTGGAGGATGTAGTGGTCTACTTATACACTAACCGGTTTACCTTTTTGCCCCTGGCCGGAGATGATAATGGCATTGCCAAGAGGAAAAGGACAAGCCTCTGCCCCTGTCAATCCAACGGCCGGACTGTCAGGCCTATCTTGCCCCTTCGGGCAATGGCAGCTGTAGCCCACCGGGTCTAGGTCACATCCTCTTTCCCGAATTGGCCGAGTCAGCTCCTAGGTTGCTGCGCTCCCAGGAATCCCGTGGCTTGACCTGGCTGTCAAGTCCTAGCAGGCCTATCTTGCCTCTTCAGGCAATGGCAGGCGTAGCCCCGGGTCTAGGCCACATCCCTTTCCCGAATTGGCCGAGTCAGCTCCTAGGTTGCTGCGCTCCCAGGAATCCCGTGTCTTCTGAGCCTCGGGCAGGAGGCCTGCAGGACCCGTGAACTTTACTGACATTACTCGGCCCCTGTGCATTATCCGACATTACTGGTAAGCCGGGTTCTTCCAGGCAACCCGGCTAGCTGAGCCGGATCTCTTACAGGCAACCCGGCTAGCTGAGCCGGATCTCTTCCAGGCAACCCGGCTAGTCGAGCCGGGTCTCTTCCTCTGATCCGGCTAGACTTTGCCTGATGCCTCTTGGTCTCTTCCTGTCTTTAAATATGGTCCGGTCCGAGTGATCCGGTTTGTGAGACCCGGATTGACTTTCCATTCCACCTCTTTGCCCTACCCGGGGGCAACTCCCCGACAGCAGCGGAGCCACGAGGCTCCAGATGGTGGGTCCCACGCGACCCCTGTACCTGGCCGTGTAGGCCCCCCTCTTTTGGGCCTCGGGCCTCCGCTCGTTTGCTTCCTTCGCTCCCAAGTCTTCTTCCTTCCAAATATTGACGCTCGTAAATTTGCAGGTCATTTGGACGACGTTTGGGTCCCTGAAACATTAAAATAAAGAAATAGGGTTTTCTGCCTGCGCAGGGTTAATTCCATAAAAATAGGAAATAAATATAATATTCCCAAAAATCATTATAAAACATTGATATAACCCTTATATGATGCAAATATGATTGGAATACAAGTAATATAGTGCAAAATTCATGTATGCATTTTACATGCATCGATAATACATCCAACAGTCTCCCACTTGCAGAATAGGCAATTAACGTTTTGTACAAGACTTAACATCTGGGTGAAATAGATGGATTCTCATGCTTCCTTGTGGATAGACTTTTGTCATCATACCCTTCCGGGACTGTGTGAACTTTATACGTTATGTAGAAAGTACTTTTCCAATCATAATCTTCTTGATCATACGATCACATGATGTCCGGGCTATTCAAGGTGAAACCTTGGTACTCTAAGATGGCTACTTTCACACCTAGTTCATTCAATGAATTAAGCATTTAAGCTCCCACTAACATTAGTCTATGCTCAAAATTAATTAAGCATCCTAACCCTTGCTATTTCAGAAATTCATAAGATCATGTTTTATCCTTGGTTTATCTTTTATACTTATGAGTATATGTCCAATGTAACTCTTACATTCCGAGCTATTCTCTTTTGAAGACACTTCTCCAAAACACCATTTAGAGAAGACTCTATACAATTGGAGTCAATTGAACTTTTGTTACAAAGTCAACTTGTCTACAATTATGTTTATCACTTGATTTACGAATTGAAGAATGCATTATATAGAAAATTACCATCATGATCAAAATGAAAGAATCAGTCGATCATGCTCACCACCGTTTAACTGCCATGGTTCTCGCGTATGAATTTCCTTATTCTTTATGAGAACCTAGTGCTCTCATGTTTTAAATCATGATACATCTGTTGTTAAACGAGGAAGTGAAGTCAGCATGAAATTTGTACTTTGGCTCAACTAGGATTAGAAATGCGACAACATGAACCTAGTTCTCTCATGTTTGAAAACCTTTGTTATCTTATAACGCTCAGCCTTTGCCTGAGTCTGGTACATGGCTATGAGTGCAACGATCTTGTTGCCAGTAGAAGTGCGACAACGCGCTTATGCAACTCACGGCCCATGCATGTCAACATTGGGTAGAGACAACCTCATGACTCTTCAAGGTGTGAGCTTTCCCTTTCACCATAAGTATTTTTGACGACAACCCCGGAGGAGTATCAAGGACATACTCTTTCTTGGCACCCCTAAGCACAATTATTACGGAACACACCCAATCAACATAGTTACTCCTAATGGTAGAAAGTAGTTTCTAATTCAAGTGCTGGACCAAGGTTAATAGCGGGTGTTACGTGTGTCGATATACAACAATCTAAAGTTTACTAAGACGTGTTCATAATTATTAGCACTAGTTAAAGATAAACTAATTAAGTGCTCCCATTAAAACTGATATTCCTCATGATCAGCCCATAGTGATTCAGAATCCACGCTCAACATATGATGAAAGGCCGGATGCACACTACAGTGAATATAGCTTACAGAGGGTAGGCCAACTTGTCAATCACTTCCTATCGTGATTCCCGTTCATCTTTCATGGATGTGCTCCAAGCTCATGACTACTCATGCTCGACGTCAAGACAACCAATTATTTTTGCTGCATGGACGGTCCATACACACCTTCCAGACACTTGGCCCACTCAGCTCATGGATACATGTCGCCGGGGCATAACCACCTGGTTTGACGCTGCTACGAATTGGAAGAGCACAAATTCCTTGATTTTTTTAGCTCAGATAATAAATTGGCAGCTACTGAGGAATCACCCTAATAACGTCCACCGTGCAACCAAGGGAAAAGCAAGAATACATGTATAAAACATGCACAAGTAAATAATACTTCGTGATCTAGTATAGTCTTCTTCCTTCATCTTCCGGTGGCGCCTCCACCGGTGCGGCCATATCGAGGTTTACGACAAGTGCATGAGTTCTCCTAACCTCCACTATCACCATAACGTGACAAATAAGGAATAACGCACACCGGCCAAAACAAAACAATGTTAGCTAAAATACTCAAAATAAAATTTTGAGACTATACCACATCACTTGTCCTGCAAAACAGAGTTAGACGCTTCTAACCACTAGTACAGAACGACACATCGGATACCCCTCTATGGCAACGGCAAGAGTTAGGCGACGGAAGAATGAGCTCCGCGCGCTTCCGTGAGTGCGCGCGCGCTAGTCGGTCGATGGGCCTGACACAATGGTAACGGAGGGCGAAAAGATCTCCGTTGCTCATATCTGGGCAACGGAGGAAAAAATACCTCTGTTGCCGATATGACCACATCAGAAACGGAGATTGGTCTATCTCCATTTCCCATGTGAAGGCCCATTAAGCGGTGCCGGTATTAATATCTTCCACTCCAGTGTGTCTCACTCTCACTCTCACAGTCTCACTCTCCCCAGTTCCTAACCCTAGCCGCACACGCTCTCCTCCTACTTCACCCATCGATGGCGAACCCTCCGACGCCGACGAAAGTCAGGATGGAGCATCTTCCTCCTCCCACCCTCCGAGGCGCAGCCCGGATCTCCCTTACAACTGGGGCGAGATCCCGGCGACTGCGGTCACCAGTTCATTCGGAGCCATCAAATCCCATCCGGATCCACGGCGGCGGCGGCCACCGACGCTCGGATCTCGTCCTCCTCGGACGATAAGGACGAGGATCTGGAGGTCGGTCTCATCCTCTCTCGCGCCGCCTTTGAGCGCGAGCGCGCCGACGGTGTCATTCGGGCGTCTGCGATGCAGAGAGCTATCCGCATCTCCGGCGCCAAGCACGCGATAGAAACCGCCGAGGAGGCGTTGTTCCAGACGCAGCTCCGGGCGGCCATACACCGCTCTCTTCTCCCTGACCAGGGCCCTAGGCCAGATGTGGCGGCGGCAGCGGTGGCGGCGGCGGAGGAGGAGGAGGAGGAGGACGCTCCGATGTTCGAGCAGGATGAGGTCTCCTCTGACGTCTCCTCTGGCAGTGGCTCCGGCGCCGACGCCTGGGACGCAATCCGCGACGGAAAGTGACCCCGCCTCGCCTAAGGTAAATGACCGCTCTTTTTACTATGTATTTGCTCTGTTAGAGTATTTATTTAGCTTGGTTTGCGCTGTTTTGTAGCTCTGTTTAGCTATGTATTTGCTCTGTTAGCTACTTAATTATTTAGATCGGTTTGCTCTGTTAGTTAGCTCTGTTCAGCTATGTATTTGCTCTGTTAGAGTATTTATTTAGCTTGGTTTGCTCTGTTTTGTAGCTCTGTTTAGCTATGTATTTGCTCTGTTAGCTACTTAATTATTTAGATTGGTTTGCTCTGTTAGTTAGCTCTGTTCAGCTATGTATTTGCTCTGTTAGAGTATTTATTTAGCTTGGTTTGCTCTGTTTTGTAGCTCTGTTTAGCTATGTATTTGCTCTGTTAGCTACTTAATTATTTAGATCGGTTTGCTCTATTAGTTAGCTCTGTTCAGCCATGTATTTGCTCTGTTAGAGTATTTATTTAGCTTGGTTTGCTCTGTTTTGTAGCTCTGTTTAGCTATGTATTTGCTCTGTTAGAGTATTTATTTAGCTTGGTTTGCTCTATTTTGTAGCTCTGTTTAGCTATGTATTTGCTCTGTTAGCTACTTAATTATTTAGATCGGTTTGCTCTGTTAGTTAGCTCTGTTCAGCTATGTATTTGCTCTGTTACTTATTTAGATCCGTTTGCTCTGTTAGCTGCTTATCCCACTACATTTTGCTTTGTTTACTGCTTATTGTCTCTGTTTATTAGCTTTGTTTGCTGTTTTTAACAAAGAATATTCGTTGTGTCAAGGGCTTGGTGGATGCTTGGTGACGATGCTGCTGCCGTGAAGACCTAGGAGCGGGGCTCCATACACGGTGCCGTCACCAGGAGCAGTACATTTTGCGCAGCAGGATGAAGACAGTAGATGTTCATCTGGCGGCCGTGAAGACATAGGAGCATAGCTCCAGCCACGCGCACTGATGAACTTTTGTATAGCAGGGCGTACAGGAATACGGTGATGACCGGGCGGCCGTCTAGTCGCATGGAGCAGGGCTCCATCGACGGCACAGCCCGTCACCGTGTTTTTTTTGTTTTCCTGTAACCCTTATCAGAAACGGTGATTAGCAAAACTCCGTGTCTAATATTAAAGATATCAGAAACGGTTTATCACCTCCGTTGCCATTGAGCTCTTCACATCAGTGACAGGGTCGGGGACACGGACCCTTTCTCTGTTGCCGATGAGGTTTTTGGCCCGTTTCCGATGTGTCGTTCTGTACTAGTGAACCTTTGTTTGCATCTTTTATCGTGGCTATAGGATTTACGGAGCAAACCAAAAAATTGCGGGCCTAACCAAGCATGATTATTCATGCCACTAGATTGACATTGCGGGTGATTGAGACCCAAATATTACGAAAAACATCTCGAGCCCCAATCTAAACGATCACAGGTGCGCGTGATCCTGAGTAGACCTAGTCCACATGTCCTTTCCACTATCGAGTCGACAAGACCAACTATAGAAAGACTCAAGTTACTGAAGCAATTCGTTGGCGCCGACCAGCATATATATTAGGAGCAACTGAAAGGTTCGCAGACCAGCATACTAGGACCCGGTTGTGAGCTTTAGTCGGTTTTATAGTGAACATATTGTCATAATTAAAATATCCAAGTCGTGTAATTAAAAAAATCATCGTGTGGTTTCCGCTAAAAAAGGCTAAGGTAGTATGTCCAGATTTCCGTTATTTCTTTACATTTGGTTTTACACAATAACCCGACTGCGGGTACTGTGTTCGGAGTCAGCTTGTTTCTTAACTAGCAAAACCGACTCTACAAAAACTCTAACAATCGGTTTTGTACTAGTGGACTGTGGGATCTATCCATAACTTTCTTGAATGTTTGCTTGGTCCAGTCAATACATTCCGTGTGATGGTGAGGTTCAAAGAGTCAACTGTTAAGTGCAAGCTCGGGGTGCTGATTGGGACACTCAACGCATGCAAAAAGGCTATGAAATACCAGCACACATCTACTAGCTAGCCGAAGTCAATTATGTATTGGCCGGAGAATCTTTGATTAATACAAACGGTAGTGCAATTAGCTTGGAGTGCCAACAAGTGGTGAGGCATGGTCGTCGTGCACATACTCGTACATTATATGCATCACTAATTAGAAGCCTTTAAGCATGCATCAAGTTGACATTGCTAAAGCAATTCGGGTCTAATCCCTTTTTTCGTGTGGGATTCGAGCACTAGACCGAGAAAAGGATGCTTGCGAAAGGCCAGCTCCATCGAATCGATCGGTAGTGCCAAGCACAGCACAACATAAGCACACACAACCACGCCCACGGCCCCAGCGGCAGCGTGCCGTCATAATCACGACCATCATGAGCATCAAGCATTATGATCATAACATATCACTGGAGTATAACACTGGCCTTGCATGCATGCACCATGGATCGAGATTAAAATGGAACAAGAGACAAAAGTAGCATGCAGATTGCAGCAACAACTAGAAAGCAAAGCAAACAAAAACAACACGGCATCCAGGCTGCTCGTGGGGCTTACAATGGAAAGCTAGACCCATCAACACCGCCACTCGCAAGGCAAAGGCAGAAAAATAAACAAGAGGCTTGGGGAGTGAAGTGAGCATCCATGAATTGCTCTTGATGTCCTGCCCTTTTCTGCATCTGCCCCGACTCACTCCATCATCTCGCTCCACTACTACTCTACTACACCCAAAGCAGATCATCAGCTAGTGTACATTCATCGATGCAGGCCGGCCCCTCTCATCTCGCTCTCCCCATGCTCTCATCATGGATGCCAAAGGGACAGTGAACAAAAAGAGTTTGGGCAGATCGATCATGGCACTGCCCTGCGAAAAGAGAGCCAGCAAAGCTGCCTATATGCCAGTGACAATGCAGATACCATCGGTTAAGATGCAGTAGGGTTGCTAGCTGTGTCTGTCAGTACTCAATCAGCGTTTTGAACCGTTTGATACCATGCATGCATCAGCTAGCTAGCTGTCCGAGCCGCGCACGCCGAGCTTCTTGGCCTCCACCTTGAGCGACTTGAGGTACTTGACGGCCTCGTCGAGCACGGCCGGCGTGTCCATCTGGTTGCCGCCGGGGATGATGCCCTTGAGCGTCCGCACCATCTTCTTCATCCGCTCCTTCTTCTTGCGGCCGCCGCCGCCGGTGCACTCGGACCTCGACTTGCCGTAGCTGGAGGAGCACGAGTCTGGGGAGCTCCCATCTTGGTACCCCGGGGTCCGGCCCGTGCTCACCACGTCGTCCTCATCGCCGTCCTCGGAGCTTAGCAGCGCGTTGATCTCGTCAGTATCCTCCTTGTGCCGGACCGAGCAGCTGTCCTCGTAGTCTTTATCCCGGTACGTGCCCTTGCCGGCGTCGTGCACGTACTCCGGCGCCCCGCCGAACTTGTGGGCCAGGGAGGGGTGGTACATGACCCGGCTTTGGGTGCACGTCTGGTCGTAGATGACATAGTTCCTGGGGCACGTCTCCGATGGCTGGAACTGGAGCTCGTTCGCTGGCGCTGGGAACTCATCGTGTGCCTTGTGTCCGGCGAGTGGGTCGTCGTACGCCACCGGCACCGACGGCGGGTAGATGTTGGAGTAGTACCCGGCGTCGTGGCCATAGCCACCGTATCCGTAGCCGTACCCCCGAGGCGGGGAGCCACCGCCACCGTAGTATCCGCCGTGGCCTCCCTGCATCACGCCACTTGCTCTGAACTAGAAGAAAAGTCTTTTCTTCTCCGTCTTGCAAAAACAAGTCACACTATTCTTGCAGTCCCTCTGCTTCCTGTTTTCTTTGCTGTCTTGTACAAGAGAGGATTCTGTAATGTCCAACCTACGAGAATCCGACGGATGTACTCGGCCTGCATATGGAAGTCCACACGAAAACACATTAGTTAGTCAGATCATTCATGGAAACAGAACTTGAAAACACCATTTGTAATCGGAGTAGGCAATGTGAATGAAGCAAACCCATATTGTGACTTTGTGAGACTAAAGTGACTTTTCTAAGTAGTACCAACTTTCGCATACAGCACAACGGGGTGGGGTAATTGCCAAGAAAGAAGTAAACAGAGCTAACGGTTTTTGTGAGGGTGCAGACAGAAGACAAAGAAGAATCCAAGTCGCTATGCATAGTGCCTGCATACTAGTTCACTCTAGTCTGGTAGTATAAGAAGAAAGGTCCACAGCCTAACCAGCCTGCTGCTAGAAGTCAGAACAAAAGCGGCAAGAGAAAAAGCGGCTAGAGTGGGGATAGATAGCATTTATCGGAAAAGGAGGCATGCCGCCGTGATTCGCAACGCGTGCAGCAAAATGCACTAGCATAATAATGCGGAGCCGAAATATAACAGGGGACATATCTAAGACATTGATGCGTGGCAAGTTGACAACATCAGAAAGGAAACATAGACTGGTGCATGGTTTTACTTTACATACAGGTTATGTCAAAACAAGGAGACAAGCTATAAAAATGCATCTTTTTCTACTCGCATTTCAAACATGCGTTGGTGTTTTCTTCTCGGAAGGTCAGAACTCATAAGGCATGGTTCAGGAAGAAAGCGAAAATCGCCATAATTCTTAGCAACAGGAACAAAGTAACTAAGCTAAGCAGCTTTAGGAAACTAGCAAAGCAAAGTAAGGCGAGATGAGTACATGCAACGATGGAGAGTGAGTGGTGAGCGTGCGCGATGGCACCACTTGACGCCACCGCGTGGACTCGCGTCGATCTTCTTGCTTGGCCGTATGCACGTCCCTCAGGCGATCCCCGTCCGACGAGACGACGACGACTTGAGTTGAGTGACAATGGTATCCTTGTGAGAAGAAGCAAGTGGAGAGGGAGGTAGAGCTAGCGTCTATAAATATCTTTGATGAAGCCGAAGTGGATAGATAGAACAACGAAAGATGCGAAGGAGAGAGAGGGGGGGGCTAGGTTGTGCAATGGCGAGGATGAGGGGCGAAGGCAGGGTTTATAAAAGGGCGGGGGATTTGAGTCCCTTTCCCCGTCGTCCTAGCCGCGCCGTGCCGTCTTTAATTTATATTCGCTTGCACTGCTTTTGAGTAGATACAGGTGCAGATACAGAGAGATACAGAGAGGAAATCGATCGATGGATCCATGGAAGAAGAGGGAGGAGGAGGAAGAAGTGAGTGAAGTAATGAGAAGAGAGATGATCGATACCTCCCGCGCGTGGCTGCGTGGGCACTCGATTGGGGTGGTGGGTGCGCGTGCGGTCGTGCCCCCGTCTCCTGCTCCGAAAAGGCTCGGCAACCCAGCTCACCACCCTCGCTTACCTTGCGGCTCCACCTCCCACGTGTCGCCCACCCCACACAGCTTCAGTTCCCCGCTGCATGCTTCTTCGCCTTGCCCCAGTGGACACACCGGTGCCTTGGTCGTGCGTCTATCCACCACGCCGGCCGGCCAGAGTAGCAAACAGTGGAGGTGGGTGGCCGCCGTGCATGCGCGCTCTGCCGTGCGCCATCGGCTGCGTCGCCACCATGCCATGCGCCATTGCCGAGATCAGATCAGATGCCACTGAATGAGTGGCGGCACCAACAACGCAACGCAACGCGCGCGAATGGGACAAGTGGGGAATCCGATCCTCTGACGCCCTGGCCCTGACCACCCGTCCATCCAGTCCAGCCAAAAACATGTATGGCTGCTGCTTCCAACCCGCATCATGCGATTCGCGCCAGGCTAGCTTGCATGCACCGGGCGGGCTACTCGGAAGGAAGGGATCATGAGGATCACACGGAAGAAGAAATGATCATCACGTAGCTCGTGCCGAGTGCTCGAGCTAGGCTTTTGTACACCAGAGCCATTTATGCAGTACCACGACCTGCTTTGCTCAAGAGCATCTCCAATCGGACTCCCAAAATCATCACAAACTGTTCAGGACAGCGGCCGGACAACCTTAAGTCTAGATGAATTTAAGTTTTACATAGCCGAGTTCAACACAAAATAAACAACAAGTTCATCTGTAGATCGATACAGAGCCGAATTCAATTTTGGAGGTCGCTGTCGGAGATATTTTTTTCTTCACGTGGAGGATCCACTTTGCGGTAGGCTCATCCAAAGAGGTTTACGTCTTGGAACATGATCATCGAATCCTCAGTAAACCTTGCAAGATTGACTTTTTCTTGTTCCACCATGAGGGCAACATGCATCTTCTTCTTCTCCTTCTCCAATTTTTTCATGGTCTCATCTCTATTTGAAAAGATGTTTATCCCTGTGGCGGACATCTTGCTTGTGACGCCCTCACGAGCCACCATATCCTTCTCCCAACTCATCCCCATCACCATTTTCCTATTCCCTTGACTCACACCTTCAGACGACCTTTCTTCATCATCAAGACAAATAGGTAATGGTGAGCTCGATCCATCGTTGTTCTTCATCTTCTTGGGTGAATTCTTGTGATCATCATATTGGGAGATCCACTTCGGTTTTCCATTCAATTCAAGCCAACAATGGGCCATGGTGAATGCTTTACCATCCACTTTTTATGGTACAAAGTGGCGCCCAAACAACACGGGAAAAACAAGTACAAACAAAGCCGAATTCAATAAAGGGTATTAACTAGCAAAACATAACCGAATCATAGCCTAAAGTGATGAATTGACAAACAATTATGCATTACTTATCAACGTTAACACCACTTTGATTCCTAGTGACCACTTATGCATGGAAACCATAAAACTCGTTGATTGATTCTTAAATTGATGACCACCTATGTTGGAGAGAGTCGGCATTGCGATCGGACACAATTTCATACGGTTGCACATAGTGTTTTTTTATGATGAGAGTGTGCATCGATCTTAACCCATAACCCTGATCCCTTTTGCTCGGTTCCACATATGGCATCCATGTTAGTGGCCACCCAAGCTTGGCATAGCAATACATCCGCATGGGTTTGTAGGAAGTTCCTCTAGCCTTTGGCACCCTCTTCTCTCCTTGTCCTTCTTTTTCCTAGTGTCGGATGTATCATCACTCACACTAAAAAAGGGAAGTTGTGTGCCATCCATATGACCATGTGTCCGATCTCATGACCCCATATCAAATCAAATCCATCAAGATCTCTTCCTGATCATGCTAACTATTAAAACTACGGTCCTAAAATTGATTTCAACTATGCAATTGGAGTATAAATTCATATCCCTGTGTCGGCTAACCGTCCTCAAACAGGTTGTGGGCATGCACGCTCTCGGTGAAGCCGGAAGATGGCCACGTCCGCTGGAGCGACGGAGAGTCAGCAACCATCTCTTCCTGCGTCGGGTCCACCTGCGACGGGTAGTCGTCCGGGAACTGTCAGTGCGATGGGTCCTATGCATTCATGGTCGATGACCGCGACCTTCTTGGCGCGATGGCGGGCGGCATCGACATTGCCCCCTGGACGTTGGCATGGGCGTGGTCATGCCAGCGCGTTGCATCTCTGTCGCCGCCTTCTTCGCGGCCTCCTCCTTCGCCAACCTCGCCTTCTCTTCTACGCCCGCTCGCGCTCGCGTTGGCGCTGCTTGTCCCACCTCATCTTCCGTGCGATGGTCTCGGGCTCGTCTTGTCGGCGCCGCGGAACTGGGGGCACCAAGCCAGACCGCCTCCCAGACGCTTGGGGCAAGCAGAGCACTCCGGAGAGGGAGCCCAAGACATGCCCATCAATGGATCACCCCTGACACTTGGAGCGATCTCAAGGCACAAACAGCGGAGTGGTGGAAAGTCGGGCCAACGGCGCCCCCGGGTAGCCCATCCCGGGAAGAGAACGCGGGGAACCCCTGGAGAGAGAATCCACCGGGACCCCGGAGAGCCACGCCCGGGAGGGAAGCACCACACAGTTGACCAGGACCAGGCAGAGGCACGTGGTGCAAGGACCCTGCAGCGCTGCTCGGAGAAGATGGCTTTGCAGGAGAGGAAGCATTGGAGGCACCAGAGACAAGACGCATCAGGACTGCTGTCGAGCACTGACGCAATGTCAGCCAGGCACAGCGCCTCATCCCATCCCTGAGGGCGCCAGGGCCCGCACTTGGTCTGGGCCGAGGAAAGGACCGGGCTGGCCGTCACCTCGGCCATGCAGAAGGAGCGGAATGGAGGACAGCGCGGCTCGGACAACGCCACGACGACGACAGGGAGCTGCCACTTGGAGGAGCGGCTTGACGCGTGCCTCACCACGATGAGAAGCTTCTAGTGTGGCCGCTTGTGGTGTCCCCTTGACGGTATAAAAGGAGGCCCGAGGCCACGGAGAAAGGAGAGGCGAGCAACACTTCTGTTTAGACTCATAGCTCGGGGGCTACACGATCCCACCTCGGAGACCCTCCCGAGGTGAAGCTCGGATAGTCCTTAGGCGTAGACAAGAAGGTTGTAAGCCACACACTGTACTACACCATCCAGCATCAATCAAGTCAGACAAACAGGACGTAGGGCATTATGCGGCGACGCGGCTTGAACCTAGTTAAAAACTCGCGTGTTCGTGCTTGTTTCCGGGGACTGACTTTGAAGCATCTCGCGCCCTTCTACCTAAAAAACAGGAAGTGATCGCCACCTCCGGTGTCCGAGTTCCGAAACTCGACATCTGGCGCGCCGGGTAGGGGGCGCCCGTGCTTCATCGCTAGGACGGAAGATGAGCCGAAGACAGCGGGAACCCGGGGAGAGAGTCCTAGACCTCACCAACACTCCGTGGTTGACCCGACCACAAACCCGGAGGCGCAGCACGGACCAGCGGCAACCGAGCCCCTTCCACGCCAAGCAGACCTGGACCCACTAGACCCCTTCGGTCTAGCCGGGAACCAGGAGGTCGAAGAGGAAGAAGTCCCTGGGGACGTGCTGGGAGCGGAGACACCACCAGAGGCGAGTGTGGAGGCACCCCCGTGCCGCCACGAACTGGGGCATCATGGACCCCTTCAGCGATACCGCCTCCGCCGGGAGGATCCCGCGGAACGGGGCAGGGAGCCGAGGGCACACGGCGAATGCCCGCCCCCTCGGGAGTGAGAAGCTGCGAGGAGGCGATCGCAATGGCTAATGCCATGGCGGAGTATCCCCAAGCACATACTCGCCCTTCTATGAGCGGTGGCACGCACGCCTAACAGCCCTCCTCACTTACGCGCGTCTGCGGATGGAAACCACTAGGTCGCGATCCGTCCCCCTGGGGGCCTCCGGGCCACCAAGGGGAGGATCCGCTACCAGAGCTGCTACCTCCGCACGAAACCCGGCGCCCCCCGTGAGGAGCGGGGCCCCGGACCACCTATCGGTGGGGTCATCCACCACCCACCAAACCAAGGGCCCACAGGAGGTCACCAGCGAGCGAGCGGGCGGGGACGCCCACTCCCGTATCGAGCAACGAAGACGGCGCCCTCAAGACATCGGCGCCCCCTCTTATGAAATCGGGCCAGAGGTCCACGACTATTGGGGCATGCTTGACGTATTCCAGGGCGCTGCGATAGGTGGCCTCGCCGGCGGAGTTCAGGCCCTGCACCACCCTGAAATACGACAGTACCACCAACCCTAAAAAATTCTTGCAGATTTACTCAACGTCCATGACGGCCGCGGGGGCTGACTCAAAGGTGATGGCTAACTGGTTCCCTCTGGCGCAGGTGCCGCCGACCCGCACATGGCTGATGCACCTGCCGGAAGGGACCATCGGGTCGTGGCAAGAATTGTGCGAGCAGTTCGTGAGTGCATTTCAGGGCGGATACAAACGCCCCGGAACCATGAACGACCTGCATTCCATAATTCAAAGGCCGGGAGATATGCTCCGGCATTATGTCCAGCGCTTTTGCCACGCATCCCACAACATACCAGACGCAGCCGACGCAACCATCGTTCAAGCATTCCGCCAAAACGTGCGGGATGTTAGGATGATGGAGGAGCTTGGCTGCCGAACGGTCCGCACCACTAGTGAGTTATACGCCCTCAGGGATCGATGTGCCAAGATGGAGGAAGGACGTTGAGCCCCGGAGTTGGCCGCCATGGCGGCTGCAGAACCAGAAGCTGAAGTGCGGAAGAGGGCGGCAAGAAGGAGATACCCACGCCAGGTGATGTCCGCCGACGGAGGAGCCGCGACAACCACGGAAAGAGCCCACCCGGCGGGCGAGGTAGCGGCCATCAAGTCCACACCAGGGATGTGGTGTCCCTTCCACAAGGTCGACTCCCACGACGCCAAGGACTGTCGGGCAGTGCGAGGAATCGCGGATGCCCGGCGGAAAAGATACGCGGACCCGGAGGCCATCGGCGCCAATGGGAACTGCTTCATCTGCGACGAACCCGGGCACCGAGCCCGAGAATGCCCCTCCCGGCAAGGGAGCAGGGGGCGGGGCGGAACCAAGGACGGCCGGGGGCGCGACCCGGGAGGCGCCGCCCCGCCCGCACCAAAGCTAGCGACAGCAGAAGAAGAAGATCACGCGGATGCATCCGCGGGGGGAGAAGACGAATACCCAGACGCTCGAGATACCGCATGCTTACACGGTGGGGCCTTTTCTCTCGCCTCACACGAGGAGGTGAAGCGCTTCACCCGTGACGTGTGCGGCGTAATCCCGGGGTATGAAGCCCAGAGCAAGTTGAAGTGGTCACACTTGCCGATCACCTTTGACCAAGAGATCACCCGCGCAACAGTGCGGGAGCCGGGACGCTGCCCCTGGTGGTGTCCCCGATCAACAACAACATAACCGTCTCTCAGATGTTGGTAGATGGGGGCTCAAGTATCAACCTCATCTCGGCGGCCCTCATGGAGAAGTTGCAAATCTCGGAAATAGAGTTGCTTCTGACTTCCCCCTTCCAAGGAGTAAGCTTGGGGACTGTTCAACCCCTGGGCAAGCTGACGTTGCATGTTACCTTCGGGCCGAAAGAGAAATACCGCACCGAGAACGTGATGTTCGACGTCTCGGACATCACGCTCCCGTACAACGGCCTGCTGGGGCGGCCCGCCCTGGCCAAGTTCATGGCCGTTACCCAGTATGCCTACAACGCCCTCAAGATGCCATCTACTTGGGGAGTACTCACCGTGAACGCTAAAGACGCCGTAGCGTGTGTCAAACAAACCTTCCAGGCTATGGCAGCAGCTACTCCCGGCGGGAGATGCCTGGAGGAAGCTGGGGAACCACCCTCTCCCCTTCCACCCAAAAGGGGGCAGGTTGAGTAGGTGAGCATCCCTGAAGAGGCGGCTCGCCTAATACCGGCAACCAAGAAGCACGCCTCCAACGAGAACTCGGGATGCCGAACGAAAGTTGGGCGCTCCGGGCGCTCCGGGGTTGGCGATCGGGGTGAGTGAAGGCAGGGCGCGCGGGCCATGTGACTACGCGTGCCCGATACGCCTCCCCATCCGTACAACCCTATCTGGGATGAGGGTTAAAACTATCGGCAAGATCAGAAACATCGAGCCAACCTAGAAATCGGGAGCCGAGTGTTGTCCCCCGCGATGAGCGTTGTTGGGAAGAGCCCGACCGTAATCCGCAAATCAGTGGACTTGCTCGGACTCCCTCTAGGATTCAGGAGTTACCGGGGCCCCTGTGCTAGCCCCTTACTCTCTTGGGACGCTACGGCGCAACCTCTAGTGGGGCACTAAAAAGCATGGTACTGGTGGGAAGTTTCGGAGGACCCGGTGCCTCAGGCGAGGTACCCGCTGCCCCCGGGGAGGTTTTTACACCGATAACCTCCCACCATGAAGAAGGGGGAACTAGGTACACTCGGACACAAAGTCCGGCTCGATTGGGGCAGCTACCCTGCCGCCCCACCTGAAAAGGGCAGCCGGCGCAACTCTGACGGCTCTCCCGCGGGAGCCACGGAGGGTCGAAAGACAATCAGGTCGGGATCCCACCCCTTGCGCGACGCATAGTGCGGGAGGGCGCCAGACCAGGGCGCGTTCGACGCACAGAACCGCCCCACAGCGCAGGTGACAAGGCCGCGTCCAGGTCCCGCGCGCCGGAACTCGAGGACGCCACCTCGAGGGTCGGCCCTTGCCTCGGAGGAGGTGCCCGGGGGCTACTGTCGGCGCCACGAACTGGGGGCACCAAGCCAGACCGCCTCCTAGACGCTTGGGGCAAGCAGAGCACTCCAGAGAGGGAGCCCAAGACATGCCCGTCAATGGATCAGCCCCGACACTTGGAGCGATCTCAGGGGACGAACAGCGGAGCGGTGGAAGGCCGGGCCAACGGCGCCCCCGGGTAGCTGATACCCACGAATGATATGATCCTTCACGTAGTTACTTGCGTGAAAAGTAAAGTAGATGGGTTAGGTTGAGACTCCAAGTGCAGAGTGTGTAGTAAGTGGAAGACGTGTTTTTCTCACGATGGGTGACTCGAGGGTTTAATATCGAACTCTCGGGGAATCAGTAGTGAAAGATTTATCTTCCTATCCTTCTTTTGGTTACCTACAAAACAAAGTAAATGTTTTGGTTCTCAACCTCATCTGTGGTTGTCAAGCACAAGGTGTAAGAATGATATCAAGATAATACGCAATGCAAAAAGAAATAAATATGCAATGGTGGTAAATAAATATGCAAGGATGGTGGTAACAATGATAAATGATATTTTTGGGTTTTATATGATGTATGCAAGATGTAAAAGTATTTTTGTATTTTCGGATTTTAAAATGGCAGAAAATGGAAAATGGATAAAAGTTGTTGGAAAGGTGTTTCTTATGATTAAAAATGGACCGGGGTTCATGGTTTCACAAATGTACTCTCTCTTTAATAAAGTGGTAGACAATGGAACACTAGAGTTGACATATGAGATTGCAACAGAAAAGTTTATGTTAGTAATTATTATATGGGCATCACGTCCTAACATAGAGACCTTTTGTTTATTAGTCTCACTTATACTCCACCAAGATGCGAACTAAATCATAACACTTCAGTAATTAAGATAACTCAGAGTATAGCTTTAAGTATCATGACATGAAGTTAAAATAAGAGGGTGTTTGTTTGGACTGTGGCTGGCTGTGGTGTTGTGCAGAGAAAGCTGCTGTGCAGGGAAAGCCGCTTTTTTATGTGTCGTTGTTTGGCTACTTGGTTGACTGTCTAGTTGTGTGTTGAGCAATTGTCTGAAATACCCTCAGTGTTCCAAGGACATATGTATTTACTGATTGAAGTGTACAATCGTATTACGATAAATATCAGGAATACACAACATTAAATAGATCAAATAATTAATAGGATATAGATTTGTCCAAAAAAAACATATCCGTACCATTACACAAATAATATCTCGTCTATAATACCTAGCTAGCGCGAATAGTTTTTTTCGAGGGTACGCCAAAAGCGCACTCAACGTTTATAGAAGATTACAACCAAATAAAACGTGTGTCAGGGCATACTCTGGACCAGAGTAGCAACAGACAACACCACACATCCGCCACTAAGCCTACTCTCGCAACATGGTTTCTCCCCCACCCGTCCTAGCCCTAATCCAGAGCTTGAACTCGTCCACGATTCGGTCGACCAAAACTATCACGGAGAACTGCTGGCTTACGTTGTTGAATAGCCTCGCGTTTCGTTGCTTCCAAATGCTCCAGGCATTGAGCACCACAAAGGTGTCGAATAACCTCTTATTGGTCTTGTCAAAAGGTCTCCTTGCCGCAATCCACCAGTCCGCGAAGTTATCAGCCGCGGTAGGAGTCTCCACCTGCAATCTCGCAGTCCGCAAGCATCGAAACCAGACCTCCCGTGCATAAACACAGTTCACCAAGACATGCTCAATCGTGTCGACGTCCTGCAAGCATGTGAAGCACGCGCTTACTTGATCATGTAACCCATGTCGCATGCGACGATCAGAGGTCCAAACGCGGTGCTGCACAGCCAGCCAGCAAAAAACCTTGCATTTGAGTGGAGCATGCGATTTCCAGATGCAGGTAGCTGTAGCAAACCTAGTGCTTCCACGGCAGAGCATCAAGTACGTAGACCTCGCCGTGTATTGCTTGCTGCTGGTCCAGGGCCAGATGAACCTATCGTCCTCGTCTGTGTCAAGTGTGATACTCTGAATCCGCGTCCAAAGCCTGACGCATTGTCGCGCTCCTTCCTCGCACAGCACGCCTTCTAGGTCCTGCATCCGGGCGTTCCCCCGCAGCGCGCTATGAACCGATCTGCTGTTTTTTCTCTGTGTACTTGCGATCCCAAACACCAGCGGCGCAATTTGCTCCGCCGTTTCTCCACCGATCCAACGATCGAGCCAAAAAAGGATCTTGTCTCCCCGAACAAGTTGAACTCTAGATAGACTCCTAAACACATCGCCCGCGCTGTCGTCCTTCAACATAGGCAGTCCTTGCCAAGGCCTAGATGGATCCGTTCTACGGGCCACTCCCAACGCGTTCTAAGAGCAAGCCCGTGAAGCTTCAGGCTCTGACTCCCAGCCCTCCGAACTGTGTCGGTTTACAGATTTGCTCCCAAGCCACAAGGCATTGTCCACCATTGACACGGTCCTTCCCTTTCCAGTAGAACGCCCGCATCCATTTATCAATTTCCACCAGCATCCAGGCAGGCGCCTGTGCGATTAGAAGGTGATGAATGGGCCTTGCTGTGATGATCGCTTTGATTATGGTTAGCCTCCCCTCCTTCGTGATCCAACCTCGCTGCCAAGTGGGGATCAACTTGAGTGCTGCGTCCTGGACAGGCTGCCATTCAGACTTGGTGAGCGGCCGGAGTGCCAACTGCAGCCCTAGGTATTTGATTTGGAAAGCAGTAATCCTGCACCCCAAGATGTTTCTGACTCTTCCTTCCTCCCTCGCACTGCTGCGGATCATAGTGGTAGACGACTTAGCGTAATTGACCCGGAGACCCGAAGCCTCAGCGAAGAGATTCAGAATCTGGCGAATAACATGTAGATCCACAACCAGCGGCTTAACAAATAGCACAACATCGTCTACAAACACCGAGATCCGCTGCATTGGAGAAATTGCAGCGATCGGGGAGAGAAGATCGCCCCTGGCTGCTGCTGCCACCAAGGCCGTCATGACCTCCATCACCATGACGAAGAACAGAGGTGAGCCCGGGTCCCCTTGGCGTAGTCCACGTCCATGATGAATTCTCCTGCCCGGGATGCCGTTGACAAGCACCTTAGTACTCGCCGTATACAGCAGAAGCGACGTCCACTTGATCCTCAACTCGCTGAACCCCATCTTGCGCAGAATTTCCATTAAGAAGGCCCAAGAAACTGTGTCAAAAGCCCGAGATATGTCTAGCTTGAGGAGCACCCCGGACTGCCTCCTAGCATTAATCTTTCTCGCCACCTGCCTGACTAATACGAAGTTATCATGCAGACTCCGGCCCTTGATGAAAGCCGATTGATTGGGACTGATCAGCTCCGCCATCCTCGGGCGTAATCTCTTCGCCAAGATTTTGGAGAACAGCTTGGCGAAGCTATGCACTAAACTGATCGGCCGATAGTCTCCCACTTCCAGCGCATCCGGCTTCTTGGGTATAAGGGTAATCAGGGCTCGATTTAATTTTTCAAATCCTCGACCATCCCCAACGCAGAGCTTCATGATCGCCGCCATGATGTCAGGCTTGATGATTGGCCACGCCAATTGGTAGAACGCGCCACCAAATCCATCAGGTCCCGGGGCTCAGTCCGCCGGCAGGTCCTTGATGGTCGCCCAAACCTCCTCCTCCGTGATCAGCCTGTCCAAGTCCTGCAGGTCATGAGCCTGGATGCCTACACTGTCCAGATCCAGAGTGTGGTTGCGATTCTGAATATTCCCAAGAATCTCGATGTATGTTTGAAAAAAACACTCATCTTTCCCCTTTTGCTCTGTGATTAGCTCCTCGCCCATCTTCACTACCGGGATGAAGTTCTTAATTCTTCTGGCATTGGCCACCGTATGGAAGAGCTTAGTATTGGCGTCACCATCGCGCAACCAGCGCATGCGAGAGCGCTGCCTGGCTATGGTCCTTTCCAGCGAAGCAAGCGCCAACACATGCTGCTTCAGTGCCTTCCGTAGCCACGCCTCACCCGACGTCACTCTTCTTCTGTCCTGGGCTTCATCGAACCGCAGGATGATCGCATGAGCAACTGCAAGCTGCAGTTTCACGTTGCCCACTTTCTTTTGGGCCCAAGACTGAAGATACGTCGCCGTATTCCTGAACAACTCATTGAGACGCTTAAAAGGGTCCACGATCGACGGCTCGCACACCCATCCCTCACGAACTGCGTCAGCAAAGCCGTCAAGCTTAGTCCAGAACATCTCAAAATGGAACCTAGCTCCTCGCCGGTCTGTGTGCTGCATTCAGGGACAAGTGCAACAGGGCATGATCCGAGACAGAGGAGGAGACTGCTTGGAGCATGGCGACCGGATTTTCGATGTCCCACTCCACTGAAGCCAGCGCCCTATCGGTCCTTGTCATGGTCGGAGACGCCCGCTCATTACTCCATGTAAAAAGCCTCCCATGCATGTACAGATCTTTCAGGTCGTTATTGTTGACGAAGTTGCGAAAGCAACTCATCGCCCTCCTGTTCAGGTTACCATTATTCTTCTCCGAAGCATGAAGGATCATGTTGAAATCGCCTATGATGAGCCAGGGTCCCGAGCAAAGCGCCCGACGCCCCACCAGCTCCTGCAAGAACAGTTCCTTATCCTCCATGCGCTGCGGCCCGTAAACCACAGTCAACCACCATCTCTTCAGGTCCCTAGTGCAGACTTCTCCAGTAATGGCATGGGTATCCATGCTGACGTTTGAGATGTCAAGCACGGTGGCGTCCCAAGCTAGGAGAATCCCTCCACGCGTCTGGATCGCCGGCAGATAGACATACGCGTTAAATCTAGGGCCAAGACAATGAGCCACCACGAAATCATCAATTACAGCCATCTTAGTTTCTAAAAGGCACACAATGTTGATGCTCATCGAATTTAAAAATTCCCTCGCCAAGTCACGTTTCACAGGATCATTGATCCCGCGAATATTAAAGCTCGCCATCTCAGGATTTAAATCCATTGGATAACGAGATAAACACCGTGGGGAAAAGTCGCTCAAGCCACTGCCTGCAACAAGCAGGGCGCCTCCTCGAAGTTCGCTGGGATTGTCTTGCCGAAAATTGCCGCCAGAGCGCGCAGATGCTGCTCCTTTAGCGGCGAATCGAAGACTTCGCGAACCTGCTCAAGACAGGCTTCTTCCACCGTGAAATCTGCTGTCGCAAATCCCAATGCCTTCAGGAGAACCATGTCCTGCGGAGTCGTCTTCTTCGGCGCCTTGCCCGGCATAGCTTTGGGCGTCGAGGCTGTTGCTGCAATGACACAGCTTCGCTGGGACCTTCTAGGCGTGGTTAGATCCAGTTCCTCGCGCATGCGAGCGGCGCTCTCCAGCTCCTTCAGCTGCGGCGGTGCAAGCCATTTGAGCAGGCGGGCACAGAAGGCTTTGATGCGGCCGAGCGCCGCCATGTCCTGTTGCTGAGACACTTCGCCTTCTCCTTCCTCCACCTGAATCTGCATCTCGTCATTTGGGCCAGCATAGGAACCTTCAAAGGCCAGCGACAAATCCATCCCCAAGTCAAATGGGCTTTGAGTGTGTAGCCCAAGCGGCCCAGGAGCGGACTGCTGGACTGCTTCTTCGTTCTGATCAGTGGACAGGGAAACTTGAAAAAACTCGTTCCCGCTCGCGTGAGGCTCAGCATTTGAATTCGCTGATTCTTCTGGTGCCAGCCCCACCGCGCAGATCACTCCCTTGTCTCCATTCGCACCAGATCGGCAGTGAGCTTCTCCTGGTCTCCTCCTTTCATGTCCCCTGCTTTTGAGGTAGCAGACTGGTCCTCAACCTGATTGGCTGCTACCGCTGTGGGGCAGCTGTCCTCCTCCTGCGAATCAGATCTCCCATTGGCTGCCAGGGGGACAGACACCAGCTGTTGGGCCAAACCTAGCTCGACCTCGGCAATGGTTGGTTCTGCAGCCAGATGGACGTGGGCCCTTGTATCCAAATCGCGATCAGCAACTCCTGTAGCCTGACCACATGGGGACTGGACTTGTTGACCAGCGCTGGCTCTTGCTCCCGTGACTGCCGGCCCCACCCTGTCGGCGACAGGAGTGAACAGAGGTCCAGCGATTGGCGCCATCCTCCAGCCTCCCACCGAGCTCGCCGGCGGCATAGATCCTCGCTGGCGCGGCCGTGGCCCATCTCCGGCGCTATCCAGATTAGCTCCACGCAGGTCAGGAACACCCGAGGTCCACGTGGTGTTGCGCGTAGTCCAGTACCCGCCCTCGCCACCGAAGCTTCCCGGGTCTGGCAGATGATGCATGTAAAATGCATACATGAACTTTGCACTATATCACTCATATTCCAATCATATTTGCATCATATAAGGGTTATACCACTGTTATTTAATGATTTTAGGAAATAAATAATTGTTTCCTATTTTTATGGAATTAACCCTGCGCAGGCAGAAAACCCTATTTTTTTCCTTTTATGTTTCAGGGACCCAAACGTCGTCAGAAAAATATGGAAAAATACGAGGTCATTATTTTGGAAGGAGGAAGACGTAGGAGTGAAGGAATCAAGCAAACGGAGCCCGCAAGGCAAAAGGGGGTGGCCCACGCGGCCACTGTACCTGGCCGCGTGGGGCCCACCATTTTGGGCCTCGGAGCTCCGCAGCCGTCGATCTTTCTTCCACCGCCTTCGTCTTGACCTAAAAACGCCTATAAAAGAAGTCCCACGGCGTTCTCAAAACAGCGCCGCCATATCACAGAAACACGAAAACGAAGATCTGGAGCTGCAGATTGGAGGGGGAAAACTCCGGCGGGGCGCTGCCGGCGTGGTCTCCATCTTCTCCATCGACATCTCCACCATCTCCATCATGAAGAGGGAGTAGTCCACCTCTGGACTATGGGTTTGTGGAAGTAACATATGTATCTCTCCTCTCTTTGAGCTTCACTAATTAGTACCGTATGAGCTGCTGAACATGATTACGGTCATATGTAATTCCTATGTGGTGGATCTTTTTATGAGTTAATATATGTTTGAGATTGCAATGTTTGTTTCAGTTATGAGTATAGATGCATATTATGTACCCCGTTCTTATATACTTGTTATGATCAAGCATGTTTATGAGGGCGTGTGTGGGGTGATGTGTGCATTAGTTGGAGTAACGGGGGTGGTGAGTGCGGTAAGTTGACAACTGAAATATCGCGATCCACTTGGGTGTTTACCTTACTTTGTTGCCTCACTAGGGATAAACAAAAATACCATGCTACCGGAGATGTGGTGTGACCATCGCCACTACTCTATGACTAGATCTAGCATGTTCTTATTTTCACTTCATGTCATGATACTTAAAGCTATACTCTGATTTATCTTAATTGCTAAGGTGTTATGATTTAGTTCGCATCTTGGTGGAGTATAAGAGAGATTAATAACCAAAAGATCTCTATGTTAGGACGTGATGCCCATATAATTAGTAACTTGATATCAAACTTTGTGTTGCAATCTCATATGTCAACTCTATGTGTCCATTGTCTGCCACACCATTAAAAGAGAGTGCATTTGTGAAACCATGAACCCCGGTCCATTTTTAATCATAAGAAACACCTTTCCAACCACTTTTACCACTTTTCCATTTTCTGCCATTATTAAATCCGAAAATACAAAAACACTTTTCCATCTTGCATTCATCATAAAAAACCCAAAAATATCATTTATCATTGTTATCATCATCCTTGCACATTCATTCACCACCATTGCATATTTATTTCTTGTTTGCATTGCATATTTATCTTGATATCATTCATACACCTTGTGCTTGACAACCACAGGTGAGGTTGAGGACCAAAACAATTAACCTTGTTTTGTAGGTGACCAAAAGAAGGATAGGAAGATAATCTTTCACTACTGATTCCCCGAGAGTTCGATATTAAACCCTCGAGTCACCCTCGTGGGGAAAACACGTCTTCCACTTACTACACACTCTGCACTTGGAGTCTCAACCTAACCCATTTACTTTTGACGCAGGTAACTACGCACCGGAGATCAAGACTGTTTTCTGGCGCGTAGATCAACCTCTTCAAGGGCCATCAAGACTGTTTTCTGGCGCCGTTGCCGGGGAATCATAGCTGAAAAGATTTATCCAAGGAAGCTCCTGCACTAGTCCTGTTTTCTAGCGCCGGATTCATCACAACAAAGTCAACATCACCAACTTGTGCTAACACCTAAGCTTGGGGAGGTTGCACCTACGTGAGCATCATCTTATCCATCTTTACCTTCAAAGCAAAATTATTTGTTTTGTCATTGTCATTGCATTGTCTTGCTTTTGTAATTCGGTTTGCATTTGTGAGACACATTTTATTTTCAGTTTTGCATAAAAATTAAAAATACAAAAAAACTTGCTAAAATGGGAGAAAGAACTAAATTGTGTGACTACACAAACACTCCTAATGATCAATTCATCTCTAAAGCTATTGCCACACCTGAGATTAAAGCTGATAGCTATGAAGTAAGTCCTAGTTTGTTGAACTTGATAACTAGGGAACAATTTGGTGGTAGTGCTATGGAGGATGCCTCTATGCATCTTCATGATTTTGTTGAAATATGTGACATGCAAAAGTTTAAGAATGTTGAAAGTGATATCCTAAAATTGAAGCTATTTCCTTTTTCACTTAGAGGGAAAGCTAAAGATGGTTGCATTCATTGCCATCGGTAGTATTAATTCATGGGATGATCTTAAAGAAGCTTTTATTAAGAAATACTATCCTCCTGTTAAAATTTTGCAAAATAGAAACAACATCCTTTCTTTTAGGCAAAATGAAAATGAACATGTTGCTATGGCTTGGGATAGGATTAAACTTATGCTTCGAACTTGTCCATCACATGGGTTAATGAATGGACCATATTACACTCTTTCTACAATGGTTTAAACTACATGTCTAGAAACATACTTGATTCTGCTGCTGGAGGTGCTTTTATGAGTAAACTATAGTGAAGCTAAAAATATATTGGAAAGCATTTTGCAAAACTATAGTCAATGGCATACTGATAGGGCACCCAATCCTACTAAGAAAGTGAATTCTATTGAGGAAACTAATGATTTGTCATCTAAATGGATACTATTCTTGCTTTGCTTAATAAACCTAGTGTTGAAAATGTTCCTTTGCAAGAACTAGTTGGTAATAATTCTGAAAATATTGATGTCAACTTCATTAGGAACTATGGTAACAATGGGTATGGGAACAACAATTATAACTCTTATAATAAACCCCCATATGTGCCAAATAAATATGCTCTAGTGGTAATGTTTCTAGTGATTTGGAAAACACCATTAGATCTTTTATATCTACTCAAAAGGAGCTTAATAAGGAATTTATCTCAAAGTTTGAAAAACAAGATGCTTTGTTTGAAAGGGTAGATCAGCTTGCTAAGGAAGTCTCATCATTAAAGAGTATCATTACAGCCCAAAAACATGAGGAAACAATTAATATTGCCAAGAAGTTATCAATAAGTCTTGGGAACACATTCATGAGCAAGAGAGAGTTGCTAAAGAATCTATTGGGGTAATGAAAGAGAGAGAAGTTGAGGAAGTTAAAATGCTTAGTGAAGTCAAGGATCCTTTGCTTGACTTAGAAAATTGTAGCTTGCATGAATTAATCTCTATCTTACAAAAGTTTGCAAGTGATCCTTCCATCAACACTAATCAAGCTGGCTTTGGTTCCTATATTGCTAATCATGTCTTGAAAGAGAAAATTGCTAGGTACAACCAAGAGGCCATGATACCACCTAAGCTTGGGGATATGTGGATTCCCAAGGTACTAGTAACTATTGGAAAAGAGACACACCATGCCATACTTGATCTAGGATCTAGTGTCTCTTCATGTCTAAAGAACTATATGAAGTGCTTGAATTGAAAAATCTTGAAAAATGCTCTATTGAACTTGCACTTGCTGATGATTCCATTAAACATGCTTTAGGGAAAGTAAGTGATGTTATGGTAGAGTTACATATGACTTTTGTGCCTGTGGATTTTCTAATCATGGACATGGGGAATAAAACCTCTAGTCCTATTATTCTTGGAAGACCTTTTCTTCGTACTACAGGTGCTATCATTGATTCAAAGGAGGGAACGTGAAGTTTCAGTTCCCACACAAGAAGTGCATGGAACACTTCCCAAAAAGGGGAACATCAAAGTTCAAGCTCCCTCATGAGCTTCATCTTCAATAAACAACAAGTAAGAAGCCTAGCTATATGGCTATAAAGAAAGCGCTTTGCGGGAGGCAACCCGGTTATTTTTATGTGTGATTTTCTTTGTGTCCTCTTGCTGTATCAAGAGAGTTTGTTTTTAGTTTAGTTTCTGGAGTTTTTAATAAAGTGCCAAGTTTTACCCATTTTGGTTTGAAAAGTTGCTTATAGCGTTCGGAGATTTTATTCCTGCACGAATCTGTGCACGGTATGATTTTTAATTCTTATTCTGTAACTCCGAATGAGCTCATATTTGAACTGTAGTTGCAACTTTTCATCCTCTGTATGCATGAATTTTGCAGAATTTTTCGGCAAAGTTTTAGGGTAGAAAAATACGTTTTGCTGCTGCTGTTTTTCTGGACAGATTCTGTCCCATTTTGTTTTATGCATGTTTTGAACTTTTATCTTGAATCTTTTTGATTCAATGAGTTTATGAGTAGGCATACAACATTATATACTTTCTGGACATTCATATGATGTTTTGTTTAAGGATTATATGCAGCAAGAAACCTATTTGTTTATCACTACTAATGCACCCCACAGAAAAGAAATGGGAGAAACGGTGTTTTGAAGTTTTTTCACAGGGATTGGAGGAGATGCACCAAGAGTTATCCAAGGATGGTGAAGACCATAAGCTTGGGGATGTGAAGACAACCCCACTGGACCTACACACTCTCGGTTTGCACACGTCTAACTTCTGTTTTTCGATCGAAACACTTTATCGCATAAACTTGGAGCGTCTTTTTGTTTGTTTTTGGTTTGTTTGTTATTTTGTGAGACCACCACATTATCATTTATATGAGAAAGAGCTACTGGAAATATGGGTTGAAATATGTTGGATGCTTTTATCATATTGGGAAAAGGGATGTTTGAGTTGATTTTTAATGATACATATAGTTGCATGATTCATGAGCTTGTTTATGAGTAATAATTTGCAAATGCTTTATCAAGAGCTATCACTTATTCATGTTTTGATGCTGAAAGTTATTTTACTTTGTTTAACATGGATTAGTTAGTTCTATGGACACTCATGCATGCATCTAGATGGTCAACTTTCTCCCTCTTGCTAGCCCAAACATTCCAACAAGTAAAAACTTGTTTCCAACACCTTCAACCAAAGTTATTCCAGTGAGTCCACCATATCTACCTATTAGCTTTATGCTATTCCGAGTATGTATATCATGATATTTGTGTTATCTATACCTCTGAATGAAAATGTTTATGTTATTGATTGTTATGGGAAAAGTTGGTTATATAGCTCTCACGAACTTGATGCACAACTTTATTTTTATTGCATAAATAAAACATGACCCATTGTGATTAATAATATGATGCTAGTGGCTTGATAAATGTCCGAGGTTGGGAGTTAGCCCATATGTGCTGTCACATGCAAAGCTTTCAACATGCTCCTTCATCATTTAGTTGATATCATGTACTTTTGTTTATGGATGCCTATCATGGTGAAATGAGGTGGAAATGAAGTAGTTTAAATGAGTTTGTATAAATGGTTAGAGAGACGCCTGGGCCGCTAATCTAAGCCATGCATCATTCATGGTGGAAATTTACTTACATGCTATGGTGAACCGTCTGTGATGCACCTTATAATAAAAAGCTATTCCAATGGTAAATAAAAAGGGTGTTGAGGTTGTTCATCTTGTTTGTTTGTCTTGTCATTTTGATATGGGCTTGTTCCATATCCTGGGACAAGAGGTACCCCAGTTGACGCTCTTGATGATACTATTATTACTTACAATGATAGAACTTGAACTTGCTTTGTTTCCTAAGTTGAGTAATCATGGTGTAGGTACTTGTATTCAAGGGGCATGAGACACCTAACCTTTACTTTATCAAGCACACTACTCATATTTGCTTTCACATTAAACTTTAATCATTCAAGATGCTATGATAGGGGTAATGAGAGCTTGACACCAAGAATTCCACATTGCAATCATTAACTTAAGTAGAAGAGTTTGGAAGTTAGATGAAACTTATGCATGCTTTACCTCTACTCACATATACATCTTTCCAAAGTGTCCACCTTTTATATTCAGATTTTCATCTACACTCTATGACCAATGTAGGATGTTCTTACTTATCATTATGCATACATGTGGTCCATATTACTATCTTCTATGTTACACTTTGTGAACTATCATTGAACATCCTTGCATTGAATACTTGATATCACTTCATAAACTATTTTGCATATTGCTACCCTTTGAAGAATGAATCATTTGACTCTATGTAGCAGTAGCAATCATCTTTGATATCCATTGTTAGTGCTATATTGCAAAGCCCATGTTAGTTTTATCACCTTCATACTCGAGGACGAGTATTGGTTAAGCTTGGGGATGTTGATGCATGTAAAATGCATACATGAACTTTGCACTATATCACTCATATTCCAATCATATTTGCATCATATAAGGGTTATACCACTGTTATTTAATGATTTTAGGAAATAAAATAATTGTTTCCTATTTTTATGGAATTAACCCTGCGCAGGCAGAAAACCCTATTTTTTCCTTTTATGTTTCAGGGACCCAAACGTCGTCAGAAAAATATGGAAAAATACAGAGGTCATTATTTTGGAAGGAGGAAGACGTAGGAGCGAAGGAATCAAGCAAACGGAGCCCGAAGGCCAAAAGGGGGTGGCCCACGCGGCCACTGTACCTGGCCGCGTGGGGCCCACCATTTGGGCCTCGGAGCTTTCTTCCACCGCCTTCGTCTTGACCTAAAAACGCCTATAAAAGAAGTCCCACGGCGTTCTCGAAAACAAGCGCCGCCATATCACAGAAACACGAAAACGAAGATTGGAGGGGGGAAAACTCCGGCGGGGCGCTGCCGGCGTGGTCTCCATCTTCTCCATCGACATCTCCACCATCTCCATCATGAAGAGGGAGTAGTCCACCTCTGGACTATGGGTTTGTGGAAGTAACATATGTATCTCTCCTCTCTTTGAGCTTCACTAATTAGTACCGTATGAGCTGCTGAACATGATTACGGTCATATATGTAATTCCTATGTGGTGGATCTTTTTATGAGTTAATATATGTTTGAGATTGCAATGTTTGTTTCAGTTATGAGTATAGATGCATATTATGTACCCCGTTCTTATATACTTGTTATGATCAAGCATGTTTATGAGGGCGTGTGTGGGGTGATGTGTGCATTAGTTGGAGTAACGGGGGGTGGTGAGTGCGGTAAGTTGACAACTGAAATATCGCGATCCACTTGGGTGTTTACCTTACTTTGTTGCCTCACTAGGGATAAACAAAAATACCATGCTACCGGAGATGTGGGTGTGACCATCGCCACTACTCTATGACTAGATCTAGCATGTTCTTATTTTCACTTCATGTCATGATACTTAAAGCTATACTCTGATTTATCTTAATTGCTAAGGTGTTATGATTTAGTTCGCATCTTGGTGGAGTATAAGAGAGATTAATAACCAAAAGATCTCTATGTTAGGACGTGATGCCCATATAATTAGTAACTTGATATCAAACTTTGTGTTGCAATCTCATATGTCAACTCTATGTGTCCATTGTCTGCCACACCATTAAAAGAGAGAGTGCATTTGTGAAACCATGAACCCCGGTCCATTTTTAATCATAAGAAACACCTTTCCAACCACTTTTCCATTTTCTGCATTATTAAATCCGAAAATACAAAAACACTTTTCCATCTTGCATTCATCATAAAAAACCCAAAAATATCATTTATCATTGTTATCATCATCCTTGCACATTCATTCACCACCATTGCATATTTATTTCTTGTTTGCATTGCATATTTATCTTGATATCATTCATACACCTTGTGCTTGACAACCACAGGTGAGGTTGAGGACCAAAACAATTAACCTTGTTTTGTAGGTGACCAAAAGAAGGATAGGAGATAAATCTTTCACTACTGATTCCCCGAGAGTTCGATATTAAACCCTCGAGTCACCCTCGTGGGGAAAACACGTCTTCCACTTACTACACACTCTGCACTTGGAGTTCAACCAAACCCATTTACTTTTGACGCAGGTAATTACGCACCGGAGATCAAGACTGTTTTCTGGCGCCGTAGATCAACCTCTTCAAGGGCCATCAGCAGACCGCTCCGGTCACTCTCCGGCGAGCCTGGCCCATGCCGGGGTCCTCCATCCTCACAAACTCTTCCACCCGAGCTACGTGAATCAGCACCCGATACCTCAGCAGACCCCTCTCAACGTCGCGGCCCACCGGACGCGGGCAAGCATCCTCCATGACGAAGTTCACCGGCTCCGGGATCCACATCTCACGTTTCGGTGGGATGTCGTCGATGTTGCTTTTCCACCCTGTCGTCCAGAACATGCCCAAGTCCACTCTGTTTGCAGTCTCCGGCGCAATCCTGTCCATGGAACACGAAGTGTCCAGCAGGTGCTCGACCGTGGCTCGTTCCCACGCATGGGGAGGGATCCCTTCGATTGCCAACAGCACACGCGTGCGCGCGACGCGGCGTTCTTCGTTAGCTAGCCTTGTCCAGGGCCTGGAGTAGAGCTTGAAGTCTTCATGCTCAACGAACGGTCGCGCCACGACCCCATTCCGGTGCTCCGCCTCCGAGAAGACCACAAGAAAATCTTCCGGCTTGAACAGGTGCACAGTAAAGGCGCCGCGCGGAACTCCAGCTTTCAGGACGAAAGCATCCTGCACCTGCTGGCAGGAGACCGCTGGCCGTGCTCCTCCCACATACACGACCAACGCATGCTGCAGCCTGCTCTCCCGAACCTCCATGGCCGCTGATCTTGGGATGATGTAAGGGGTCGATCTGAGCGGGGCACGAGAACTGGTCCCTTCTTGAAGCTCCGGCCAGGCCTCCAAGGGATCTACCACAGGAGGAGGTGGCGGCGGCGGAGGGGTCCGCCGCTCAGCAGGCACACGACGGCCAAGAGCGCCAGGCTGCGGAGCAGCAGGCACCCCGGCGCGACGTGCACCAGGCTGTCTGGCGCAGGCGCGACATGGCCACGTACACCAGGCTGCGGAGCAGCAGGCGCACCCTGACCATGTGCACCAGGCTACACAGATGTGCCACATCGACGCCTCAGCAGATCCCAGCTCGCCACCGCAGCCAGAGCTTTGCGCCGCAGCTCATCTTCTGACTCGCGGTCTCTTGCAGGCGCCCGAGCCGTGCCCTTCATCCCAGCAACGAATGCAGACCATCCTGTTACGACAGTTCCTTCTAAAGTGACCCTCTTTGAGGCAGTTGAAGCACGCACCGTTCATGGCCGGCGACCTGGGACGCGGCGGCGCTGCCTGCCTCGCCTCCTGCTGCCTCCTCAACTGCTGGCGCCTCCTCCAGAGCGACTTACGGGAAGGTTTTGGCTGGGTCCAAATGAGACGATCCTGAACGCGTCCACCAGGCTGCAACGGCGCTCCGGCCGTCACAGCAGGCGAAGCACGCTCCGTCGCCATCGCACCTCCCTAGGACGCCGAGGAGCCGGCTTCCGAGGACGACAGCAGCCCCGACACGACTGGCCTCGCCGAGGAGACGGACTCCGGGCTTGACGGAGAGCTCGAAGTGTGACCCCAAGATCCAGTTGGCGAGGTCGGGGCAGCTACCAAGGGGGTAGGTCCAGAGGGCTGCGGAGCGGGGGTGGACGCCGCCACCGGAGTGGAGGACGGCGGGGGGGTGGGCGCCGTGGCCGGAGTGACCGACGGCGGGGCGCTCGCGCTTGCTGCCATGGCGGGGCGCTCGCTCTCAAACCTGGCACTTTCACTCAGACTAGCGCGAATAGATCATCTTCTTCTCGTTCATCACATATGCACTAAAATTTTAATTTTAATACTACTTTAACCGATCTTGATTTACCACATATATTAATTTAAATCAATTTCGCAATACCTAGAAAATATAACTCAAATAATCAGAATAATTTTTTTTGCACACAATTGCTAGTACCATGTATGCAAACAAGTTTGCCTTGCCCTGTGTAAGTGTGTAACGCTGACGTGAAATCACACGTTTTTGCTAATCAAACTTCTTATCTCTAATCTGCTCACAAAGGAACGGAACAATGCGAGGAAAGTATTCCAGCACACACGACATGCACGGACGCGTTCACGAACCGGGCTGCGCGCACTTGGATCGATGGCATTTGCAGTAAATACGCAGCACAACGAGGACAAGCAGATATACCGATTCAGTTTTAAGTGGCAGCGTTGCGGGAAGCCACGGGAAGTGTTTGTTTCGCTGGCCCCGCATATTTTCGTGGAAAGCCTCGAAAAGCCCAAACAAACACAGTCTAAGAGCATCTCCACTGGGGGTTAGGAGCATCTCCACCGGGGTCTCTAAATGTGTGTCCGGCACCTTCAATTGGGCCTCCTTTGGGGTGCCGGACATGTGTCCGGGCAACATTTGGAGGCCGCCCACAGCGGCACTCCCCAAAGGCCCACCCCTCAAACGGCCCAAAATTTCAGCAAACTGTCGAACACCTTGCGGGCGCACGAACCGCCGCTGGCAACCGCCGCGTCGCTCCGCATTACGGCAACCGCCGCCGGTTCGTGTGGGCGTGCAACCGCCGCCGCTTGGCAGCAATATGTAACCATCCTCGCGGGCCGCACGTCGATCTCATTCTATTCGTTTGGTACGACATGGCCGAGTGGGGTACCGGCGCCACCAGCGAGGAGTCCGGCGGCGAAGGCGCAGCACCGGTGTCGTCATCCTCGAGCGGCAATGGCTCGGATTCTGTTTCTTCCGTCGAGCCATCGCCGTCAGAAGTCGAGCAACTCGAGCTCTTCTACGGGCTCGACGACACCCCTTCGCCGCGTTCCTCGTCGGACGTGGATACCCCCGCATAGGAGGAGGAGGACGAGGAGGAGGAGGAGGACGACGACGACAGCGGCCCCAATGCAGTCGCTCCCAATGACGGGAACGAGGCAGCCCCCGCATCTCCGTACGAGGTGTTGAACCCGCATGGAACCCCTCCGAGGAGGAGGCAGCCGGCGGGGAGGAGAGCGAGGTCGCGTCCGCCGCCAAGGACGCGGCCGTTGATGACAAGGACGAGGACGGCTACGACGGCGACGTCGAGAAGCCGAAGGTCCCCAAGCGTCCTCGCCAAGACGGCGATCACGCGGAAGCTTCGGCCTCAAGAAGATGAAGAAGAAGGATGTGTAGACCCTAGACTAGGCGGAGAGAAGTACGCCGCATGTATTTGTAATTTTCATTTATTCAAACTTCATTCAAACGAGATTTAACAAACTTACAATTTCGAATTTAAACGAGAAGAAGGCGCCCAGATGGAGTACTTGGAGTCGAGCTTTTGCTCGTACGGCATCTCCGTCCACTTGCGCTTGAGGAACTCGACGCGGTCCTGCCCGCTGAGCCGCGGCGCCACCGGAATGTTGGCGGCGCTCCTCACCCACCCGTCTGGAAGGGTGGCGTCGTCGTCCACCGGCAGCTGGTGGCGGCTGCTCAGCCGCGCGGTTTCCAGCGAGAGCACGTAGGGAGGCGCGTTGTCGGCCTCCTCGCGCCACATGCCTCGCTGGAACGCCTTGGCCATCTCCGCCTTCTCGTTGCAATGCCGGAGTTCCTCTAGATGCTCGTGGCGTTGCTCACCGCAACGCCCGTCGCGGCTGCCCGCCATGGCGGCCTATGTTCTTGAGGGAGAGGGAGGGAGAGGGAGAAGCGATGGTGTGAGGAGAAAGGGCTGCGCTGCGTCGGGTTTTAAAGGCGGCCGGAGGAGCGGGGTTTGGTGGCCTGCATTAACGCGGCCACCGCTTCGCCTGGCCACGCATTGATGCTGACGAAGCGTCTGCAGGGCGCTGCCGCGGCCAGCCGCTGCGACTCCAGCACGCGTCGCTTCTGTCAGCGTCATTGGAAGCGGCGCGGCGTTATTGCGACGCGTGATGACAGGCGTGGTGCCGTCTCGTCGCCTCGACATTAAACGCGGCGGAACGGCCTCCTGCACAGCCTTCATTAACACGGGACGGGTGATGACCCACAAGTATAGGGGGTGTATCGTAGTACTTTTGATAAATAAGAGTGTCGAACCCAACGAGGAGCAGAAGGTGTTGACAAGCAGTTTCGATGAAGGATTCACTCTAAATACTTACAGACAAGTTTTTAGGTGTTTTTCATATAGCAGATAAATAAAATACAAGTAAGTAAAATGCAGTAATAATAATTGCAGCAAGTGGCCCAATCCTTTCTACAGCAAAGGACAAGCCGGTTGGTGTACTTATGATGACCAAACGTTCTTGAGGAAACACGGGAATTTAGTCTAGTGCTTTCGCTTCATATAGTTGATTAATCTTCATTGTTTTGATAAGTGTTGTGTGGGTGAACCTATGCTAATGCACCGCCCTTCCTAGGACTAATACATACTTGTGATTATACCCCTTGCAAGCATCCGCAAATACAAGAAAGTAATTAAGATAAATCTAACCACAGCCTTAAACTCTGAGATCCTGCTATCCCTCATGCATCGATATACCAATGGGGGTTCAGGTTGCTGTCACTCCGGCAACCCCACAATTGGCAAACGAATACACAATGCATTCCCCTAGGCCCAGAAAGGTGAAGTGTCATGTAGTCGATGTTCACATGACACCACTAGAAGAATAACACCACAACTTAAATATCAAACCATTAAATATTACTCAACATAATTCACTACTAACATTTAGACTTCTCCCATGTCCTCAAGAACTAAACGAACTACTCACAAGACATCATATAGATCATGATCAGAGGTGATATAATGATGAATAACAATCTGGACATAAACCTTAATTCAACGGTTTCACTCAATAGCATCAACCACAAGGAGTAATTAACACCGGGAAAGTTTCCCCTATGAAATACACAAGATTCAACCCTAGATGTTACAGCGGAACGGAGTGGAGCGGTGGATATGACGGTGTCGGCGGTGGAGATGATGGTGGTGATGATCCCAATGAAGTCCAGCTCGATGACGGTGACGATGGCGATGATTTCCCCCCTCCGGGAAGGAATTTCCCAGCAGATTTCTCCCTGCCGGAGAGCTTTTCTCTCTCTGGTGTTTTCCGCCTCGTGGAGGCGGCGGAATATTTTCTCGATGCTCCCCCAGGTGTTAGGGTTTCCAGGGGGTGAAGTACGCGAAGGGGCGTCGACTGAGGTGGGCCTGAGCTCCCTCCCCACATGGCGGCGCGCTAGCCTAGGGGGCCGCGCCATGGTATGGGGAGGGCCCATGGTGGCCCACCTTGGCCTCCCCTTTTGGCTCCCTCCGGCATCTGACAAAATAGGAGCTTCTGTATAATTTCCTTCAATTGTTGATCTTCAGAAATATTGTATCCTGACGGTGCTTTTTCTAGCAGAATCCTGACTCCGGTGAATAATCCTCCAATAATCATGAAACATGCAAAATAGGTAAAATAACATAAGTATCATCTCTAAATATGAAATATATCAATGAATAACAGTAAATTATGATATAAAATAGTGATGCAAAATGGACGTATCAACGGGCGCGTCGTGTGTATGACGGGCGGGCCATCTCTGTCAGGGCCATGCCCGAGGCGATGTCCGGCACCTCCGGGAGGGCCTCCATACTTGGAGGCCCGATTGGGGGTGCCGGACACAAAATCGCTCCGGGCGAGGCTTTGGGGAGTGCCGCTGGTGGGCGTTTTTGGTGTCCGCCCCCCCCCCCCCGAAGGGCCTTTGGGGGGTCGTTTAGAGGCCCCCGGTGGAGATGCTCTAAGAACATGCTAGATCTAGTCACGGAGAAGTGACATGGTCACCCACAACCCCAATAGCAAGGTATTTTTTCTTTATCCCTAGTGAGGCAACAAAGTAAGGTAAACATACCCAAGTGGATCGCGGAACTATCTCTCACGTTCACTGCACTAGTCATCCCCCGTTACTCCAACTAATGCACACATCACCCCACACACGCTCACATAAACATGCTTGATGAAAACAAGTAAATAGGAACGGGGTACATAATATGCATCTATATTCATAACTGAAACAAAACATTTGCAATCTCAAACATATATTCACTCATAAAAAGATCCACCACATAGGTATTACATAGATGACCGTAATCATGTTCAGCAGCTCATACGGTGGTAATTAGTGAAGCTCAAAGAGAGGAGAGATACATAAGTTACTTCCACAAACCCATAGTCCAGGGGTGGACTACTCCCTCTTCATCATGGAGACGGCGGAGAAGTCGTTGGAGAAGATGGAGACCACGCCGGCAGCGCCCCGTCGGAGTTTTCCCCCTCCAAGCTACAGCTCCATGTCTCTGTTTCGGTGTTTCTGTGTTTCGGCGGCGCTCCTTCCAGAGAACGTCGGGGGACTATTTTTATAGGTGGTTTTAGGTCAAACCTGAGTCGGTGGAGAAAAGATCGACGACAACGGAGCTCCGAGGCCCAAAAGGAGGGGTCCCACGTGGCCAGGTACATGGGTCACGTGGGCCCACCTATTTTGGCCCTCGGGTCTCCGCTTGTTTACTTCCTTCGCTCCCAAGTCTTTTCCTTCCAAAAATCAACGCTCGTAAATTTGCAGGTCATTTGGACGTCGTTTGGGTCCCTGAAACATTAAAATAATGAAATAGGATTTTCTGCCTGCGCAGGGTTAATTCCATAAAAAAGGAAATAAATATAATATTCCCGAAAATCATTATAAAACATTGATATAACCCTTATATGATGCAAATATGATTGGAATACAAGTAATATAGTGCAAAGTTCATGTATGCATTTTACATGCATCAGTAGCCCATCCCGGGAAGAGAACGCGGGGAACCCTGGAGAGAGAACCCACCGGGACCCCGGAGAGCCACGCCCAAGAGGAAAGCGCCACACAGTTGACCAAGACCACGGGGGACCAGGCAGAGGCACGTGGCGCAAGGACCCTGCAGCGCTGCTCGGAGAAGATGGCTTTGCAGGAGAGGAAGCATTGGAGGCACCAGAGACAAGACGCCACAGGACCGCTGTCGGGCACTGACGCAATGTCAGCCAGGCACAGCGCCTCATCCCATCCATGAGGGCGCCTGGGCCCGCACTTGGTCTGGGCCGAGGAAAGGACCGGGCTGGCCGTCACCTCAGCCCTGTAGAAGGAGCGGAATGGAGGACAGCGCGGCTCGGACGACGCCACAATGACGACAGGGAGCTGCCACTTGGAGGAGTGGCTTGACACGTGCCTCACCATGATGAGAAGCTTCTAGTGTGGCCGCTTGTGGTGTCCCTTGACGGTATAAAAGGAGGCCCGAGGCCACGGAGAAAGGAGAGACGAGCAACACTTCTATTTACACTCATAGCTTGGGGGCTACACGATCCCACCTCGGAGACCTCCCCGAGGGGAAGCTCGGATAGTCCTTAGGCGTAGACAAGAAGGTTGTAAGCCACACACTGTACTACACCATCCAGCATCAATCAAGTCAGACAAGCAGGACATAGGGCATTACATGGCGACGCGGCCTGAACCTGGGTAAAAACTCACGTGTTCGTGCTTGTTTCTGGGGACTGATTTTGAAGCATCTCGCGCCCTTCTGCCGAACAAACAGGTGGTGATCGCCTCCTCCGGTGTCCGAGTTCCGAAACTCGACACGTCTCCCGGCCGCTGCTCAAGGATTCCGACGATGCGGCCTTCTGCGTCAACTCCACGGGCTCCTCCTTCATCGTCATCTCTTCTTGACGTCGCCGACGACCATGGGCGGAGACAGGCACAGAGATTTGGCGGGTGAACCTGGTGGGAGAAATGAAACTGGGAGGCGGGAGAGGCGGCAAATGAAGGGATATTTGGTTCAACTTGGGTGGGTCCGCGTTGATAGGCCGACGTGGCGTACGCGTCCGTACGACCTCAAACTCACCCCACATATGGGGTAGCTTTGGGATTTGCCGGTCAACCCGGTCATTCGGGGAGATTTGGGGGAGACTGTTAGGTGGCTATTTTTTACCCATTCCGTGCCCGGACTGCCCACCTAGACATTTAGGGAGGTCTCGGGGAGCCGGCTAGAGATGCTCTAAGGGTGTGTTTGTTTGAGAACCAAATAGAATGTAATGTCATGGTTTCATTCTTATGTTTGGTAGATGTAAAAGTTATAATGGGTTGATTCCATTCCTATATTTGGTTGGAGAGGAAGAATGAGAATCGATCAAGCAAATATGATCTTGTCGATGGGCCCGGAGCTGCCCAGCTGCTATCCGCCACCACGATCGTTCGCCACCGCCCCGCTGCTATGCGCTGTCGCCTTGATTATATCTGCCACCACGGCCGCCCGTCACCATGGCCGCGTCGTTGCCCCGCTGTTGTGCGTCGCTGCTTGCTGCCGGCCACGACTATATATATATGCTACATTCTCTACGCCTCAGATCCACTTCAATTTGACGTCATGCTGCTGCTAGCCCGCCTCTCTGCGCTGCCGCTAGGCCGTCCCGCCGGTGTAATCGGGAGAGAGAAAGGAGGGAGCAACAGTTTCAGGGGGAGAGAGGGACGAGGAGGATGGTGCTGAGGAGAGAGAAACCTGGAACCAGGTAATGCCACCGATTTGGTGGAACTACCAAACTCGGAGGCATATGCCATGCCGGGGAATCGGTGGGTTCCGGCTCTAGTACTCTACCAAACACAAGAATTAACTCCGGGTGTAGGTCCGTCCCATTCCATTCCACCTCATGTCCACACCAAACACACCCTAAGAGCCTTGCCCTATTCCATCCTTCATCACTACATTGTCATTCTGGTAGTGCAGTGCCAAATCGTAACGTTGTATCTTCCCTCAATGGCACAAATTAAAAAAATATTAGTGAAACGACATATCTTTTAACTGTACAAACTTGGTGTGATTGAAATGACATAAAACTATTTTTTAGATAAAAAACATTTATGTCTGGTCCTTAATTATAAAACTTTGATAAGAAAGGAATAGTATAGAAGAGTAATTGTTGGGATACCAACTTACAAGCTCATACAAACAAAACAGCCGCATAATACAAGCGGCATACGGAAATTCAAGAGGAAAATATATATGTGGTCTATCAACTTGCCCTGTGCGCATTGGTCACCAGGTCGCGTTTTACCAAAACAGGGTCACAAACTTGCCACGAGTCGGCATGTTGGTCACTCTCATCAAAGGGGCGCTGGCGCGTTAGAGACTGTTTGATGTGATTTTTTTTCACAAACCCCCTCTTAGACCTATTTGGAAAACATCTAGCGTATACAATGTCACAGGCAATAGTTCCCCATTTACAAAATCGATGACAAACCCTAATCCACAAAATCGAGCATAGCCGGCGAGTCTCAGACAAACCCACAACATGGTGTCGCTGGAGCACAAGTACCTTGTCTGTGTGCTCGTAACGACATGAACTTTCCGCATCCTCCTGTGTCAGCAGAGTTGCTGGTGTTAGCACTAGAGGCGTGATACGTCTCAAACATATTTATAAATTTTAATGTTCCATTTTGATATTCTACCCATTGTTACACGTATTATATACACTTCATAGAATTTTTATATATTTTTTGGGACTAACCTGTTAACAAGATGCACAGTGCCAGTTCCTTTTTTTCCTGTTTTTGTATTCCAGAAAAGCTGTTCTGGAAATATTCTCGGAATTGGACAAAAATCAACGGAGGACCCTATTACACCGACATGTTCAAGGAGTCCAAAGGGGAGACGGAGAAGGGCCCCGAGGCGGCCACACCAGGGCTCGGCGCGGCCCACCTCTGGCCGCGCCGAGGGGTGGTGTGGGCCCCTCGGGTGCCTCCAGCCGCCGCCCTTTCGCCTATTTATTCCTCCCGTCTGAAAAACCCTAAATACCCGAGTCATATTCCGCGAAAAGTTTCAGAGCCGCCGCCGTCGTCAACCCTAGCTCGGGAGGATTTAGAAACTCTTCCTGACACCCTGTCGGAGAGGGGAATCATCACCGGAGGGCTCTACGTCGCCATGCCTGCCTCCAGAGTGATGCGTGAGTAGTTTATACTTGGATTACGGGTCCATAGAAGTAGCTAGATGGTTGTCTCTCCACTTTATGCTATCGTGTGTAGATCTTGTGAGTTGCCTAATGATGACCCACAAGTATAGGGGATCGCAACAGTCTTCGAGGGAAGTAAAACCCAATTTACTGATTCGACACAAGGGGAGACAAAGAATATTTATAAGCCTTAACAACCGAATTGTCAGTTCAGCTTCACCTAAAATAGACTTGCTCGACACAGATTATCAGTAGCAACAGGTTTATAGCAGTAACAGTAGTGAAATAATACCAACAGTGAAATAAAGACATCAGGATTAAAACACTGTAGGCATAGGGATGGATGAACGGGCGTTGTATGGATAAGATAATTCATATAATAATCAAGACAAAGGATTTGCAGATAAATAAAGATAAAGCATCCAAGTACTAAGTAACCATAGGCATGTGTTCCATAAATAGTCGTACGTGCTCGCAATGAGAAACTTGCACAACATCTTTTGTCCTACCAGCCCGTTTGCAGCGGGGCCTCAAGGGAAACTACTGGTAATTAATGTACTCCTTTTAATAAAGTACTGGAGCAAAGCATTAACACTCCGTGAACACATGTGATCCTCACATCAAACCATCCCCTCCGGTTGTCCCAATTGCTGTCACTTCGGGGCCTCGGGTTCGGACAATAATATGTGTATACAACTTGCAGATATGATCTAAAACAATGATTATCCTCATGATACAATAACATGTTCAGATCTGAAATCATGGCACTCGGCCCTAAGTGACAAGCATTAAGCATAACAAGTTGCAACAATGACATAAAGTACTAACAACGATACTAGGCACCATGCCCTAACAATCTTATAGCTATTACATGAATGATCTCATCCAATCCCTTCCATCCCCTTCAGCCTACAGCGGGGAATTACTCAAACATGGATGGTCGATGGAGAGGCGTCGGTGATGATGATGGCTATGATCTCCTCCAATTCCCGTCCCGGCGGAGTGCCAGAACGGAGTTTCTGGTCCCCGAAATAGGGTTTTCGATGGCGGCGGCGCTCTGGAGAGTTTTTGGAAATATGGTCGATCCCCCTGGCGTTTTTAGGTCAAGTCCTTTAAGTAGTCGAGAGGGGGACGCGAGGGGGTGGCCGAGTCAGCCTCACCATGTGGTGGCGCGGCCCAGGGCCCACCGCGCCGCCACGTGGTGAGGGCGGCTCGTTGCCCCCTTCGTCTCATCTTCTGGCTCCGTGGGTCTTCTGATAAAATAGGGGCTTTGCGATAATTTCTCGGATTTTCCCGAAAGTTGACTTTCTGCACAAAAACAAGACACCAGGGCAATTCTGCTGAAAACAGCGTTAGTCCGTGTTAGTTGTATTCAAAACACACAAATTAGAGGAAAAACAACAACAAAAGTGTTCGGGAAAGTAGATACGTTTTGGACGTATCAACTCCCCCCAAGCTTAGCTTATTGCTTGTCCTCAAGCAATTCAGTTAACAACTGAGTGCGATAAAAGAAACTTTCACAGACACATTTGCTTCATATGATGTATATATTGGACAAGTGCTTAGGCAATTCATAATAAGATGTATGCAAATAATGTCACCTAATAGCCATGTAAACCATGAAAAATGCCAACATACTAATAACAAACAACATGAAACATATCTATCTGCAAGATTGCAATACTCATAATAGGATATGATAAGGTGGTATCTCGCTTGCCCGTATTTGTACAGCAAAACATAAATGCCCAGGCACCTCTGAATTTTAAGGGAAGACTAGAAGTAAAGATATCAAAGATAAAAGCATCAAAGTTATACCACAGTTAACCGCATTCTGGGACAAGCACATTACACTAAGAATGACAACTATGCTCTCGAGAAGGTGCTCAAAAAAGGGTTGTGACTCAACATGAAAAGTAAAAGATTGGCCCTTCGCAGAGGGAAGCAGATTAACATGTGCTAGAGCTTTTTATTTTTAAAACAGAAGTAAAATTGTTTTGGGAGGTGGTTGTTCCTGCCAACGAATGGCAATAGAGTTTTTGTTATCTTCCATACTAAACAAGTTGAGAGTGGTTCCGAGATGTTGATATTAAGCATTTATAGCATGCACTTTATATATAGTTTGACACTCCTCCCAACCTTTGCTTACACAAGCCATGGCTAACCGAATCCTCGGGTGCCTTCCAACAATCACATACCATGGAGGAGTGCCTATTTTGTTTGTTTAGCTTTTTATGTTATAATGGTCTAACCAGCTCTTTGCAAAATTAGTGACAAGCAGATGAAGCATGCAAGTCGGGGTACTTAATTTAGTATGGAAGATAACAAACCCAACTACTACTTCCTCATGAGCTAAAAACAGTGTCACAAAATGAGAAGTAATTTGAAGGTTTTAAAGGTAGCACATGAAAATTTACTTGAATGGTTTGAAATGCCATGCATAGGAATTTATAGTGGACTCTTTGGAATAACTTGGTTTTCAGGGATTTGGAAGCACGAGCAGCATTCCCGCTCAGTACAAGTGGAGGCTAGCAATAGACTGGGAAGCGACAATCAAGAGAGCAATAACCGTCATAATCATGCTTGCGACAAAACAAAATTAACGAGGCATAAAAGTGATACAAGAACTCTGAGGCAAAATAAATCAGCAAGGCTTAATTGACTTTTTGTTTTTCAGTCATATGCATGCGTGAGCATGTGCCAAGTCAATTCAAATGAATCATTCAGAGGAGGATACCACAATGTCATACCCTTTTATGAATAGAACAATGCAAGCAAACATCAATATAACATGCTACCCACTATTAATAAATTGGAACTGATCATAAGAGAACATGAACTACTAAGCATCCTCTAAATGACATATACCTCACACGAACCAACTAAGCATGTTCACATGGATGAGTATATGTACAAAAATGAAAACAAATAGAGTTCATACCAGCCTCTCACCCCAACTCGAATCGTCGTAAATCGTCATTATTGCTTTTCACTGTGTGGCTTGAATGATATAAAATGATAACCAAGCTCCACTGGAGTCACGGAAGGCTGTCGAACTCTGCAGCAAACTATACAAAACCGAAAAAGAACAACAAATATTTTTGGGTTTTTCGAATCTAAAACAAGAGCAAAAAGAAGCAAGCAACAAAGCAAAATATTTTTGGGTTTTTGAATAACAAACCGAATTTAAACAACTAAGCAAACTAATACTAGAGACTTAAAGGAACAAATAAAGAGAAACAACAGAAATATTTTTGGTCTTTTTGTGTTTTGGAAGCAAAAGCAAAACAAGAAACAACAAAAAGAAAGAAAGAAAATCGAAACATGGATATACAAAGTACCGACAGAAGATGATATATAAATGAGTGAGATGTCGGTATACCTCCCCCCAAGCTTAGGCTTTTGGCCTAAGTGGAGTCAACCCCATGGCGCCCAGGAAGTGGCGATTCCATAGTACGACGAAGAAGGATCCTCGTCCTGATACGAACTGGAGGACGCACCGGGGTAGGTGACGGTGTAGTCCTCAGAGGGTGTCGTGTCCTCGGAGTCGTGCTGCTGGTGGAAACCGAGCACCCTCAACTGCTCGTCCAACTCCTCCTTTGAGCGCGACCAAGGCCTCCTGCGAATATTAAACAATTCGGGCTGGGCAAAGGAACTTTCCTTTCGTCCCCATCAGTGAATAAAACTCTATAAGCAAGGCTTCCTGCACGAGATTTAGCTGTAACAAATTTATGTCTCTCATGGCAGCAAGGTCGAGCCTGAAAGGGGTTAGCAACTCATCACTAGGATCAATAGGAAGGCCTAGATATGCTATAACTGCGAAGCAACTATCCCTCCATAGATGGGTCCACCAGCAGCTAAGCGACGAGCGATGAGAGCACCAAGATTATAAGATGTGTTACCAGTAAGTGCAGCAGCCAGAAAAGCAAGATGATAATTAGAAATGTTGCTGGTGTTCTCCCTACCAAGGATGCTAGTAGCAAGATAATAAGTAAAGTATCTAATGGCAGGGAGCTGAATGTTCCTTATCTTGCCGCGTTGGGCGGTGCGGTCATCATCATTTGTCACCCCTCGGTAAAGTTCCAGCAAATCGTTGGGGCGTCCTTGAATCCTCTTCGTTGTACCTGAAGGAGCAATACCTATGGCAGCACAAAAGTCATCCAAAGTCATGGAAATAGGCCTATCATAAATCTTAAATCCAATGGATGGCTTGAAGACGAGTTGCCAAATTTAAAACTCTCAACAAAAGTTTTGGTGAGCGTATAATATTGGTGGCTTTCATCCTCCATATATGTAGTCAAACCAACCCTCTGGACAAGGAACAAGAAATCATCAAGGAGCCCTGCATCATGCAAAAAGTTAGGGCATGGGAAAGATGATGGGTTTGGAACTCCATCATCCCTCTCATCGCCAATGCTTGGTGCAATGAGATCTTCATTGTAGGACTGCCTAATTCGAGTGGCTGCCCTTGGAGGTCTTGCCACCCTTTGCGAATCCCTCTCAAAGATCTCCCCAAAGGTGTGGTTATGCATTTTCCTTTTCTGAAATTTTTCAACAATCATTATAAAAATTGATTTTGAGACATCTAAATGAAGGGAACTATTGTAGGAACTTGCTAGAGGATTAATCATGCATCAAAACTAATTATTCTAACTTAGAACAAGCATGCAAACTCACTTAACATGTCACCTACAGCAGCAAAATACTCAAGAAATACTCCACTAAACAAAAGTCTACTTGGATATTCGGAGGAGTCACATACCGGAGAACAAATGCCCTAAATCTCAGCAGCAAAGATAGGCTGAGCAAGGAGATCGAAAATCGCGAGCAAGAACAGCAAAACACGGGTTTGAGCAGTGGAAATGTGTTTGGTCGTGAGAGAGGAAGAGGTGGTAGGTGGCTGAGTGAGTGGAGGGCCAGGTGGGGCCCTCACCATGCCACGGCGTGGCCAGATGCCTGCCGCGCCACCATGTGGTGAGGTGGCATGGTGGGTCCCCCTAGTCAGCTCCAGGCACTCCCACGTTGCTCTTTCCAAAATAGGACCAGTGGTATAATTTTTATAAATTTTTGAGAACTTTCAATTTGGACAATTTCTGGGTACTCAAGATAATAAAATCAGGGCAGAAAAAAGATTTTCAAAAGCCAACTCAGCTAAACTTTTACAAACTAAGAAACAATACAGTAGGCAAGACAAGGATGAGGAATAAAATGTTGTTTAGCACATTCATGTATATAAAATGTATTTGTTAACAAGGTTGCTCAAGTCTTGCCACCAAATAAATTTTATGTGACACAAATGAATTAAACATCATGAGACAATCATGTTACCTTGAATTGTATTGATATGGATACAATCATAATGTTTTGATATCCTTCCTGATGATCATATATGGGACAATCAATACTTCCCACTTTGATAGTTCTAAAATTAGAAATTGTATTAACTCCATAAACTTTGTCCACTTTCTTGGGGAAATAAACAGTGTGCTCTTTGTCATTCACATTAAAAGTTACTTTTCCTTTATTGCAATCAATAACAGCGCCTGCAGTATTTAGAAAAGGTCTCCGAAGAATAATAGACATATTATCATCTTCAGGCATTTCAAGCACAACAAAATCAATTAAAATCAAACAATTATTAGCCACTTGAACAGGGACATCGTCACAAATGCCCACAGGAACAACAGTAGATTTATCAGCCATTTGCAAAGATATATCAGTAGGTATCAGCTTATCAAGATAAAGTCTCTTATAAAGAGAGAAAGGCATAACACTAACTCCTGCTCCCAAGTCACATAGAGCAGTTCTAACATAATTGTTTTTTATGGAACAGGCAATGGTTGGTATACCTGGATTGGGAATTTTCCTCTTGTTAGAAACAATATCTTTCATATACTTTGAATAAGAAGGCAATTTAATAGCATCAGTCAAAGGAATTTGCAAGAACAAGGGTTTCATCCAATCACAAAATTTATTATAGTGTTCTTCTTCCTTTGATTTGAGTTTCTTAGCAGGAAAAGGCATTTGCTTTTGGACCCAAGGTTCTCTCTCATTACCATGTTTCTTAGCAATGAAGTCCTCCTTACCATACTTTTTACCTTTAGTATGCTTTTCAGGTTCCTCTTCAATTTCTTCTTTATGATCAGAATCATCATTCTTATCATTACCATTGTTATGCTCATTACCACTTTCAGTTTCAGCATCAGAAATAGATATACTATTAGGATCATTAATAGGTTCAGAGGATTCTACAACAGTTTTATCTTTCTTCTTCTTTTTCTTAGAAGGAGTACTAGTTTCATTAACTTGTTGAGAATCTTGTTCAATTCTTTTAGGATGCCCCTCGGATATAAAGGATCCTGAGTAGAAATACCTCCTCTAGTTGTTACTTCACAAACATGTTTCTCTTTATCCCTAGAGGCATTAACTAACAGATCTTTTTGCACTTTGGTGAGTTGATCAATTTGAGTTTGAACCATATGAAAATGTTTAATAAGCATCTTAACATCATTGGAGGTTCTCTCCACAATATCATGCAATTTACTAATAGCTTGAGAATTCTCATTTAAATGATTTTCAACTCTCATATTAAAGTTATCTTGCTTAACAATATAATTATCAAACTCATCTAAGCATTTATCATGAGGTTTAGAGTAGGGAATATCTCTATCATCAAACCGTTGGAGAGAGTGTACCTCAATTATGGATGAATGGGGAATTGGCTTACATAATTCTTCTATAGGAGGAAGATTCTTCACATCTTCAGATTTAATGCCCTTTTCTTTAAGAGTTTTCTTGGCTTCCCTCATCACTTCATCATTTAATTCAATTATCCCTCTCTTCTTTGGTGTTGGTGTTGGTGTTGGGGTCGGCTCAGGTAAGGTCCAATCATCATGATTTTGGCTTATTTTAGCCAATAATTTCCTCAGCTTCATCCGGAGTCCTTTTCCTGAAAACACAACTGATGCGTGTAAAGCACACGTTCGTCAGGAGACTCAAGTGTAAGGTTTGATGAGTATAGCAGCAAGTTTTCCCTCGGTTAAGAAACCAAGGTTATCAATCCAGTAGGCGATCGACGATGTTCTGAAGGTGTCAACGACGTCAGAAAACTTCTGGTGCGTAGGGGAGATGGAGTTCCCCGACGGTTGACTTGGAACCTGCACACAAGACAATCAAACTACTTTGCCCCAACGAATCGGTGAGGGTGTCAATCTCACCGCCTTGCTGAAAACAAAGGATTAGACGTATAGTGTGGAAAATGATGTTTGTTTGCAGAGAATGTAAAAGAACAATGATTGCAGTAGATTGTATTTCAGATGTAAAAGAATGGACCGGGGTCCACAGTTCACTAGTGGTGTCTCTCCATAATAAAATACTAACATGCTGGGTGAACGAATTACAGCTGGGCAATTGATAAAATAAAGAGGTGCATAACAATGCATATACAAGTCATGATGATCACTATGAGATTTATTTGGGCATTACGACAAAGTACACAGACCGCCATCCAGCATGCATCTGTGCCTAAATAGTCCACCTTCAGGTTAGCATCCGCACCCCTTCCAGTATTAAGTTGCAAGCAACAGACAATTGCATTAAGTATGGTGCATAATGTAAACAATACAAATATCCTTAGACAAAACATTGCTGTTTTACCCCTAGTAGCAACAGCACATCCACAACCTTAGAACTTTCTGTCACTGTCCCAGATTAAATGGAGGCATGAACCTACTATCTAGCATAAATACTCTCTCTTGGAGTTACAAGCATAAACTTGGCCAGAGCCTACACTAATAACGGAGAGCATGCAAGATCATAAACAACATATATATAATAGATCAATAATCAACTTGACATAGTATTCAATACTCATCGGATCCCAGCAAACACAACATGTAGCATTACAATAAGATGATCTTGATCATGATAGGCAGCTCATAAGATCTAAACATGATGGCACAAAAGGAGAAGACAACCATCTAGCTACTGCTATGGACCCATAGTCCATTGATGAACTACTCACACATCACTCCGGAGGCGGGCATGGCGATGTAGAGCCCTCCGGTGATGATTTCCCTCTCCGGCAGGGTGCCGGGAAGAGCTTCAGGAACCCCCGAGTTAGGGTTGACGGCGGCGGCAACGGATGTTTTCTGGAATAATGGCTCGGTGTTTTAGGGTTTTCGCGTCTGGAAGAATAAATAGGCGAAGGGGCGGCAACGGTGGATCCACGAGGCTCGCTCCCCACCTGGTGGCGCGGCAGGGGGCCCACCCGCGCCATGGGGTGGGGACCGCGCCTCGCTGCCTCCCTTCGTCTCTCCTTCGGACTTCTGGAACGTGTCGGGAAAAATAGGAACTTTGCAATTTGTTTCGTCCGATTCCGAGGATATTTCCAGAACAGCTTTTCTGAAACCAAAAACAGCAGAAAACAGGAACTGGCACTGTGGCATCTTGTTAATAGGTTAGTCCCAGAAAATGCATAAAAATGCTATGAAGTGTGAATAAAACATGTAGCAATTGGTATGTAACATCCCAAGTTTTTCAAAAAGTTGAAAAATCAGAAAAATTTAAAACTTTTGAAAACTATGATGTATTTTGCTTTGAAAAGAAAATTCATGCATGCATTCATCATCATATAGCATTGTTGCATTTGTATATTTCAAAAGTGGGAATTATAATTCCACTTAAAAACATATTTGAGAAAATATATCAAAGGGACAATTTATGTCCTATATATTATTTTGACTTTTCTTGTTTAAATGTTATGTTTATTGTTGGTTCTGAATTGTTTGTTTTGTTGAACGTGGTTGTAAAATAAATTATCTTTCAAATAATTACAATTGTGGTGTTTTATTTTATTTTTAGCCACCAAAACTTTGTTTTAAAACCTATTTCTAAACTTGACATTAAGTGTCAATATATGCCTTTAAAACATTTTCTACAAAATTTATTTTGAGAAAGTTTTGGAAAAGTGTTTTGGAAGGTGTTAAATGAAAGACCTTGTTTTTACAAATTTATAGCATCTGGTTTTAATTCATTTGGAATTATAAATCAAAAGTTATAAAGTTTTCATATTTTACAAAAGATTTCAGAACAAAAAAAAACGAATCGGCTACCTGCCGCACAGAGCAACACGCAGCAGCCCACGGCCCAACTTTCCCTCTCTCTCACTTCCACACGGGCCCCACACAGGACGCCAGCGACGACGTCATCAGCTTCAACCTCCCGTGCAAGAAAACAACACCGAAACCCTAACCAAATCCGGCACGATATCGTTGGATTTGTTGCGATTTGCTCGCACCCGTGCCCTCCATATAAACCCCACGTCCGCTGCAGTATTTGCCCCCAAAAACCCTAGCCAATACGCCCCCAGGTTACCCGCAATCACCGCCGCCGTCCGCCACTGCCGCCGGCGAAGCTTCGTCGATTCCGGCGTACTGCGTCGACCCCGAGCCCTCCCTCTTGTATCATTCTTCCTATTTTTCTCGTGCGCATCTAATGGGCATGGTCCCTTCTTGTTTCGTGCATTAGATCGACGCATCCATCCTCAACCGAAGCAAGCCGCCGCCGTCCTCTACTCCAGCGAGCACTAGAGGAAGAAGCAGAGCACGCACGCGACCCCGACCTCGCCATCAAGCTTGCCTTAACCTCCTGCATCCCGTGGTATGCCCTGCGATTCCCATCCCCCTCATGTTCGCCGTCTCCGTGTACGCCGGCGATGGCGCCACCGTAGATGTTAGGTCACCGGCATAAGTCCGGCGAGAAGCGCCGCTAGTTTATGGTCAATGCGGTCTGGGTTGATGGATCTAGATCCAACGGACCCTGTTAGATCCGTCCGTGAGAAGGGGTATCGGCGAATCAGAGGCCGCCACGTCGACGCTTCGTCAGCATCTCCGTCAGCAGCCCAGTCAGCATCCTGTCAGCGGTCAACGCCTCGTCAGCGCCAGCGTGGAGGAGATTTTCTCTGTTTTATTTCTATTTGGCGATTTTGCAGAAACGTCCCTGTAGATTAGATCTATCACTACTTCTTATTGGCTCGGCCAATTTTTGCAAACTTTATATTTCTGGAAAGCTTATGACATGTAGAAACTTTTGGCAGAATTAGTTTTATGTTTTGTCAAACTTATTTTGGTTCAATTTTAAAAATGGTTGTTTAAGTAAATTTGACTTAACTTAAATTTAAAAATTGATTTTTTGGGCAAATCCAATTGCTTTAACTTTGTTTAATTAATGCTTGGCCGTAGGAATACTCTACTATTTTGTAAAAGTATTTCCTATGATTTTTGTAATTAATATTGATTAAATGCTTTTAGGTGTTATTTTAATAATTAAAATTGATTAAAATTATTTTCTTCATCTATTCGACTAATAAAATGACTTAGTCATATTTTGATCACTAAAAGTACTTAGAAATATTTTGCCACTCCAAACAAAGTAATTCTTTTCCTTAGAAAATATTTGATAATTATTTGACAACACTTTTCCTTAGAAATTTTCTTAGAAAATTTCAACACCTTAAAAGTGCTAAATCTTTTCCTTAGAAAAATTTAGCATCCTGAAAACTTATTTTGTTTCCCTTAGGAAATGTTCTAAGTACTTGCTACCACAAAAGTTTGTCCTTAGAAGAATTATCAACTTATGCTTTGCATACTGTCCTTAGAAAATCTGGCACCTCTTATTTTGTTAACTTTGCCATAGAAATTATTCTTGACTTATTGTTTGACCCTTGGTCCTTAGTTATTTTGGACCATCTTTCATTGCTTGCATTCCTTAGAATAATTTCATGGCATGGCATGCATTCCAGTCCTTAGAAATGTTTTGGTACTTCTTACATGACTTCCTCCTTAGAAATTTTGAGGATGCATGTTAGCCCTTTTAACCCCTCTAGTCAAAAAAAAAAAACCACTAAGTTAGAAATTAGTGGAACAATGAAGGACCAAAGAAGGACTTAGCATGATAACAAGACTCCAGAAGCATCTCCAAGAAGAAAGGACTTAGAAGAAATCAAGAGGAAGTTCATGAAGACCAACCAACTACATTTTCCAAGTCTTCCTTCCCTTTTTTCTCTTTTCTTCCTTCTTCTCTTAAACATCATGGTGGCTAAGTTATATCCAAAATCAACTTTCTGCCAACATCATCAAGTCTTCAGAATCAACAAGTCCACAAAGTGCAATGAAGGCATCACATCAAGTAAAACTACAAGGAAGCAAGGAGAAGATTTTTGGAAGACCAACTACTTCTTTCTTTCTATCTTCTCTTCTTCTATTTTGTCTCACTTTGGACATAGACCAAGTCCTTGGTGTTTAAGACTAAGTTCATAGAATGCTTTTTGAAGACCATTGAAGATCAATTAAGCTACAAAGGAGTTGAAGATATTTTGAAGATTCAACTTGTGAAGACTTGGAGTAACCTTACAACTTTTCAAGTTGTTGTTTTATCGAGTTTACTTTAGGCTCAACCTTGATCTTGACCTTGCCTTAGCTAAATGGGATACTGTTCTTTATGTCTTTCCCTTATTTTGTTTGCATGTCTTTCATACCATAGTTATTTGTGTCATCCTGCATCTCATGCATATCATATTTTTCTAAGTGTTGCATTTATGATTGTGTGTTTATTTGTGATTTATTTGACTTGTCAGAAATTCCGGAGAGAGACGAAAGTGGTTGCAACTGCTACTACTACACTCCTGTTTGCCAAGGCAAGTGGCACACCCTCATGAATTTTCTAAGTATTTTTACTATGCATGACTTAGAATATTTCTTTATATGCATGTGTTGGATAGTATTGCTATGCTAAACCTACTATCTCCTTTATACTAGTTGTGTCTAGCACCCATGATAACTTAGTAGAAATTGATGCTATGCAAAAGTGCTTTATTGAAATGTTAAATTCTACTAAGTTAAAATGAATCACCTGGGTGGATTTGGTATTGACTGGATGACGAGAGTTGAGTGTTGTCCCGAAGGGATATTCACTTGTGGTTTGCCACCCAGGAACAAAGGGACCAAAGTTTTCTCTAAGTGATGATGCTTCCAGTGCAGCCATTGGTCATATGGGCTCTGTCTTGATCGAATAAGTTGTGTGGACTCACCCCGGCTTGACAGGTGGTGGTAGAGGATTGTAGGTTGGAGCGCGTCAGGCCAGTATGGGGTGGGAAAATGCTTCCGAAGGATCTCGTCTTAACCTTCTTCTTTTCCCCTATCACTATTGGAGTGTGGGGATAGTTTGGGTTGGTTAAGTCTAATGGTGAAAGTGCACAACCTCTGCAGAGTGACAAACTAAGTACTTAGCCGTGTCCCCGGTTACGGACAATTGAAGCAGCTGATCAAGGATGGCAACGGAGGCTCCCAACATCTTATTTCTCTAAGTAAAATTTTGATGGGTGAACAAGGGTAGAAGAGACTATGGATTTTATGCCATATTGTCTCAAACATTTGAAGAAAATGTTTTACAAAGTGTTAGGCAAAATTGGCTTTTATGCAAAATAGCCTTGAACTCCACCAGCCAAATATGCATATAGGCTATAGAGTTATTCCATTAAGTGTCCACATAGTGTCACTTGCCAGATCCATTTTTAATGGTATCTGACCCACTCTGTTGCAAAATTTTATTTGTTGCAGATTGTTCTGACGACGAGTGAGTTTTCGTTAAGGTTTCGAGTCTGCAACCAACATGTTTTCGCCTGTGGCACATGCAAAGGATGAGGACTCCATGAAGATTATTATTTCCGCTGCTTTACTCTTTCAAAGCTAGCTTCGTGCTATGCAAGTTGTAACGAATATTTTTCCAAGTACTGGATCCACGTGTAATAATTGATACAATGTTGTGATATTTCATCTTAGACTGTGTGTGCAAATGAATCGATCCAGGGGTTTGCACTATACACAGGTACCTTGCCAATTTCTAAGTGCAGGTACGCTACATGGTATAATACAAGCATGGAACACAAGAAATTATAGATACGTTGGAGACGTATCAAGCATCCCCAAGCTTAGTTCTACTCGTCCTCGAGTAAGTAAAACGATAACAACAAATAATTTCTGAAGTGACATGCTACCACATAATCTTGATCAAATAATATTGTAAAGCATGTGAGCTGAGATCAAATCATTCAAAGCAAAGGTCTATAATTGATATTCAATAAGAGATGACAAAGCAAGATAGTTAAACAAGCTAAAACTTTTCATGAACTATTGCTTTAAAGACATGAAACCGTACAAGGTTCATTAGAGATGTTTTAAGTATCCAATGTAGGAGTTCTATCCTTCAATTCCAAGCATCAAGTAATCTTTCACAACATAGAAGGATTCAGCCAAGTAAATATAAACATGAACGTCATGAATCAACTGTTTCGAAGTCTACTCAACCGACGAGCAAGCATTTGGTATTGGCACCGGATGTTATGGCTAAAAGAACATTAATGGGGTTTGGAAGGCCAAAGGAAGAAAGTCTCACAAAGCTATAAGTGATCATTAGACAAGAGGAAGTCTTATAATCGAAGCTATGTAAGGAGTAGTGATTGCCATGCAACGGATGCACATAGAGCTATATGTGTATGAAAGCTCTCCAATGGAACTAGTGGGGGTGCATCCAACTTGGTTGCTCATGAAGACCTAGAGCACTTTTGAGGAAGCTCATCATTGGAATATACAACCCAAGTTCTATAGTGTAAATTCCCCACATAGTTATACTAGTAAAACATGAAAACTCTCTCACATGGAGTATAGGTGCTAAACATGAGCACAAATGATGACTATGAATATGCAGGTGCTAAAACATGAGCACAAGTGTGGATAAAGGATAGTAATGTTGCCCCCTTTTTTTTTTTCTTTTTTTTCTTTTTCCTTTTTCTATTTTTTTTTTTTTCTGTTTCTCTTTTCGATGGCCTCCATGGCTCTTTTCACTTTTAGGGGCAACATCTAATATGACAACACACTTTTTGGTACAAATAACTCATAACGAACAAAACATGATGTATGAAACTGTATGCCTCTGCCAGTGTAGCAGGATATGCAATGATCTAGCGTAACATGGGTAAACCGCACATCAGCTGTATAGAATCATGCAAAGCAATATATAATGATAAATGACAACAAGTCATGTAATGTAAGATGGAAGTTGCATGGCAATATATCTCGGAACAGCTATGGAAATGTTGTGGTAGGTAGGTATGGTGGCTGTTTTGAGGAAGATGTATGGGCTTATGTGTAGGAGAACAAGAGAAAGTCCTCCCACGGGTTTGGATGTACTGGCGAAGTATGCACAACTCTCAATGTGAGCAGAAGGCAATGCACAGCACCGAAGAGGCTAGCAAATTTGGATGGTGGAAGTGCCAAAAACCGTAGCTTAACATTAGTCAAAAAAACTCACAAGCTTATTGCAAACAACTAGCAGGTTCAACATTAAGAGCATGATTAAAATTACTCCAAGAAGGGCCGTTCACGGCGGTACAAGTACCCCGCTAGATCCCTCGACCTTCAGCACAACTTAGTTATTACGAATCACTTTTAGACATGGAAAGCTATCAAGTCCAACTACACCTTCAACAATTTTAGTAGAGTTTGTAGTACGGTACAAGCTTAAAGACAACAATCCACTAATGATTTTAACTTAACTAACCAGCAAGCTTTACCATCTAAATATCTCAAAACATTTGCAAAGAATCAAGTATCAAAGTTCAATGATCTACAAGATTATGCAAGTTTATTCATTACCACTACCACATGCAGCATTTTCTGAACCAACACATCAACCAAGCAACTCTCCAAGTAATTTACAAATGAAACAAGAGAGTACTTTCCTCAAGAATTAACAGCTCTAAAAGAGATGCATGAAAAACAGGAGCTAAAAGCATAGCAGTAGCTAGATAAGAATACTCAAAAGATATAAGTGAAGAATATGAGTATTCACATGAAAAAGCGGAGCGTGTCTCTCTCCCACACAAGAATGCTAGGATCCAACTTATTCAGAAAATAAAAACAACAAAGCAAAAATAAAAGCACACAGACGCTCCAAGTAAAATACATAAGATGTGGAAGAATAAAAATATAGTTTCACTAGAGATGACCTGATAGTTGTTGATGAAGAAGGGGATGCCTTGGGCATCCCCAAGCTTAGACGCTTGAGTCTTCTTGAATATTGCTGGGGTGACCCACGGGGGCATCCCCAAGCTTAGGCTTTTCACTCTTCTTGATCACATCATATCATCCTTCTCGCTTGCTCCTTGAAAACTTCCGCCACACCAAACTCAAAGTAATTCTCATTAGAGGGTTAGTGCATAATCAAAAATTCACATGTTCTACTGTGACACAATCATTACCAAAGCTTCTGGACATTACTACAGCCACTGATGTTTTATGGAGCAAAGAAATCCAATCAAACATAGTAAAAGAGGCAATGCAAAATAAAAGGCAGAATCTGTCAAAAACAGAACAGTCTGGAAAGACGAATTTTTTCGAGGCACTTAACTTGCTCAGATGCGAAAAATCAAAACTAATGAAAGTTGCGTACATATATAAGGATCATGCGTGATTTTTTCAGAATTTTTCGATTTTTCTGGAGTGCATACAGCTCAAAACGGTGGACAGCAAAAATCTGTCACTGCGCAGAAATCCAAATTTAGCATCAACTTTCAACTAGAGACTTTACTTGGCACAACAATGCAATAAAATAAAGATACAAAGGAGTTGCTACAGAAGTAAACAACACCTTGACTCAAAATAAAATAAAATGACAGAAAATAAAAAGGTGGGTTGTCTCCCATAAGCGCTTTTCTTTAACGCCTTTCAGCTAGGCGCAGAAAGTGAAAATCAAGTGTTCTCAAGAGAAGAAGCATCAACATCATAATTTGTTCTAATAATAGAATCAAAAGGCATCTTCATTCTCTTTCTAGGGAAGTGTTCCATACCTTTCTTGAGAGGGAATTGATACTTAATATTCCCCTCTTTCATATCAATAATAGCACCAACAGTTCGAAGAAAGGGTCTTCCCAAAACAATAGGACAAGATGCATTGCATTCAATATCCAAAACAACAAAATCAACGGGGACAAGGTTATTGTTAACCGTAATATGAACATTGTCAATTCTCCCCAAAGGTTTCTTCATAGAGTTATCAGCAAGATGAACATCCAAATAACAGTGTTCCAAAGGTGGCAAGTCAAGCATATCATAAAGTTTCTTAGGCATAACAGAAATACTTGCACCAAGATCACATAAAGCATTACAATCAAAATCATTCACTTTCATTTTAATGATGGGCTCCCAACCATCTTCCAACTTCCTAGGGATAGAAGCTTCAAGTTTTAATTTCTCTTCCCTAACTTTCATGAGAGCATTTGTAATATGTTTTGTAAAAGCCATGTTTATAGCACTAGCATTAGGACTTCTAGCTAGCTTTTGCAAGAACATAATAACTTCAGAAATGCTACACCATCAAAATCAAAATCATTATGATCAAAAGTAATGGGACCATTGCCTCCAATACTTCGAAAAATTTCAGCACTTTTATCAGAAACAGTTTCAGCAGTTTTAGGCAATTTTGCATGCTTTATAGTAGAAGTGGAAACATTGCCAACACCAATAACATTACCATTGATAGTAGGAGGTTTATAACATGTGATGCTTCAGCATTACTAGTGGTGGTAATAGTACAAACTCGAGCTATACTATTCTTTCTATCAATTTCAGCTTCTCTTTCCCACCTAGCATGCAATTCAGCCAACATCCTAATATTGTTGTCAATTTTAACTTGGATGGCATTTGCTGTAGCAAAAGACTTAGTATCTTTAACCTCATTAGGCATAACTTTCAGTTTCAAAAGATCAACATCAAGAGCAAGACTATCAACTTTGGAAGCAAGAACATCAATTTTACCAAACTTTTCCTCAAGATTTGTTAAAAGCAGTTTGTGTATTGATAAATTCTTTAAGCATGACTTCAAGATCAGAGGGTACACTCCTACTATTGTTGTAAGAATTACCATAAGAATTACCAAAACCACTACCACTATTAGAAGGATATGGCTTATAGTTGTTATTACCAAAATTATTCCTATAAGCATTGTTGTTGAAATTGTTATTTTTAATGAAGTTCACATCAACATGCTCTTCTTGAGCAACCAATGAAGCTAAAGGAACATTATTAGGATCAACATGAGATTTACCACTCACAAGCATAGACATAATGACATCAATCTTTTCACTCAAGGAAGAAGTTTCTTCAACAGAATTTACCTTCTTACCTTGAGGAGCCCTTTCAGTGTGCCATTCGGAGTAGTTGATCATCATATCATCAAGAAGCTTTGTTGCTGCACCCAAAGTGATGGACATAAAGGTCCCTCCAGAGCCGAATCCAACAAATTCCTTGAAGAAAAATTTAATCCTGCATAAAAGGTTTGGATGATCATCCAAGCAGTCAGTCCATGGGTAGGACAATTCTTTACCAAAGATTTCATTCTTCCCATGCTTGGGCAACATGTTCATTATCAAATTGCTTGAAGTTCATAATGCTACTTCTCAAAGATATAATTTTAGCAGGAGGATAATATTTTCCAATGAAAGCATCTTTGCATTTTGTCCATGAATCAATACTATTTCTAGGCAAAGATAACAACCATTCTTTAGCTCTTCCTCTCAAAGAGAAAGGAAATAATTTCAGTTTTATAATATCCCCATCTATATCCTTATACTTTTGCATTTCACAAAGTTCAACAAAATTATTAAGATGGGCAGCAGCATCATCAGTACTAACACCAGAAAATTGCTCTTTCATAACAAGATTTAATAGAGCAGGTTTAATTTCATAAAAGTCTGCTTTAGAAGCAGGTGGAGCAATAGGAGTGCATATGAAATCATTATTATTTGTGCTTGTGAAGTCACACAACTTGGTGTTCTCAGGAGTACTCATTTTAGCAAAACAAAACTAGGCCGAAAATAAAAAGTAAAACAAGTAACTAATTTTTTTGTGTTTTTGATATAAAGAAAGCAAACAAGACAAAATAAAAATAAAGTAAGCAAGACAAAAAAAAGTAAAGAGATTGGAAGTGAGAGACTCCCCTTGCAGGAACACTTCGATCTCCCCGGCAACGGCGCCAGAAAACTTGCTTGATGCGTGTAAAGCACACGTTCGTCAGGAGACCTCAAGTGTAAGGTTTGATGAGTATAGCAGCAAGTTTTCCCTCGGTTAAGAAACCAAGGTTATCAATCCAGTAGGAGATCGACAATGTTCTGAAGGTGTCAACGGCGTCAGAAAACTTCTGGTGCGTAGGGGAGATGGAGTTCCGACGGTTGACTTGGAACCTGCACACAAGACAATCAAACTACTTTGCCCCAACGAATCGGTGAGGGTGTCAATCTCACCGGCTTGCTGAAAACAAAGGATTAGACGTATAGTGTGGAAAATGATGTTTGTTTGCAGAGAATGTAAAAGAACAATGATTGCAGTAGATTGTATTTCAGATGTAAAAGAATGGACAGGGGTCCACAGTTCACTAGTGGTGTCTCTCCATAATAAAATACTAACATGCTGGGTGAACGAATTACAGCTGGGCAATTGATAAAATAAAGAGGTGCATAACAATGCATATACAAGTCATGATAATCACTATGAGATTTATTTGGGCATTACGACAAAGTACACAGACCGCCATCCAGCATGCATCTGTGCCTAAATAGTCCACCTTCAGGTTAGCATCCGCACCCCTTCCAGTATTAAGTTGCAAGCAACAGACAATTGCATTAAGTATGGTGCATAATGTGAACAATACAAATATCCTTAGACAAAGCATTGCTGTTTTACCCCTAGTAGCAACAGCACATGCACAACATTAGAACTTTCTGTCACAGTCCCAGATTAAATGGAGCCATGAACCTACTATCTAGCATAAATACTCTCTCTTGGAGTTACAAGCATAAACTTGGCCAGAGCCTACACTAATAACGGAGAGCATGCAAGATCATAAACAACATATATATAATAGATCAATAATCAACTTGACATAGTATTCAATACTCATCGGATCCCAGCAAACACAACATGTAGCATTACAATAAGATGATATTGATCATGATAGGCAGCTCACAAGATCTAAACATGATGGCACAAAAGAAGAAGACAACCATCTAGCTACTGCTATGGACCCATAGTCCAGAGATGAACTACTCACACATCACTCCGGAGGTGGGCATGGCGATGTAGAGCCCTCCGGTGATGATTCCCTTCTCCGGCAGGGTGCCGGGAAGAGCTTCAGGAACCCCCCGAGTTAGGGTTGACAGCGGCGGCGGCGGCGGATGTTTTCTGGAATAATGGCTCGGTGTTTTAGGGTTTTCGCGTCTGGAAGAATAAATAGGCGAAGGGGCGGCGTCGGTGGAGCCACGAGGCTCGCTCCCCACCTGGTGGCGTGCTGGCGCTAAGTTGACGAGGAAATATATTGCGGTGTTGCTTCTATCTCCCCGGCAATGGCGCCAGAAAATATGCTTGATGCGTGTAATGTCACACGTCTGTTGAGAACCCCAAGAGGAAGGTATGATGAGTGCAGCAGCAAGTTTTCCCTCAGTATGAAACCAAGGTTTATCGAACCAGTAGGAAAACGAGGTTGCTTCGAAGGTGTTGGTGAAGGAGTGTAGTGCGGCGCAACACCAGGGATTCCGGTGCTAACGTGGAACCTGCACAACACAATCAAATTACTTTGCCCCAACTTAACAGTGAGGTTGCCAATCTCACCGGCTTGCTGAAAACAAAGGGTTAAACGTATCATATGGAAGATGATGTTTGTTTGCATAAAACAGTAGAGAACAATGATTGCAGTAGATTGTATTTCAGATGTAAAAGAATGGACCGGGGTCCACAGTTCACTAGTGGTGTCTCTCCAATAAGATAACTAACATGCTGGGTAAACAAATTACAGCTGGGCAATTGACAATTGATAAGTGCATAAAACATGCATGTGCGAGTTGTGGTGTCTACTATGAGATTCATTTGGGCATTACGACAAAGTACATAGACCGCTATCCAGCATGCATCTATGCCTAAATAGTCCACCTTCCGGTTAACATCCGTACCCCTTCCAGTATTAAGTTGCAGGCAACAGACAATTGCATTAAGTAATGTGCATAATGTAAACAATACATTCATCCTTGAATAAAGCATTGCTGTTTTACCCCTAGTGGCAACAACACATCTACAACCTTAGAACTTGCTGTCACTATCCCAGGTTAAATAGAGGTTGAACCCAACTATCATGCATAAATACCCCCTCTTGGAGTCACAAGTATTCACTTGGCCAAGGCTTCAACAAGTAACGGAGAGCATGCAAGATCACAAATGACATAGACATGATAATATAATATTCAGCTCCACATAGGTATCAATATAAGTCAGATCCCAGCAAACACAACATGTAGCATTACAATAAGATGATCTTGATCATGATAGGCAGCTCACAAGATCTAAACATGATGGCACAAGTGGAGAAGACAACCATCTAGCTACTGCTATGGACCCATAGTCCAAGGATGAACTACTCACACATCACTCCGGAGGTGGGCATGGCGATGTAGAGCCCTCCGGTGATGATTCCCCTCTCCGGCAGGGTGCCGGGAAGAGCTTCAGAACCCCCGAGTTAGGGTTGACGACGGCGGCGGCAGCGAATATGTTCTGGATGAAAGGCTTGGTGTTTTAGGGTTTTCACGTCTCGGGGAATAAATAGGCGAAGGGGCGATGTCGGCGGACCCCCGAGGGGCCCAAACCACCAGGCGGCGCGGTGGGCCCCCCTGCCGCGCCGGCCTGTGGTTTGGCCACCTCGTGGCTAATCTTCGTCTCTCCTTCGGACTCCGTGTACGTGTTGGAAAAATAGGGACGTGGCCTTTTGTTTCGTGCAATTCCAAGAATATTTCCAGAAGTAACTTTCTGAAACCAAAAACAGCAGAAAACAGGGAACTGGCACTGTGGCATCTTGTTAATAGGTTAGTCCCAGAAAATGCATAAAAGTGATATGAAGTGTATATAAAACATGTAGCAAATGGTATAATATAAGCATGGAACAACAGAAATTATGGATACGTTTGAGACGTATCATGGCGCAGCAGGGGGCCCACCCGCGCCATGGGGTGGGGACGGCGCCTCGTTGCCCCCCTTCGTCTCTCCTTCGGACTTCTGGAACGTGTCGAGAAAAATAGGAACTTTGCAATTTGTTTCGTCCGATTCCGAGGATATTTCCAGAACAGCTTTTCTGAAACTAAAAACAGCAGAAAACAGGAACTGGCACTATGGCATCTTGTTAATAGGTTAGTCCCAGAAAATGCATAAAAATGCTATGAAGTGTGAATAAAATATATAGCAATTGGTATAATATAAGCATGGAACACAAGAAATTATAGATACGTTGGAGACGTATCAACAACCAGCACAACTATCCAGGTATGTCCTAGATTCAGAAGTTAGTCCATTATAAAATATATCAAGAAGTTCATTTTTAGCCAATTGATATCCAGGCTGAGCTCTAATTAAAGAACAAAACCTTGACCAAGATTCAGACATTTTCTCTCCTTCAACCTGTTTGAAGTTAAAAATTCTCTTCAAGGCAGCATGTTGAGCACTAGCAGGAAAATATTTCTGAAAGAAAGCATTAAGCAAACCAATAGGACTATCAATAGAACCAGGAGACAGATTATTATACCAAGTTTTAGCTTCATCTTTCAGTGAGAAAGGAAAAAATTTAGTAACAAAATAACTGCGTTTCTTTATATCATCAGAAAACAAACTACTCAGAGTAGAGAGCTCATTCATGTGTTCTACAGCAATTTCATTTTCAGCACCACAAAAAGGTTCTTTCTCAACAATGGATATATGTGACAAATCAAGAGAGAAGTCATAATCCTTATCTTTAATGTTTATGGGAGATGTGGCAAATTTAGCATCAGGAGACAGTTGATATCTAACAGCATGTTTTGCAAGAAGATTTTTCATATTGATTGCACCACTAGTAGCATGACATTCATCAATAAAGTCATCATTAAGTTCCAGTTTCATCAAGATCATCACAGGTATAATCCCTCAACTCAGGTGAATCAACAGGGGTAGTGGGACTTCCACTAGGTGTTTCAGCATTATCAATTTGTTTAGATTTAGCAATTGTAGCATCTAGAAAGGGACCTAAAGAACCACTTTCATCAAGAACAGTAGAAGCATCATCAAAATTATCAGAAGCATTTTCAGATTTAGCAGAAGTAACAGTGCGTGTAGCTTGTGGTGGTGTAATAAGTTGACTCATCACAGATGGTGAATCAAGAGCAGCAGAGGTACTCAGAGTTGTACCTTTCCTTGTAGCGGATGGCAGTATGCGGACCTTCTCATCACGAGTTTTACCCATGATGAATTAATTGCAGCGAACAATATCACTCTCAGGTGAGCTTATAGATAGAGCTATGCTCCCCGACAACGGTGCCAGAAAATAGTCTTGATGACCCACAAGTATAGGGGATCGCAACAGTCTTCGAGGGAAGTAAAACCCAATTTATTGATTCGACACAGGGGGAGACAAAAAATATTTATAAGCCTTAACAACCGAATTGTCAGTTCAGATTCACCTGGAAATAGACTTGCTCGACATAGATTATCAGTAGCAACAGGTTTATAGTAGTAACAGTAGTGAAATAATAGCAGCAGTGAAATAAAGACATCTGGATTAAAACACTGTAGGCATAGGGATGGATGAACAGGCGTTGCATGGATAAGATAATTCATATAATAATCAAGACAAAGGTATTTGCAGATAAATAAAGATAAAGCATCCATGTACTAAGTAACCATAGGCATGTGTTCCATAAATAGTCGTACGTGCTCGCAATGAGAAACTTGCACAACATCTTTTGTCCTACCAGCCCATTTGCAGCGGGGCCTCAAGGGAAACTACTGATAATTAAGGTACTCCTTTTAATAAAGTACCGTAGCAAAGCATTAACACTCCGTGAACACATGTGATCCTCACATCAAAGCCATCCCCTCCGGTTGTCCCAATTGCTGTTGAAAGTGCATGTGTTGCCCCATGCGTGGTTTTGGTAATTAATGACAATCCTTATGGACTAATGTTTGCATTGAGATATACTTGTAGATCTTGTCCATAGGAAATGATTGGAGTTCATGTGTTGGACTCTAAAAGATTACATGATGATCAATGCTCTACTCAAGGGTTTATATGAAGAATGGTCATGTGTAGAGAAGATGAAGTGCAAGTTCAAGTTCAATATGATCCATCTCGGAAGATGTCATTTGATTGAAGCTTGCAAAGGAGACATGAAGACGGAGCTTGGCGAGACTCTCCCATAATGGTGAATTGGGGAGCATTTGGAGAAGTCTTCATCAAGCATTTGCTAGCAAGCATAATCAAGAAAGGTGTTCCAACTTGAGAGAGTCAAGACCGTCATCATCGAGCTCAAGTGGAATGCGCAAGGCAAAGGTATGATCTTGATAGGTTTCTATTTTACCGGCCTCATGTTGTTAGTGGGAGACCGGGTTGTAGGATAGATGGCGTACTATCAAGAGGGGCTCTCAAGTGAGTAACTTGGTCGCATCTTTGTGGAGAGCTCAAACCTTTGCATTCTTGGCATTACATCTTTCTTGGTTCTTATATGGCTTTTCTCCTTGTTGGGTTTTGGTGCTTATCGTGATCTTCATGACAAGCCCAAGTTCTTCGAAAACGGATTTCTTATGGAAAACTTGTTGCGTTTTCGTGTTGGAAATATTATCGGTTTATCCTTGAGGAAAGTTCCACACCTTCCAATGTGTGCCAACTTAACTCTCGGCGTTATCTTTACAACAAAGTTGGTTTCATCTCATTTGGAGTTTTCTCGCAAAAGTTATTGAGTTTGCAGTTTTGCTGTTCTCCAGGCCGGAGTCTCTGGCCTCGGGAGGCTCAGGGGCCGGAGTCTTCGCCCCCCAGTTTTCGTGCAAAGAGAGCCAGAGGACGGCACTCTCTGTATGGGGGTCCGGAGTGACCCCGGATTCACTGCGGAGTCTCCGTGCCCAAAGGCCGGAGTCTCCGGCCTCAAGGGCCAGAATCTCCGGTCCTTCCAGGCCGGAGTCTCCGGTGTAAGTTGGCTGCAACGGCTCTTTTTCTGGGAGGGGTATAAATACCCCTCCACCTACCTCCAGCCAGCCAGCTCTTCCAAGCACGTTTTTCCCCCTCTCTCACCTCCATTGTTGACCTTGGAAAGTTTGCCCCTCTCCCAATTCCTCCCATGATTCTTGCATATCTTTGAGGGATTCGAGAGAGGAGATCTAGATCTACATTTCCACCAATCAATCTCTCCTCTAAGTGAGGGGAACCTACTGGATCTAGTTCTTGGAGTTCTTGTGTGGTTCTCCTCTTTGTTCTTCCTCTCTTATTCCCCCATAAGCATTTGTTGCTTTGTTAGAATTTGAGAGTGGAGGATTTGAGCACTTGTGCTCTTGCCTTTTGCATTTGGTGCATCGGTTTGCTCTCCACGAGGATTCGTGGAAGTTGAAAGTATGTGAGCTTGCTACTCTTGGGTCCTTGGACCCTAGACGCCCGTGTGGTGGTTGGACCTTTGTGGTCACTTGTGAAGCCGTTCGAGAGCCCCCAATCCCGTTGTGGGTTGTACCCTGGATTGTTGGTTAAAGCCGTTCGGGAGCCCCCAATTCCATTGTGGGTTGTGCCCCGGATTGTTGTTGAAAGGTTCCGGATTCCGCCTCGAAGGATTTCGATAGTGGAAGGTGAACCAAGCCTTTGTGGTGCGGTTCATCGGAGAAGAAGGTGAAACCTTTGTGGTCGTTGAACCGTTGTTTCGGTTCACACCTCTCCAACGAGACGTACTCCCTTAACAAGGAGGAACTCGGGAATACATCCTCATCTCCGCGTGCCTCGGTTATTTCTATACCCGAGCCTTTTACTTATGCAATTTACATTGTGATAGCCTTCGTGCTTGAAGTATTCTATAGCTATCACCTTGTTGCTTGTCTTGCTTAGCATAAGTTATTGGTGCACATAGGTGAGTGATAACCCACAAGTATAGGGGATCGCAACAGTCTTCGAGGGAAGTAAAACCCAAATTTATTGATTCGACACAAGGGGAGACAAAGAATACTTATAAGCCTTAACAGCGGAGTTGTCAATTCAGCTGCACCTGGAAAAGCACTTGTAACAGGGGTGATGTGAAAGCAGCAGTAATATGAGAGCAATAATAATAGTAACACAGCAGCAGTAGCAGCAACACAGAGGCAATGGCACCAGAAAATAGTTGATACTACTTCTAATGGCATATAGGACCGAGTGAGTATTTGATGATGAAAGATGGACCGGGGTTCCCAGCTATCTACACTAGTGGTAACTCTCCAATAACAAGTGTTGGGTGAACAAATTACAGTTGGGCAATTGATAGAATTGAAATAGCATTAAGACAGAACATCTAGTCTATTAATTATACGTAGGCATGTTTTCCATATATAGTCATACATGCTCGCAATGAGAAACTTGCACAACATCTTTTGTCCTACCAGCCCGTTTGCAGCGAGGCCTCAAGGGAATCTACTGGTAATTAAGGTACTCCTTTTAATAGAGCACCGGAGCAAAGCATTAGCACTTAGTGAAAACATGTGATCCTCATATCTAAACCATCCCCTCCAGTTATCCCAGTTGCTATCACTCTGGGGACTCGAGTTCCGGACAGAGACATGTGCAAACAACTTGTAGATACAATCTAAGCAATAATTATAGAGCTTAAATCTAAGATCATGCCACTCGTGCACTAGTGACAAGCATTAAACACAACAAGATTGCAGCAACAATAACTTCACAAACTTATAGATATACTGATCATAATGTAACAATTCATCGGATCCCAACAAACACAACACCGATTACATCAGATGGATCTCAATCATGTAAGGCAGCTCATGAGATCATTGTATTGAAGTACATGGGAGAGAGAGTACCAACTAGCTACAGCTAGAACCCGTAGTCCATGGGGGAACTACTCACGGAGCATGATGGAGGCGGTGGCGTCGATGGAGAAGGCTCTGGGGGTCGATCCCTGTCTCGGCAAGGTGCCGGAACAGGACCTTCTGACCCTCGAAACTAGGTTTCGATGGCGGCGGCGCTCCGGGAGTTCTTCTGGAATATGGTCGATTATTTTAGGGTTTTTGCGTCGGGGGCAATAAATAGGAACTTTGCAATTTGTTTCGTCCGATTCCGAGGATATTTCCAGAACAGCTTTTCTGAAACCAAAAACAGCAGAAAACAGGAGCTGGCACTGTGGCATCTTGTTAATAGGTTAGTTCTAGAAAATGCATAAAAATGATATATAATGCATATAAAACATGTGACATCTATTATATATACTAAAAGCAAAATGAGTTAGTTTTTAGAGCCACCACGTTAATCCACATCATTCAAATTATTTTTGACAGTTAGATCTAAATTGGACGACTAGGATTTAATTAGAAGTTATTAGTTACGTAACATATTTGACACGATTAATATTGAGAAGATAACGTGTTGGGCCTGGACTCCCGCAATCAACCAATAGACGTTCAACTCTAAGTTTCCTAGGACGGTACAAATAGCTGATTCCAAAAAAAAAAAACACCGTATGCAGGTACGTGAAACATGATAGTTGGCAAAAGAAGAAAAAGCGAACCAGGTTGGAACGTGTTGGTAAGGGATAAGTACGTGCAGCGTTTTCCAAAAAAAAAAATGAAGCGGAATTTTATCATTAGCTTACGTTTATATGCACGTATACGTCACATCTATTTACTTTTTGTCCTATACCCAGTGAGACTAGCTTTGTCCCAGAAAGTCATGCATGCATGAGAAATTGAGAATTTAAAGTACTGCATGAAACACAATTTAACGTTATTCTGTACAGAATTTGCTTTGTCTAAAACACACATGTACTTCTAAATAACTATTTTGTTGATGACTCAGGTTGTGACGGTACTAACATGATAAATATAAATGGCTGGAAGACAAAAATATAATTATGTTACAACATCTTTTATTATGAGGGTTGGAAGCGACACAGAAAACATGTAATCTCTAATCTCAGAATGTCTACATTTTTATCCGACATAAAAGCAACTTAGCAAAAATATATTGCGACATCAATTCATCTTATTAACAATTATTGTATCCTACCAAATTCATATGCATAGATCTATTGGTTCCAAAGAGGCCTATGTCAAGTGTGATAATTTGTTTCGGATGTACAGAAAAATTACATGATAAAAATAACACAAGCATTTCTAAAGAGAGCGTGAGATATTAGTTTATAAAATTTAATGAAACATATTTATATTACATGTATTGTCCAAAGTGATATTGGAAGATGAGTGTGCATTTGGTATGACATTGCGCAAATAAAGCAAAAACAAGATAAGACAATATTTAGGTATATGCCAACAATTAATTTTTAGAATTTTCTTTTGATAAAAAAAGACACCAATGAGTGTACATAAGATGGAGTGTGAAAATTACTAACCATAATGCAGCAGGTTTTTTAGTTTGCCATATCCAGATCCTTAACAATAAATTGTTATGAGAAATGAAAATATTTTCACCTTTGTCCAATAACTTTATCACAAGATATAAATATTGTCACAACCATTCATATGTAATGAATGACAAATCAATGCTAATGATTAACGTATCAGCCTAAAATAATTTGTGTAGGGAAAATATCTGACATGGAACTAACCAAATAAGTGTTTGAATGGTGCGTTTAGGTTGCAAAATTTATCTGTAATTTCAAACATTTACCAAATAGACTACTAATACATACAATAAATTTAAAACCCAAAGCAACAGTACATAAATCTAGCCATGCAAACGAGGATGTCAACTTGCTTTGCTCCAATAAAAAATTACACCTTGGCGTAAGGATATATATTTGGGGTACTTCATGTACCTTAGGAGTTAGGTTTAAAGTTTATGACCTATATTAGAGTTTTTAGTTTAACCTGAGCTCATTGTACATCAGTTACATGATGGCATAGTTGGTGCCAACAAAACATTCAATCACAAGATGTCCATTAAGGTGGAGATTAGTATGTCGGTCGTTAGAGACAATAATGATGTTAGAGTAAGAGTAGCAGTACAATTACATTGGACTGTGACAAGAGGAACTCAATACTGCTAGGTTTCATAATTTCAGAATCATTTGTGACCACAATGATTTTGAAAGGAGAACTTAATATGGGCCTAACATTTTTTATATAAAATAACTATGTTTGATGATTTCCCGAGCTCATATGTATTTCCCATGATGTACTCCCTTAAATATATGTCGGTGATCGTTTCCAATTCTTTAAAGTTTAAGTGTATGCATCCTTGCAATAATACTTTTTATTTTCTTGCATTTTATCGTGTGTATTAACTAATAGGCCTGAAACATTGGTAGTACGACGATGCTACCAAGGAGGTGCAAATAAACAGCTCGGGGAATTTGCGGGGGAAATGGGATTAAAAATATTATTTGTGACATCAAGTATTTGAGAACATCAATATGTTACATGAAACTATGTTCCATCCAAGTGGGTTGCGTGTGTCAACGGAAGAGTAGAACACCTCCGCTGAAGAACAGTGGATAAGAGGAAACATGGAAGACATATATAAAAATAGCACTCGTACGTTTCAAGACAGAAATTTGGGATATGCGACATGGTATTGTTTTGGAGATTTCATAGTAATTACTCTTCATGCATTAACATTATTCAAAATATTTCTCTCACATGTGATGTTCTACCTCATATAAGTTTTGTGGCAGCTAAAAAGGCTATTGACTTACAATTTCATGTTTCCATTATCTATCTCCCAATAATTTTATCTCATGAGCAGATTCAATACCCTAAAGATGTTGCCCTCGCATTTGCGAGGGCCACCTTGCTAGTTGATATATAAAACAAGCATGAAACATCAGAAATTATAGATACGTTTGAGACGTATCAAGCATCCCCAAGCTTAGTTCCTACTCGTCCTCGAGTAGGTAAACGATAAAAACAAAATAATTTTTGAAGTGACATGCTACCAACATAATCTTGATCTAATAGTGATGTAAGGCATGTGAGCTGAGATCAAATCATTCAAAGCGAATGTCTATAGTTGATATTAAATAAGAGATAATAAAGCAAGATAGTTAAACAAGCTAAAAGTTTTCATGAACTATTGCTTTAAGAGATGAAACCGTACAAGGTTTATTAAAGATGTTTTAAGTATCCAGTGTAGGAGTTCTATCCTTCAATTCCAAGCATCAAGCAATTTTTCATAACATAGAAGGATGCAGTCAAGTAAATATAAACATGAACGTCATGAATCAACTGTTTCGAAGCCTACTCAACCGGTGAGCGTAAGCATTTGGTATTGGCACCAAGATGTTATGGCTAAAAGAACATTAATGGGGTTTGGAAGGCCAATGGAAGAAAGTCTTACAAAGCTATAAGTGATCATTAGACAAGACGAAGTCTTATAATCGAAGCTATGTAAGGAGTAGTGATTGCCATGCAACGGATGCACATAGAGCTATATGTGTATGAAAGCTCTCCAATGGAACTAGTGGGGGTGCATCCAACTTGGTTGCTCATGAAGACCTAGAGCACTTTTTGAGGAAGCTCATCATTGGAATATACCACCCAAGTTCTATAGTGTAAATTCTCCACATATTTATACTAGTAAGACATGAAAACTCTCTCACATGGAGTATAGGTGCTAAACATGAGCACAAATGATGACTATGAATACTGCAGGTGCTGAAACATGAGCACAAGTGTGGATAAAGGATAGTAATGTTGCCCCCTTTTTCTTTATTTTTTCTTTTTTATATTTTTTTCCTTTTTCTGTTTCTCTTTTCGATGGCCTCCATGGCTCTTTTCACTTTTAGGGGCAACATCCTAATATGACAACACACTTTTTGGTACAAATAACTCATAATGAACAAAACATGATGTATGAAACTGTATGCCCCTTCCAGTGTAGCAGGATGTGCAATGATCTAGCGTAACATGGGTAAACCGCACATCAACTGTATAGAATCATGCAAAGCAATATATATAAATGATAAATGACAACAAGTCATGTAATGTAAGATGGAAGTTGCATGGCAATATATCTCGGAACAGCTATGGAAATGCTGTGGTAGGTAGGTATGGTGGCTGCTTTGAGGAAGATGTATGGGCTAATGTGTAGGAGAACAAGAGAAAGTCCTCCCACGGGTTTGGATGTACTGGCGAAGTATGCACAACTCTCAATGTGAGCAGAAGGCAATGCACAGCACCGAAGAGGCTAGCAAATTTGGATGGTGGAAGTGCCAAAAAACCGTAGCTTAACATTAGTCAAAAAGAACTCACAAGCTTATTGCAAACAACTAGCAGGTTCAACATTAAGAGCATGATTAAAATTTACTCCAAGAAGGGCCGTTCACGGCGGCACAAGTACCCCACTAGATCTCTCGACCTTCAGCACAACTTAGTTATTACGAATTACCTTCAGACATGGAAAGCTATCAAGTCCAACTACACCTTCAACAATTTAAGTAGAGTTTGTAGTACGGTACAAGCTTAAAGACAACAATCCACTAATGATTTTAACTTAATTAACCAGCAAGCTTTACCATCTAATACTTATTACCTCAAAACGTTTGCAAAGAATCAGGTTATCAAAGTTCAATGATCTACAAGATTAAGCAAGTTTTTCATTATACCACTACCACATGCAACATTTTCTGAACCAACGCATGAACCAAGCAACTCTCCAAACAAATATGTAGCGTACCTGCACTTAGAAATTGGCAAGGTACCTGTGTATAGTGCAAACCCCTGGATCGATTCATTTGCACACACAGTCTAAGATGAAATATCACAACATTGTATCAATTATTACACGCAGATCCAGTACTTAGGAAAATATCAATTACAAATTGCATAGCACGAAGCTAGCTTTTAAAGAGTAAAGCAGCGGAAATAATAATCTTCATGGAGTCCTCATCCTTAGCATGTGCCACAGGCGAAAAACATGTTGGTTGCAGACTCGAAACCCTTAACGAAACTCACTCGTCGTCAGAACAATCTACAACAAATAAAATTTTGCAACAGAGTGGGTCAGATACCATTAAAAATGGACCTGGCAAGTGACACTTTGTGGACACTTAATGGAATAACTCTATAGCCTATATGCATATTTGGCTGGTGGAGTTCAAGGCTATTTTGCATAAAAGCCAATTTTTCCTAACACTTTGCAATACATTTTCTTCAAATGTTTGAGACAATATGGTATGAAATCCATAGTCTCATCTACCCTTGTTCACCCATCAAAATTTTACTTAGAGAAAAGAGATGTTGGGAGCCTCCGTTGCCATCCTTGATCAGCTGCTTGAATTGTCCGTAACCGGGGACACGGCTAAGTACTTAGTTTTAACTCTGCAGAGGTTGTGCACTTTCACCATTAGACCCAACAAACCCAAACTATCCTCAAGCACTCAAATTGTGCTAAGGAAAAGGAGAGAGTTGAGACGAGACTTTTCAGAAGCATATTCCCCATCCCATACCGGCTTGACCCGTTCCCTCCTACATCCTCTACATCTGCTTGTCAAGCCGGGAGGAGTCCACGCAACTTAATCCATCTAGCCAGAGCCCATTTGACTAATGGCTGCACGGTAAGCAACTTCACTTAGAGAAACATTGGTCCCTTTGTTCCTGGGTGGCAAACCACAAGTGAATATCCCTTCGGGACAACACTCAACTCTCGTCATCCTTGCAATCCCAAATCCACCCAGGTGATAAATTAACTTAGTAGAATTTAAGCTTTGAATAAAACAAATTTGCATAGCATCAATAATTCTACTAAGTTATCGATAGGATTCTAGACACAACTAGTGTAAAGGAAATAGTTGTTTCAGCATAGCAATACTATCCTACACATGCATATAAAGAAATACACTAGGTCATGCATAGAAAAATACTTAGGAAATTTATGGGGGTGTGCCACTTGCCTTGGCAAACAGAAGAACAGGTGTAGCAGTTGCAACCACCTTCGTCTCTCTCCGGAATTTCTAACAAGTCAAACAAATCACAAATAAACATACAATCATAAATGCAACACTTAGAAAAATATGATATGCATGTGATGCAGGATGACACAGAGAAATGTGGTATAAAAGACAAGCAAAACAAAATAAGGGAAAGACAACAAAATAACATTATCCCATTCAGATGAAACCACCACTTGAAGGTTGTAAAGCTACTCTAAGTCTTCACAAGTTTGGTCTTCAAATAATCTTCAACTCCTTTGCAGCTTCATTGATCTTCAAATAGCACTCTATGAACTTAGTCTTAAACACCGAGGACTTGGCCTATGTCCAAAGTGAGACAAAAATAGAAAGGAGATAGAAAGAAAAGAAGTAGTTGGTCTTCTAAAATCCTTCTCTTTGCTTCCTTGTGGTTTTACTTGATGTGATGACTTCATTGCGCATTTGTGGACTTGTTGATTCTGAAGACTTGATGATGTTGGCAGCTGGTTGATCTTGAATATAACTTAGCCACCATGAAGTTTAAGAGAAGGAGGAAGAAAGGAGAGAAAGGAAAGAAAGACTTAAAAAATGTAGCTGGTTGGTCTTCATGAACTTTCTCTTGATTTCTTCTAAGTACTTTTCTTCTTGGAGATGTTCCTGAGTCTTGTCTTCTTGGCTAAGTCCTTCTTTGGTTCTTGATTGTTTCCACTAACTTCTAACTTAGTGTTTTTAACTAGAGGGGTCAAAAGAGCTAGCATTCATCCTCAAAATTTCTAAGGAGGAAGTCATGTGAAAGTATAAAATAATACTAAGGACTTAATTATGCATGCCATGCTTATGTAAAAGCTCTGAGGAAATGCAAGCAAACAAGATGTTCCAAAAATAACTAAGGACCAAAGAGGTCAAACAATAAGTCAAAATAATTTCTAAGTAAGAGTTCATAAAATAAGGTGTTGGTATTTTTCTAAGGAAAAATACTTTTAAAACCATAGTTGATAAAATTTCTAAGGACAAACACTTGTCAAAAATAACACTTAGGAAAATATTCTAAAACCACTAAGTTTTCAAGATGCTAAATTTTTCTAAGGAAAAGATTTAACACTTTTAAGATGTTGAAATTTTCTAAGGGAAATAGTGTTGTCAAAATAATTATCAAATATTTTCTAGGGAAATTTTCCAAGGGAAGTGTTGTCAAAATTTTATTACTCAAAATTTTCTAAGGAAGAAATAACACTTTTGTGGGAGAGGTGAAATATTTCTAAGTTATTTTGCATCTAACATGATCATCATGACTTAGCTAAAATTTCTATTCGAAATTAATGTGGAGAACAATTTTAATATAATTTACTTATTAAAATAACACCTAAAAAGCAATAAAAACAATTTACATGCAAAAACACATAAAAACACTTCTACAAAAATACAGAGCAATGCTACGGCCATTATTTATACAAACAAAAATATAGCAAAATATTTTGCTCAATTATCAATTTTTAAAATTAAATTATAGCCAAAATATCAATTAAACCATTTTTAAAATTTATCTAAATTAATTTCGTCCAAACCTCAAATTAAGCATACAGAAAGTTTCTACACATTATTAGCTTTCCAAAAATACAAATTTCATAAATTTTGGCTAAAGGAATAAAAATTAATAATGAATCTAAAATCCAGGGACTAATCTGTGATGCGCAGGGGCTAAAACGTAAAGAAAACTGAAAAGATCTTCGCGCTGAAGTCCTCCGTCGACGTGGCGTCTTCTGGTTGGTGCGGAGCTGCTGACTGTGCTGCTGACGCTGCTGCTGACTGGGCTGTCGACGTGGCGCGCTCTGATTCGCCGGTACCGGTTCATCGGATGGATCTAATCTCACGCGTTAAAACGAGATCGGACGGCCGAGATTCGTTTGACCTAAAACGAGCGGCGCTGTTCGCCGGAAACCTAGCTCCCGCGGCGGCGCCATGGTCGGAGTTGGTGTTCTAGCGCTACAGAGAGAGCGGGGATCCGTGTCTTATACCTACGGATGCAGAAAGGCGTGGCGGAGACGATGACGAAGCTGGCGGTGTCGGGGAGCTCCGGCTGGCCCAGGATTGCTCGCCGGAGTCGAGGAAGCGGCGGCGAGCTCCTGTCGAGGATGGATACGACGTTCTGGTGCACGCAAAAGGGCGGGACAGGCTCAGATCGATGCGCAGCGATGAAATAAGATGAAAGAGATAGATGGTAGGGCTCGGGGTGTCCTGTACTCGCCGGGATCGATGGAGTTCGCCGGCGGCCGTGGCGGATTTTCGAGCTCGAGATCTCGCAGCCTGGGGGCTCTCCGGCGGTGATTTTTGGGGCAAAAGAGAGAGGAGGGAGCGGGGTTTATATGGGGCAGAAGAGATCGGATAAAATCCGTTTAAACGCGACGATTCCGGAGCGGATTTGGTGCTAGGGTTCGGGGAGTTCTTCTTGCGCACGACGTTGAAGACGGTGACGTCACCGCTTGCGTCACTGGTGGGGCCCACCTGTCATTGACAGAGAGAGAGGGAAGCTGGCGCGGGCTGCTGTTGGGCTGGAACTGGGCCGCGCACGCAGAAGAGAAAAGGACGGGCTTGGCCCAGTTGGGCTAGGTTCATATTTTTTTGTTCAAAACCTTTTCTTTTCTTTTCTTTTCTTAAAAACTTTTATATCTTTTTAAATACAAAACCAAATTAAGTCAAACCAATTTCTATAGTTTTGTAAAAACCAACTCTTTAATTTGAAAACCTCTAATAACATTTCCCAAAACATTTTGTCAACTATATTTTTGAAAAGTGATTAAATGAATTTTTAGACATATTAATGTCATTTGAAAACTATAGGGTTTTTTTTTTAATTCCTTTGGAAATATAATTTAAACCAAAGCAAAATATGAGTAACATGATTAATATCACTCAATGAAATAATTTTGTATAAAGCTCAAATAGCTTAAAAGGGTTTGATAAATCAAAATGATTTCAAAACTCATTTTAAAATCCAAATAAATATTTTCTTTCAAAAGTAAAACTATAAAACTTGAAAATAGAGAATAGGTAAGTAATAGAATAATTCTCAATACCTATAAACTATTTACAACAAAACACACTTTTTCAAATAGAAATCATCTTGATTTCCAAACTAGGTTTTTAATAAACAATATGACACTTAATGTCAAAATTTGAAATAGGTTTTAGAACGAACAATTGTGGCTTAAGTAGATCTTAAATACCACAAGATAAACATTTACAATTATTTATATTGCAACAGATTCAACAATTTCACAAGCAATCATTAAAAGAACAATACATAAAGTCAAAAGAAAGGTGGAGCATAAATGCTCTACTAATATATTTTCTTAAATATGTTTTCAAGTGGAATTATTATTCCAACTTTTGAAATATTCAAATGCAACCAATGCTATATGATGATGAATGTATGCATGAATTTTCTTTTCAAAGCAAAATACATAATAGTTTTCAAAAGTTTTAAATTTTTCTGATTTTTCAACTTTTTGAAAACTTGGGATGTTACATACTACCACCCTTAAAAGGAATCTCGTCCCGAGATTCGGGAAGGCTAGCAAAAGGTTGTGACTGGGATGTCAGGGTAGCTACCACCCTTAAAAGAAATTTTGTTGGTAGTCGAACTTCAGGGTGCAAACTTTATTGAGAACGTACCGTTCACCATGCTAGGTTCCTCAATCACCTCTTCCATATTGGCGTGGTTCACATATCCTTTACCAAAAGGCTTTGAGTTGGTTGTTCCTTCTATCTTTTCCTTTTCTGGGCACTTATTGGCATAATGGCCCTTGTTACAGCACTTGTAGCAAAGCACTTGGCTGATATCTCTCTTGAGCTCGGAATTTGGGCGGTGCTGTCCATTATTATGGTTATGGCCAGCATGTCCATTTCCCTTGTGGTCTCCATTGCTTCCCTTGAATCCACCATTGTGATCAAGCTGCTTGAGGTGACTTCCTCCACCATGGTGATTCTCATATTTGTGAACATGGTTCACATCAGGAGTAATGTACCTTTTGAATGAAGGAACTCAAAAAAACATTAGCTACAGCCCTCCACGTCTAGAGAACCTCACTTAAAGTCCACAAGAGACAATGCAAAAAACAGAGACAGAATCTGTCAAAATAGAATAGCCAGTAAAGATGAATTTTCTCGAGGCACTTCCGTTGCTCAAATTCGAAAACTCGAAACTAATGAAAGATGCGTACATATATGAGGATCACGCGTGAATTGTTTAAGAATTTTTCAATTTTTCTGGAGTGCGTACAGCTCAAAACAGTGGACAGCAAAAATCTGTCCCTCGCAGAGATCCAAATCTAGCATCAACTTTCTACTAGAGACTCTTCTTGGCACAACAATTCGAAAAAGTAAAGATACAAAGGAGTTGTTACAGAAGTAAGCAAGCTCCTTGAATCAAAAAGCAAAGAAAAATTTCAGAAATAAAACATGAGTTGTCTCCCAAGAGCGCTTTTCTTTAATGCCTTTTAGCTAGGCTTGATAGTTGTAATGATGCTCTCATGAAAATAGAAAATGAAGCAAAAGGAGCATCAAGAAGCAAATTCAAAACACATTTAAGTCTAACCCACTTCCTATGCATAGGAATCTTGTACACAAATAAATTCACAAAGAACAAAGTGACAAGCATAGGAAGATAAAACAAGAGTAACTTCAAAACTTTTAGTTTATAGAGAGGTGTTTTAATACCATGAAAATTTCTACAACCATATTCTCCTCTCTCATAATAATTTTCAGTAGCATCCTGAATAAACTCAACAATATAACTATCACATAAAGCATGCTTTTCATGATCTTTAAACACATAATTTTTATCAAGCTAAAAAATAGTGGGACTAAAACTTTCAAACCCACTTTTAACCATTTTATAACAAGATGATTGATCATTCTCAAAAGGTATGACACTCCTAGATAAAGTTAAGACCTCTCCAATCCCATTTTCATTAGTAGTACAATTAATATTATAAAGTTGAAAGGACAATGATGTCGCCTAGAGGGGGGGTGAATAGGCGATTTAAAACTTTTCCGGTTTAGGCTTGATAATTGCGGAATAAAACTAGGTGTTTAAATTAACAAGCCGACAACCTAAATAAACTAGGCTCACCTATGTGCACCAACAACTTATGCTAAGCAAGACAAGCAACAAGGTGATAGCAATATAGAATACTTCAAGCACGAAGGCTATCACAATGTAAAGTGCATAAGAAAAGGCTCGGGTATAGAAATAACCGAGGCACGCGAAGACGAGGAAGTATTCCCGAGTTCCTCCTTGTTATGGGAGTACGTCTCGTTGGAGAGGTGTGAACCGACACAACGGTTCAACAACCACAAAGGTTTCACCTTCTTCTCCGATGAACCGCACCACAAAGGTTTGGTTCACCTTCCACTATCGGAATCCTTCGAGGCGAAATCCGGAGACTTTCAACAACAATCCGGGGCACAACCCACAATGGGATTGGGGGCTCCCGAACGGCTTTCAACAATAATCCGGGGCACAACCCACAACGGGATTGGGGGCTCCCGAACGGCTACAAGTGACCACCAAGGGTCTCAACCACCACGTGGGCGTCTAGGGTCCAAAGACCCAAGAGTAACAAGTTCACAAGCTTTCAACTTCCACGAATCCTCGTGGAGAGCACACGATGCACCAAATGCAAAAGGCAAGAGCACAAGTGCTCAAATCCTTCACTCTCAAATCCCACCAAAAGCAACTAATGCTTATGGGGGAGAAGAGAGGAAGAACTAAATAGAACCACACAAGAACTCCAAGATCTAGATCCACTAGGTTGCCCTCACTTAGAGGAGAGATGGATTGGTGGAAATGTAGATCTAGATCTCCTCTCTTTTCCCTCAAAGATATGCAAGAATCATGGGAGGAAAGAGAGGGGCAAGCTTTCCAAGGTCAACAATTAGGTGAGAGAGGGGGAAATTTCGTGCTTGGAAGAGCTGGTCTCTTTGGGGAAGAAGGGGGCTTTTATAGGTCCCACAAAAAAAGAGCCGTTGCAGGAAAAATAACCCCGGAGACTCCGGTCTGCTAGGACCGGAGACTCCGGCCCCCCAGAGAATCCGGGGTCACTCCGGACCTACTCCGGACCCCTATACAGAGAGTGCCGTCCGCTGGAACGAAAAACGAAACTTGAGGACCGGAGACTCCGGTCTGGACCGGAGACTCCGGCCTGGGGAAAAACTGCAGCAAGACCGAACACGAAAACGAAGATATCTTGAGCATACGAACTCCGTTTTTGATGTTCTTGGGCTCGTTGGAATCACCACAACAAGCACTGTAAGATCATGCAGAGAAACATCATAGTACAACAATGGAAGATAAAACCAAATGGAGAAAGGTAAAACCTCTCTAAAAAGGAATGACCGGCAAACCTCCAAAACCGAAAACACAACAAGTTTTCATACGAAATTCGTTTTCGGTGAACTTGGGCTTGTCGTGAAGATCACAACAAGCACCAAAACCCAACAAGAGAAAACCAAATAAGAACCAAGAAGATGATATGCAAGTATGCAAAGGTTTGAGCTCTCCACAAAGATGCGATCAAGTTACTCACTTGAGAGCCCCTCTTGATAGTACGCCGTCTATCCTATAACCCGGTCTCCACTAACAACATGAGACCGGTAAAATAGAAAACCTATCAAGATCATACCTTTGCCTTGCGCATTCCACTTGAGCTCGATGATGACGATCTTGACTCTCTCAAGTTGAACACCTTTCTTGATTGTGCTTGCTAGCACATGCTTGATGAAGACTTCTCCAAATGCTCCCCCATACTCCATTATGGGAGGGCCTCGCTAAGCTCCGTCTTCATGTCTCCTTTGCAAGCTTCAATCAAATGATATCTTCCGAGATGCATCATATTGAGCTTGCACTTCATCTTCTTCTCTTGATATGTATGATGGCTTGGAGGTAAACATGATTGTTCACTCAATCTTCTTTTCCAAGCCATACTTGCAATAAGCTCAACTCTACACATGACCATTCTTCATATAAACCCTTGAATAGAGCATTGGTCATCATGTCATCTTCAAGAGTCCAACACATGAACTCCAATCTTTTCCATGGACAAGATCTATAAGAATATCTCAATGTAAACATTAGTCCATAAGGATTGTCATTAATTACCAAAACCACGCATGGGGGCAACATGCACTTTCAATCTCCCCCATTTTGGTAATTGATGACAATCCCTTTTACGAGGGTTTATATAATGAATTTAAGCAACCATGCAACACAAAGAGCAAGGATGCAAGAGAACCGCAAGAGAACAAACCCATATTCCCTTAAACCCTCTAAATTTCTCCCCCATTGGCATCGATTGCCGAAATGGGTGAAAAGTAAGAAGGCCAATATAATAAGAGCTCCCCATAAAGTGTGCATTTCTCATAATGTGAGTGAAATCAAATGCACATATCCAATGAAGAATAGATGGAGGGAGATCAAACTATATTGAGGATCCAAAGATTGCAAGAGAATATCAAATAGAAAGATACTTCAACGAAAGAAGCAAGCAATCAAAAGGATCCAAAAATGTTCTAAATATCAAGAGGGAACTCCCCAAGGTACGTGCACAAATAGGATTTGTATTTCAATATAGTGTGCACAACATGGAATCCTCACTCCCTCCTAGATAAATTCGAACACAAGCACATGCAAGAGAATATAAATGAGAAGTGAGGCAAAACAACTTGCAACAAAAATGTTTTGCAACAAGAGCAAGGAGCGGCAAATAAATAATGGGTGTGAGATAAAAAGACATTTAGGAGACTAATACAAGGATGAGAACATCAACATAGTCTTTCAAAAGAGTTGCACATAGTGCATATCATGTCTTTCCCATACCCACACACCAAAGAGATAAAGCAAATAGCTCCACAAGCTTAGTAAGATGCAAAAGCATAACCATGAAAAATAAAGCTTGTGCCATTTAGAAACCACCAAAGAATCAAAAGCAATAAGAGGTGATCACTAAAGAATTGGAATATCAATTAAAGATGTACTATTCTCATGTGTATAAGTTTCTAAGTAGACACGAATCACTAAGATATGGGTCTACAAATAAACATGTACACACAAGATAGATACAAGGGTAAAGATCATGATATCCAAGAGGAAGTCATAAATACACCAATAAGATTTTGCTTAAAAGCATAGCACAAAGCCAATATATCTTAAAGGAATATAGATGAACTCCAACACACTCATCATAGCATCAAAAATATCCACAAGGGATAAAGGTTAACGAAGGATGCTCCGAGTAAGATAACAAGTATCACAAAAGGCAAATGATTTTGAAAATTCATCAATGTTGCACATGAGAGACTTTAAGTAGAAAGTGCTAGATTGACATAATTGGGATCGATGAATCATAGAAATGAATATATAGTCCCCTTATATGTAATCATCCCGGCTTACTCACATTTGCAATAAAGACGTTTTGCAAGAACCAAATTAATTGCAACAAAAGATTCATGCCAAGATACAACCTACACAAGGTTGAAAGCTAGAAATGTATGCATGAGGTAGATACTTGTTACCGAGATAGCATTGGTGATGTAGAAGATAAGAGTTAACGATCATCCAAACTTGGCTCCAATGAACACATGGTGACACCACCTTCCTTGTAAATGAGACAAGCTTCCAATGCATCTCCAATGTACCTAAAACATTCAAGTACAACATGGTACCCAAACTCATTGGGTCCAAAGTAGTTAGAGCAACTACAATACATAGGACAAACTCCACATAAATATGTGCATGTAATTGAATTTCATGCACATCTTAGCCATATAGGATTTGATGGAGTTTATCCTATATATTGGATCAACGAAAGTAAGCATGCCAAAGAAATACATATAGTAAATATGCATGCACAAGACTTTCAAGAACCAAAAGAGATACAATTTGGATAAAACACCAATTAAAACAAGAGAGCACACATTAGTGTGACACGAAAAGAATTTGTCCAAATTATATCAAATACCCAAATCAACACATGATTGAAGATACCAAAAGAAAAGATACCAAATGAAAATATGGTCAAGGAATAACCAAACCCTCTACATTTTTCATGATGGCACAAAGTACCAAGACGAAAATGCTTGTCTTCAAAGAGACATATCATCGGGATCTAAAACCAATTAAAGACAAATAGTGTTCAAAACATATAGGATAGCTCCCCCAATATGTGTGCATTATTTATGATTTTGCATTTGAATACAAATGCACACCAATGGGATCATCACACACCATATATATTATACAAACACTAGTCAAATTCAAGAAGAACAATAAGATCCATAGGATACAAGAAGACAAAAAGAGTTTGATAAAACAGTTTTGGCAACAAAATAAGGCAATTCAAAGCAAAGCCAAAGTGAAGATGGTCTACAAATTCACCACAAATTGAGTATCACTTGTCATGGACAAGGAGTATGGAGATATTTCTCGGTGGTATATAGGAATGATAAAAAGACCAACTTCACAACAAATAAGCATATGTCAAAGATAGGAATTGACACATGCTTAGATAGAGATTCTTGACGGCTTCAATTTGATCAACGATCATGCAAAGCACCAAGAAACTCTCTCACACACAAGATCCAAAAGATGAGATAAAAGCATTTAAGCAAATATGGAACTTGTTTGAGAAACATGCCACATAGGAACAAGATAATTGACAATATCAATTCTAGGTGGCAAAACCTCACATGTTCACATTTTCTAGGCTTGTAATATGCACATAGCTTATTACTCCCCCATAATGTGATAATCCATTTATTTGAAAACAAGAGGCAAACAAAACCAACTCAAGAAATTAATGGACATTATAGAATTTGAATTTCTCATGAGCATGACATACCACATAGAGAATAGATAATATTGATATATCAACACTAAGTGGTATTCTCATGTACACACATATTTAGGATTGTGAAGTGCACAAAGCATATCACTCTCCAAAAATGGATAGTCCATTAATCTCTCAAAGAGAGCCAACAAGATAAGATAGCAAATAAAGCAATAAGGCTCAAAACAAGTAAATGGTGTGCAAACCAAAATACACATACTTGATTTCTCAAGATAAGTAAGTAGAGAGCACAACACATACAAACACTAGCAAGGTACAAAACCTAACACATGCAAGGGTGCAAGCAACTTTCAATGAATATATGGTATAAGCACAAGTTACCGCAAGGAGGAACATTGGATAAGAGATAGAACAATGTAACCCAAATGACTTGGCTTGAGAGAATATAATTGATGAAGATCCCTTAATTCTTCATGATGTAGCCAAGTCTCCAATGTCCTCCAACAACACCTATTGATCAAGTTTTAGCTTGTTGGTCCCCAACCAAGTTGGGTCCTAAGAGGTTAGTCACAATAGGTTTGGTAACCCAAATGGTTCTTTTCTTGACACCACTTTGAGTACCAACATATTTGGCAAACACATTGCCAACCTTATCCTTTGAAGAGAATAAACATCATCAACTATAATGGGGTTGGATAAGGTACCATTTGTGCATGAAGAAGCAAGGTGACCCTTTCACGGCATAGGTAGCAACATCGACTTCCTCCTCTCTTCTTGGTTGGAATCTCGACTTGAGAGGAGTAGCTTGATTCTTCTTGGGAAGAGGCCGTTCTTCAACTTGAGGAACTTGAGTTTGAACTTGAGGCTTCTTCCCTTGTTGCTTCTCACTAAACGCTTCTTCTTCAAAGGGCAAGATCTAACATGGTGCCCTTCAACTTTGCACTTGAAGCAAACAATCTTGGCCGAATCTTTGACTTGTTCTTGGCCCTTTTTCTTCTTGTTGATCTTGGACTTGTTCTTGTTATTGGAGTTGAATCCAAGTCCACTCTTGTCATTGGGGCGTCTTTGAACACTCAACATATTGTCAAGTGTGGACTTCCCAACATGACGCTTTTCCAAGTCTTTCTTCAAAGAAGTGACTTGGGCCTTGAGCTCTTTTAATTCCTCTACATGGTTAGTATCAACACAAATACTAGAGGAAGTAGAAGCTTCATTGTTAGAGCAACAAGGTATGGAAAGTAATTCATCACAAGATGTAGCAACATTGTGAGTGGATGAATCACAAGGACTAGCACAAGACATATAGCATTAAGAGAAGAAGTTGTGCCATTGTCCACATGAGGCTCACAAGATGTTACCTTTGACATAATAGCCTCATGAGCTAACTTTAGCTTAGCATGGGATGCTAGAAGATCTCATTAGAGCTAGAGAGCTTTTCATGACTTTCTTCCAATTTCCCATACTTGCTAGTTAGCAACTCAAGTTGGGCCCTTAGCTCAACATTCTCCTTCAAATAGATGCTTCACAAGAAGTGGAGTTAGTAGCACAAGCATCATTATCATTAGAAATGGAAGAAGACAATTGACAAGCTTATCATTCTTAGATAGTTGAGTTTGGAGTTGATCATGAGACTTGATAAGGAGAGAGTGTTCACTTTCTAAAGCCTTGTGAGCTTTGTCAAGTTTCTCTATGTCCTCACTTAGTCTAGCATTGCCAACACCAAATTCAACTTTTTCCTTTTTAAGCACTTTATATTTAGCAATAGCATGATCTCTTTCCTTAATGATTTTAGCAATGATAAGATCATTTGATTCATCAAGAGATTCAAGTTCTCCTCAAGAGACACTCGAAGCTCTTGCTCTTCCTCAAGGGCATTCTCTAAGGATGCTTTTCATTAGCATCTTCTCTCTCAATTTTACATTTTTCCTCAAATTGAGTATCCAAATCCTCAATGATTTCTATACATTTAATACCATGAGCAACGATTTCACATAGAGAAGAGATAGCTTCACTACCTTTGGGAAGAGCACCAAGAACAATGGTTAAGGTTTCAATGTCAAAATCTTCTCCATGAGGATCCTCAACCACATCATCACATATCTCGGGATTCGAGGTAGAAGTTACCTTGGAATCCTTAGCCATGAAGGATGAAGAATTACTTGAAGCACCATTGAGGTCCATGTCTTGTTCCAACAAATGTTGGGATTCCTCTACATTGTTAGTCATGCAAGTACTAGAGGATATGGAAGCATTATTTTCATGACAACAAGACATAGAGAGCATATCATCATTAGATTTAGTTAAGCAACTATTACATGATATGCAAGGACCATCAACTCTAGCATGTATGACATTTGGAGTGCTAGAAGAGTTTAAGTCCAAAGATAGAACATTGCAATGTGATAGAGAAGAAGTATAATCAATAGTAAGTTCACCATCACAATGCAATTTCTATCACCACTCACCATATCATTACCTTGTGACAAATCACATTTGGTGAAGTGGAAGAAGTTGTGAACTCATCACGGCCGGAGGTGGAGGGAGAACAATCATCCTCAATAATTTTGGACACTTCATATATATCTTGAAGCTTGGTCCAAAGCTCATGTGCATTTCGAAAAGGCATGATTGAAGCAAGAACTACATCGGTCAAAGCACATATAAGACCATTAGTAACTTGAGTCTCGAGATGAGAGTTTATCTCATCCTCTAAAGATAATTCTTGGAATCCTTTGGAGGAGATAAACTCACATCTACAATCCTCTTAATATAATTTGGACCCATGGCCCTAAAAAGATTAAGCATGCGAATTTTCCAAACATCATAATTTGTGCCATCGAATATAAAGTGGGATCGTGCACTAATTCTCTAAACGACATCTTTTACTCTCTAGGCGGTAAAGCCCAAAAAGAGAGCCCAGGCTCTGATACCAATTGAAAGGACAATGATGTCGCCTAGAGGGGGGTGAATAGGCGATTAAAACTTTTCCGGTTTAGGCTTGCTAATTGCGGAATAAAACTAGGTGTTTAAATTAACAAGCCGACAACTTAAATAAACTAGGCTCACCTATGTGCACCAACAACTTATGCTAAGCAAGACAAGCAACAAGGTGATAGCAATGAATACTTCAAGCACGAAGGCTATCACAATGTAAATTGCATAAGTAAAAGCTCGGGTATAGAAATAACCGAGGCACGCGGAGACGAGGATGTATTCCCGAGTTCCTCCTTGTTAAGGGAGTACGTCTCGTTGGAGAGGTGTGAACCGACACAACGGTTCAACAACCACAAAGGTTTCACCTTCTTCTCCGATGAACCGCACCACAAAGGTTTGGTTCACCTTCCACTATCGGAATCCTTCGAGGCGGAATCCGGAGCCTTTCAACAACAATCGGGGCACAACCCACAATGGGATTGGGGGCTCCCGAACGGCTTTCAACAACAATCCGGGGCACAACCCACAACGGGATTGGGGGCTCCCGAACGGCTACAAGTGACCACAAGGGTCTCAACCACCACGTGGGCGTCTAGGGTCCAAAGACCCAAGAGTAACAAGTTCACAAGCTTTCAACTTCCACGAATCCTCGTGGAGAGCACACCGATGCACCAAATGCAAAAGGCAAGAGCACAAGTGCTCAAATCCTTCACTCTCAAATCCACAAAAGCAACTAATGCTTATGGGGGAGAAGAGAGGAAGAAAGAAGAGAACCACACAAGAACTCCAAGATCTAGATCCACTAGGTTCCCCTCACTTAGAGGAGAGATGGATTGGTGGAAATGTAGATCTAGATCTCCTCTCTCTTTTCCCTCAAAGATATGCAAGAATCATGGGAGGAATGAGAGAGGGGCAAGCTTTCCAAGGTCAACAATGGAGGTGAGAGAGGGGGAAATTTCGTGCTTGGAAGAGCTGGTCTCTTTGGGGAAGAAGGGGGCTTTTATAGGTCCCACAAAAAAAGAGCCGTTGCAGGAAAAAATAACCCGGAGACTCCGGTCTGCTAGGACCGGAGACACCGGCCCCCCAGAGAATCCGGGGTCACTCCGGACCTACTCCGGACCCCTATACAGAGAGTGCCGTCCGCTGGAACGAAAAACAAAACTTGAGGACCGGAGACTCCGGTCTGGGACCGGAGACTCCGGCCTGGGGAAAAACTGCAGCAAGACCGAACACGAAAACAAAGATATCTTGAACATACGAACTCCGTTTTTTGATGTTCTTGGGCTCTTTGGAATCACCACAACGAGCACTGTAAGATCATGCAAAGAAACATCATAGTACAACAATGGAAGATAAAACCAAATGGAGAAAGGTAAAACGTCTCTAAAAAGGAATGACCGGCAAACCTTCAAAACCGAAAACACAACAAGTTTTTCATACGAAATTCGTTTTCGGTGAACTTGGGCTTGTCGTGAAGATCACAACAAGCACCAAAACCCAACAAGGAGAAAACCAAATAAGAACCAAGAAGGATGATATGACAAGTATGCAAATGTTTGAGCTCTCCACGAAGATGCGATTAAGTTACTCACTTGAGAGCCCCTCTTGATAGTACGCCGTCTATCCTAAAACCCGGTCTCTCACTAACAACATGAGACCGGTAAAATAGATAACCTATCAAGATCATACCTTTACCTTGCGCATTCCACTTGAGCTCGATGATGACAATCTTGACTCTCTCAAGTTGGAACATCTTTCTTGATTGTGCTTGCTAGCACATGCTTGATGAAGACTTCTCCAAATGCTCCCCCATACTCCATTATGGGAGGGCCTCGCTAAGCTCCGTCTTCATGTCTCCTTTGCAAGCTTCAATCAAATGATATCTTCCGAGATGCATCATATTGAGCTTTCACTTCATATTCTTCTCTTGATATGTATGATGGCTTGGAAGTAAACATGATTGTTCACTCAATCTTCTTTTCCAAGCCATACTTGCAATAAGCTAAACTCTATACATGACCATTCTTCATATAAACCCTTGAATAGAGCATTGGTCATCATGTCATCTTCAAGAGTCCAACACATGAACTCCAATCTTTTTCCCATGGACAAGATCTATAAGAATATCTCAATGTAAACATTAGTCCATAAAGATTGTCATTAATTACCAAAACCACGCATGGGGGCAACCATGCACTTTCACAAGTAACATAGGACCAGCATCTAGAGCTTTATCATAAACATTTTCTAAACAAAACTCTTTAGTACCATGCATTTCGATATCAGCCACAAATAAAGGATTATCATAAGATTTTTTCGAAATAGCATGGATTATCATAAATAACAGTAGCATAATCATTTTCACAAGTTTTACTCATAGGGAATATTTCAAGAGAATCCACAGGAACATAACATTCATCCTCCTTTGGTAAGCATGGGTGACAATCAAATAGTGTAAGAGATAAAGAGTTACTCTCATTAGAAGGTAGGCATGGGTAGCTAATCCATTCTTCCTCCTTTTGTTCATCACTCTCCTCCTCTTTTTCATCTAATGAGCTTTCAGGTTCAGCAATTTCTTCTTCCACATGTTCCTGCAAAGAATTAGTCTCTTCTTTCTGAGAAAACATACTCTTAAAATGTCCAGTAATATAACAATTTTCATCCTTATAGTTTTCAAAACAAAATTTAAGTATAGAGAGACTTTCAGATTTATAAGGGGCATCTATTTTATGCTCAAGATAAGAACTAATTTCAAGGGCACCCTTAAAAGCAATAAATTCTTCTATCCTTTCTACCTCATAAGCATTATAGTAACCTTTAACATAAGAAGCTAAGGTTTCATTATCATATAAGCACATTGGAAAGGAAAATGCTTAAACTTCACATGACAACCAGATTCATCACAACAAAAAGATTTGCCAAATATAAAGCATAAATTTTTAGCATACATCTCCAGTTGATTTAGTAATTCCCATAAGTATATCCCTTTGTCTGACAAGCGGTAATTCATATAATATTTTTGTTCATCCTCCGTGGACTCGCCTTGCCAACAACATCTAGCTCTAGTTTCATGGAAATAATCCATAGCACAAGTTTTTAGATTTTCGGTTTTTCAATTTTTTATGGATTTTTGGGTATATATGAAAAATAAAACAAGACAAAAATAAACTAGACAAAAGTAAACTAAGCAAAACACAACTAAGCAGAAATAAACTAAGCACAAATAAACTAGACAAAAGTAAACTAGACAAGACAAAATAAAATAAAAACAGAGAGACAAGTAGAGTGTACTCCCCAGGTGAACTTATGAGTAGAGCTATGCTCCCCGGCAACGGCGCCAGAAAATAGTCTTGATAACCCACAAGTATAGGGGATCGCAACAGTCTTCGAGGGAAGTAAAACCAAAATTTATTGATTCGACACAAGGGGAGACAAAGAATACTTATAAGCCTTAACAGCGGAGTTGTCAATTCAGCTGCACCTGGAAAAGCACTTGTAACAGGGGTGATGTGAAAGCAGCAGTAATATGAGAGCAATAGTAATAGTAACACAGCAGCAGTAGCAGCAACACCGAGGCAATGGCACCAGCAAATAGTTGATACTACTTCTAATGGCATATAGGACCGAGTGAGTATTTGATGATGAAAGATGGACCGGGGTTCCCAGCTATCTACACTAGTGGTAACTCTCCAATAACAAGTGTTGGGTGAACAAATTACACTTGGGCAATTGATAGAATTGAAATAGCATTAAGACAGAACATCTAGTCTATTAATTATACGTAGGCATGTTTTCCATATATAGTCATACGTGCTCGCAATGAGAAACTTGCACAACATCTTTTGTCCTACTAGCCCGTTTGCAGCGGGGCCTCAAGGGAATCTACTGGTAATTAAGGTACTCCTTTTAATAGAGCACCGGAGCAAAGCATTAGCACTTAGTGAAAACATGTGATCCTCATATCTAAACCATCCCCTCCAGTTGTCCCAGTTGCTGTCACTCTGGGGCCTCGGGTTCCGGACAGAGACATGTGCAAACAACTTGTAGATACAATCTAAGCAATAATTATAGAGATTAAATCTAAGATCATGCCACTCGTGCACTAGTGACAAGCATTAAACACAACAAGATTGCAGCAACAATAACTTCACAAACTTATAGATATACTGATCATAATGTAACAATTCATCGGATCCCAACAAACACAACACCGATTACATCAGATGGATCTCAATCATGTAAGGCAGCTCATGAGATCATTGTATTGAAGTACATGGGAGAGAGAGTACCAACTAGCTACAGCTAGAACCCGTAGTCCATGGGGGAACTACTCACGGAGCACGATGGAGGCGGTGGCGTCGATAGAGAAGGCTCCGGGGGTCGATCCCCGTCCCGGCAAGGTGCCAGAACAGGACCTTCTGACCCCCGAAAGTAGGTTTCGATGGCGGCGGCGCTCCGGGAGTTCTTCTGGAATATGGTCGATTATTTTAGGGTTTTTGCGTCGGGGGCAATAAATAGGCGAAAGGACGATGGTCGGTGGAGGCCCGAGGGCTCCTCCCACATGGCGGCGCGCCAGGGGGCCCACCTGCGCCGTGGCATGGGGAGGGAGCCTCGATGCCCCCCTTCGTCTCTCCTTCGGACTTCGTGTACGTGTCGAAAAAATAGGAGTGTGGCTTTTTGTTTCGTCCAATTCCGAGGATATTTCCAGAACAGCTTTTCTGAAACCAAAAACAGCAGAAAACAGGAACTGGCACTGTGGCATCTTGTTAATAGGTTAGTCCCAGAAAATGCATAAAAATGATATATAATGCATATAAAACATGTGACATTGATATATAAAACAAGCATGAAACATCAGAAATTATAGATACGTTTGAGACGTATCAGTGAGCCTAGTTTATTTAAGTTGTCGGCTTGTTAATTTAAACACATAGTTTTATTCCGCAATTAGCAAGCCTAAACCGGAAAAGTTTTAATCGCCTACTCACCCCCCCTCTAGGCGACATCATTGTCCTTTCAGCTGTTACTTCGGGGCCTCGGGTTCTGGACAATAATATGTGTATACAACTTGCAGATATGATCTAAAACAATGATTATCCTCATGATACAATAACATGTTCAGATCTGAAATCATGGCACTCGGGCCCTAAGTGACAAGCATTAAGCATAACAAGTTGCAACAATGACATAAAGTACTAACAACGGATACTAGGCACCACGCCCTAACAATCTTATAGCTATAACATGAATGATCTCATCCAATCCCTTCCATCCCCTTCAGCGTACATCGGGGAATTACTCACACATGGATGGGGGAAACATGGATGGTCGATGGAGAGGCGTCGGTGATGATGATAGCGATGATCTCCTCCAATTCCCCGTCCCAGCGGAGTGCCAGAACGGAGTTTCTGGTCCCCGAAATAGGGTTTTCGATGGCGGCGGCGCTCTAGAGAGTTTCTGGAAATATGGTCGATCCCCCTGGCGTTTTTAGGTCAAGTCCTTTAAGTAGTCGAGAGGGGGACGCGAGGGGGTGGCCTAATCGGCCTCACCATGTGGTGGCGCGGCCCAGGGCCCACCGCGCCGCCACGTGGTGAGGGCGGCTCGTTGCCCCCCTCCGTCTCATCTTCTGGCTCCGTGGGTCTTCTGATAAAATAGGGGCTTTGCGATAATTTCCTCGAATTTTCCCGAAAGTTGCTTTCTGCACAAAAACAAGACACCAGGGCAATTCTGCTGAAAACAGCGTTAGTCCGTGTTAGTTGTATTCAAAACACACAAATTAGAGGCAAAACAACAGCAAAAGTGTTCGGGAAAGTAGATACGTTTTGGACGTATCACCTAACATGATCAAGATCATCTTATTGTAATGCTACATGTTGTGTTTGCTGGGATCCGATGAATATTGAATACTATGATCAAGTTGATTATTAATCTATCTTTATATGTTATTTATGATCTTGCATGCTCTCCGTTACTAGTAGATGTTTTGGCTAAGTAGATGCTTGTAACTCCAAGAAGGAGTATTTAATGCTAGATAGTGGGTTCATGCCTCTAGTACTCTGGGCGTATGACAAGAACGTCTAAGGTTGTGGATATGCTGTTAGCACTAGAGATAACAGAACAATGCTATGCCTACGGTCATTTGTGTTGTTTACATTATGCACTTTACTTAATGCAATTATCCGTTGCTTGCAACTTAACACCAACGGGTGACACAAATGTTAACCTGGCGGTGGATTATTAGTCATAGATGCAGTCATAGATGCAGTTGGATAACGGTCTATGTATTTTGTCGTAATGCCCAAATATATGCCATAGTAGTCATCTTGTCATATATATATGCATTGTTATGCGCTCACTATTTATCAATTGCCCAGCTGTAATTTGTTTACCCAACATGTTAATTATCTTTATGGAGAGACACCACTAGTGAACTGTGGACCTGGCCCATTCTTTCACATTGATAAAACCACCAACTCTAAAAAATTGTTCTCATTTACTTCATGCAATTAAATATTGTTTTCCACACCATACGTTTAATCCTTTGTTTCCACCAAGCCGGTGAAATTGACAACCTCACCATTTCGTTGGGGCAAAGTAGTTTGATTGTGTTGTGTGCAGGTTCCTGATGCATGTAAAATGAATACATGAACTTTGCACTTTAATTGCTTATATTCCAATCATATTTGCATCATATAAGGGTTATACCAATGTTTTATAATGATTTTGGGAATACTTCATAGTTTTCCCATTTATTTGGAATTAACCCTGTTTTTTCAGAAAACGTCTTTTTTAGTGTTTCAGACTTTCCGGGAGCTTCGGGACTCCAAAAAGGGCAAGGTCAAAGAGCACGGTTCAGAATTTTCGAGACGAACGCAATGGGCTTAAATTGAAGACCAGAAGCCCAACAGGCTGGAAATGGGAGGGTCCCACGCGGCCTAAAGTACATGGCCGCGTGGGCCCAGCTCGTTTCCACCTCGGAGCTCCGTGGCCGTCGATCTTTCTTCCACCGACTTCGTCTTGACCTAAAAACGCCTATAAAAAAGGTCCCCTGGCGTTTCGCGAAAGGAGGCGGCGGAGAAACACAAAACCACGAAACAGAGAGTCAGAAGGCTGCCGCCGGAGAAGATCGGAGGGGGAAACCCGCCGGAATTGCCTCCGGAGGGCTCCACCCCCCTCCGGCGTGTTCATCATCAACATCTACAGCAAGAACTTCTCCACCATCATCACCATGATGAAGGGGGAGTAGTCCACCCCCTGGACTAGGGTTTGTGGTGGTAACTTTTGTATCTCTCCTCTCTCTTGAGCTTCACTAATTAGTACCGTATGAGCTGCCAAACATGATTACGGTCATCTATGTAATACCTTTGTGGTGAATATTGTGGTGTGAGATGATTTGTTATGCATTTACCGTTGTGTTGGAGCTTTTGTGATTTGTCATACTTTGAAGTATGATGTATGTGGGTACGGGATGGCCGATGTGACACGGCATAGGTATTGAGTGACACAGTACCGCCCAACATCCTTTATCTGGGGGTAAAAAGAAAGAGTATGATGTGGGAGTGAGAGAAACCACGCTAGCCTTACGAGGGGTGACCTAGCAACACAAATGAGTATTTCTTTCAACTATGTGTTTTAGGACATATAGCCGTCATAAAAAGCTACCATTAAAACATGACAATTGTGTGTACTTTATCTATAACATGATGATCACCGTAGATGAGGGAGAGAGGATTAAGTGAACCCATGAACCATGTCCATTGTTCCTATAAGAAACTCACACTTGAGCTTGTCCTCTTGCTACATAGAGGATTGGGCTTTCTCTCTTTGAGAGCTTTCACTTGCTACCATTTGTCTTGTCCTCTTGCAAAGAAGAGGATTGGGACACTTTTATTCTTGCACTTCCATCCATCAACCACCTTGTTCTCTAAACTTGTTTAGTGCATAATCAACTAAAACTTGTGACACTTTAGTTGTAGGGAATAGATAACTTTTCCTTCTTGCTCCTGCGGATCGATACCTTACTTCCACATTGAGAGGTGCTACAGTGATCCCTTGCTCTTGGGGGTTATCAAGTACTTTTCTGGCGCCGTTGCCGGGGAGCGTAGCGCTTAAGTTTCTATTCTTGTGTGCACTAGACTAAGCTTGGGGAGGTTCTTTTTATATCTTGCAATCATCTAAGCTTGGGGAGGTTCTTTGACTTGTTTGATGATACTATGTCTCCCATTTATGATGATGAATATGATATTTTCAGTCCACCCACTATTGAGGATATAGTTTATGTTGATTATGATATGCCTCCTATATATGATGTTTACAATGATGAATATGATATTTTCAGTCCATCTACTATTGAGGATAAAAATCATTTTGATTATTCTATGCCTCCTATTTATGATGATTACATTGATGGATGTGATATTTTTACTCCCACTATTACTAATGAAACTGTTTATGCTTATGTGGAGAGTAATGATACTTTTATGCATGTGGATCATGATAAGAATGCTCTATGTGATGGTTATATTGTGGGTTTTATCAATGATGCTACTGAAAGTTTTTATGAGAGAGGGAGACATGACTTCATATACCACAATAATATTAAGTCTCCTCTCTTTTTGTTGAAATTTTTGAAGTTGCACTTGCTTTGCCTTCCTATGCTAGTCACTTTGTGCTTTATTGATTTATTTTCTTACAAGATCCCAATGCATAGGAAGTGGGTTAGACTTAAATGTGTTTGATATTTGCTTCTTGATGCTCTTTTATATTCAACTCTTATTCCTATGGGAGCATCATTAAAACTATCAAGCCTAGCTATATGGCTATAAAGAAAGCGCTTTGCGGGAGGCAACCCGGTTATTTTTGTGTGTGATTTTTCTTTGTGTCCTCTTGCTGTAACAAGAGACTTTGTGTCTAGTTTAGTTCTGGAGTTTTAATAAAGTGCCAAGTTTTACCCATTTTGGTCTTGAAAAGTTGCTTATTGAGTTCGGAGATTTTATTCCTGCACGAGTCAGTGCACGGTATGATTTTTAATTCTTATTCTGTAACTCCGAATGAGCTCATATTTGAACTGTAGTTGCAACTTTTCATCCTCTGTATGCATGAATTTTTTCGGAATTTTTCGAGAAAGTTTGGTAGGGTAGAAAAATACGTTTTGCTGCTGCTGTTTTTCTGGACAGATTCTGTCCCATTTTGTTTGATGCATGCTTTGAGCTTTTAAGTTGAATCTTTTTGATCCAATTGAGTTTATGAGTAGGCATACAACATTATACACTTTCTGGACATCTCATATGAATTTTTGTTCAAGGATTATATGCAGCAAGAAACCTATTTGTTTATCACTATTAATGCACCCCACAGAAAAGAATGGGAGAAACGGTGTTTTGAAGTTTTTTCACAGGGATTGGAGGAGATGCACCAAGAGCTATCCAAGGATGGTGAAGACCATAAGCTTGGGGATGTGAAGACAACCCCGCTGGACCTACACACTCTCGGTTTGCACACGTCCAACTTCTGTTTTTCGATCGAAACACTTTATCGCATAAACTTGGAGCGTCTTTTGTTTTGTTTTGTTTGATTCTTTGAGAGACCACCACACTATCATTTATATATGGAGAGCTACTGGAAATATGGGTTGAAATATGTTGGATGCTTTTATAAGATTGGGAAAAGGGATGTTTGAGTTGATTTTTAATGATACATATAGTTGCATGATTCATGAGCTTGTTTATGAGTAATAGTTTGCAAATTCTTTTTGTAGAGCTATCACTTATTCATGTTTTGGTGCTGATTGTTATTTTACTTGGTTTAACATGGATTAGTTAGTTCTATGGACACTCATGCATGCATCTAGATGGTCAACTTTCTCCCTTTTGCTAGCCCAAACATTCCAACAAGTAAAAACTTGTTTCCAACACCTTCAACCAAAGTTATTCCAGTGAGTCCACCATATCTACCTATTGGCTTTATGCTATTCCGAGTATGTTTAACATGTTGTTTGTGTTATCTTACCTCTGAATGAAAATGTTTATGTTATTGATTGCAATGGAAAAAAGTTGGTTATATAGCTCTCACGAACTTGATGCACATGTTCTTTTATTTGCATAATAAAACTTGACCCATTGTGATTAAGATTATGATGTTTGTGGCTTGATGAATGTTTTGGGTTGGAAGTTAGCCCATATGTGCTGTCACATGGCAAGCTTTCAACACGCTCTTCATCTCATTTAGTTGATATCATGTGCTTTTGTCTATGGATGCTTATCATGTTGAAATAAATGTGGAAATAGAGTGAGTTTAAATGAGTTTGTGTAAATGGTTAGAGAGACGCCTGGGCCGCTAATCTAAGCCATGCATCATTCATGGTGGAAATTTACTTACATACTATGGTGAACCTTCTGTGATACACCTTGCAATAAAAAACTATTCCAAATGGTAAATAAAAAGGGTGTTGAGATTGTTCATTTTGTTTGTTTGTCTTGTCATTTTGATATGGGCTTGTTCCATATCTTGGGACAAGAGGTACCCCAGTTGACGCTCTTGATGATACTATTATGCTTACAATGATATTTAATTGAACTTGCTTTGTTTCCCAAGTTGAGTAACACATGGTGTAAGTACTTGTATTCAAGGGGCATGAGACATTCAACCCATTCTTTATCAAGCACACTACTCATATTTGCTTTCACTTTAACCTTAATCATTCAAGATGCTATGATAGGGGCAATGAGAGCTTGACACCAATGAATACCTTATTGCAATCATTAACTTAAGTAGAAGAGTTTGGAAGTTGGATGAAACTTATGCATGCTTTACCTCTACTCACATATACATCTTTCCAAAGTGTACACCTATCATATTCAGATTTTCATCTACACTCTATGACCATTGTAGGATGTTCTACTTATCATTATGCATACATGTGTTCCATATTACTTGCTACTATGTTACACTTTGTGAACTATCAATGAACATCCTTGTCTTGAATACTTGATATCACTTCATAAACTATTTGCATATTGCTACTCCTTTGAAGAATGAATCATTTGACTATATGTAGCAATAGTAATCATCTTTGATATTCATTGTTAAGTATTAAATTGCAAAGTCCATGTTAGTTTTATCATCTTCATACTCGAGGACGAGCATGGATTAAGCTTGGGGATGTTGATGCATGTAAAATGCATACATGAACTTTGCACTTTAATTGCTTATATTCCAATCATATTTGCATCATATAAGGGTTATATCAATGTTTTATAATGATTTTGGGAATACTTCATAGTTTTCCCATTTATTTGGAATTAACCCTGTTTTTCCAGAAAACGTCTTTTTTAGTGTTTCAGACTTTCCGGGAGCTTCGGGACTCCAAAAAGGGCAAGGTCAAAGAGCACGGTTCAGAATTTTCGAGACGAACGCAATGGGCTTAAATTGAAGACCAGAAGCCCAACAGGCTGGAAATGGGAGGGTCCCACGCGGCCTAAAGTACATGGCCGCGTGGGCCCTGCTCGTTTCCACCTCGGAGCTCCGTGGCCGTCGATCTTTCTTCCACCGACTTCGTCTTGACCTAAAAACGCCTATAAAAAAGGTCCCCTGACGTTTCGCGAAAGGAGGCGGCGGAGAAACACAAAACCACGAAACAGAGAGAGAAGGCTGCCGCCGGAGAAGATCGGAGGGGGGAAACGCCGCCGGAATCGCCTCCGGAGGGCTCCACCCCCCTCCGGCGTGTTCATCATCAACATCTACAGCAAGAACTTCTCCACCATCATCACCATGATGAAGGGGGAGTAGTCCACCCCATGGACTAGGGTTTGTGGTGGTAACTTTTGTATCTCTCCTCTCTCTTGAGCTTCACTAATTAGTACCGTATGAGCTGCCAAACATGATTACGGTCATCTATGTAATACCTTTGTGGTGAATATTGTGGTGTGAGATGATTTGTTATGCATTTACCGTTGTGTTGGAGCTTTTGTGATTTGTCATACTTTGAAGTATGATGTATGTGGGTACGGGATGGCCGATGTGACACGGCATAGGTATTGAGTGACACAGTACCGCCCAACATCCTTTATCTGGGGGTAAAAAGAAAGAGTATGATGTGGGAGTGAGAGAAACCACGCTAGCCTTACGAGGGGTGACCTAGCAACACAAATGAGTATTTCTTTCAACTATGTGTTTTAGGACATATAGCCGTCATAAAAAGCTACCATTAAAACATGACAATTGTGTGTACTTTATCTATAACATGATGATCACAGTAGATGAGGAGAGAGGATTAAGTGAACCATGAACCATGTCCATTGTTCCTATAAGAAACTCACACTTGAGCTTGTCCTCTTGCTGCATAGAGGATTGGGCTTTCTCTCATTGAGAGCTTTTGCTTGCTACCATTTGTCTTGTCCTCTTGCATTGAAGAGGATTGGGACACTTTTTATTCTTGCTTGGTTACTTCCATCCATCAACCACCTTGTTCTCCAAACTTGTTTAGTGCATAATCAACTAAAACTTGTGACACTTTAGTTGTAGGGAATAGATAACTTTTCCTTCTTGCTCCTGCGGATCGATACCTTACTTCCACATTGAGAGGTGCTACAGTGATCCCTTGCTCTTGGGGGTTATCAGTTCCACGTCAACAAACCATATCCCCTTCAACACCACTTTTTCTAACGTCGTTGACAACCTTCTTAAGTGCTCCTACTCCTCTTGGTTTCGATAACCTTGGTTTCATACTAAGGGAAACTACTTACTGCTTCACTACATCATACCTTACTCTTGGGGTCTCCGAACGAACGTGTGTTTCACGTCAGCAAGGCGACGTGCCAAGTTCCGCGTGGTGGAGTTCACGTTGAGATGTAGTATTATTCGACATATTGATTATTCCACGTCAAATTGGAGGAAGATTGCCAGAGGTTCCTTCATCATTCTAGGAACTTGCGCTGGGGCTGCACCACCATCTCCTTCTGCCATCGGAGCAAGAATTTGGGCGCTGAGTAATCTGAACTTGCATTTTTCTTGAAGATTTCAGTTGCGAGCTTGTCGGCAAATGGATTTTAATGTGAGCTTCTGTCCAACCTCGTTAGTCAACTAGATGGAAAACTTATACAAACGAACACGACGTGCTCTCCATCAAGATGTTTGATGACACCATGTGCCAAAATTTCTTGTGCGAGGATAGTGACGATGAGGTTGAACAAGGGGCGCTAGCAGTCATCAAGCAGGAGAGACCAGATTAGTTGTAGAACCGCTTCTGATGGAGACCCATTTATGCACTATTTTTATTTAACTTGGAATGCATGTACTTTCTATCACCAGGCACCCCAGCCAGTCAGATATGCTCCTTCATGGAGATCGATGCCGATCCTGCTGGCTTCGTCGTGGCTCCGCGGTCGACGACATCTCCCAGCCCATCGCTGCCTGTCGCGGGACCGGTGACCTCTCTGAACGAGATGCCCTAGCCCCCACACCTCTTCTGCTAGGTCGGCTGAGGTTCCGCAGCTTTGGGCAACAAGCGAGCTCGGGAGTAAGTCCCCGCTTTGCTTCTACTTTTGCTTCGTATTCTTCTGGCCTCTTCACGGGAAGTGACCAAATGTTGATGCAGGGATCCACCTTCCTCGGAAACCAACAAGTTGTTGCGAGACGCGGCGGAAGACGACACCGCCACTAGTGTCAGAGCCCGTGGGGCGAGGATGGTTCCTCCCTCTACGGCAGATGTTGACGAGCACCGTGGGAGGGGGGTGGGGAGCGCAATTTTGGCCTCCGGTCCTGCCCCAGGAAGGTGCCAAATGCCAGCACGCCGGAACAAGCAGGTATGCTTTGGTTCTCGAGTTACCTCACTTGGTTCCCGGGTTACACTTCTTTAGCTTGTTATCTTCAGTATTCTTGATGCTATCTTGATATTCTTTTGCGCTAGATGCCTCATTGGAAGATGGATTTCCTCTAGACGGCCTCCTTGGCGCGGCAAGTCAGGAGAAGCCGCCCTCTTTCACCCCTTCATAGGTCCAGGAAGTGTCCAAGGGCACACTGACTCGCGCAACGGGAACGCAGACCGTGCATCCCGCCTTTGGTCCAATCCGTGACGAAGCGCCGGGTCCTAGAGATACCTTGATCCAAACCTGTTGAACTAGATAATTTTTCCTTTACGAGATCTCGGCTTTTTGGAATGATTGGAGAGAGCCCCGCCTCCTCTAGGTTGGTGTCGGGTGATGACCCACAAGTATACGGGGTGTATCGTAATACTTTCGATAAATAAGAGCGTCGAACCCAACGAGGAGCAGAAGGTGTTGATAAGCAGTTTTGATATAGCAGATAAATAAAGTACAAGTAAATAAAATGCAGTAATAATAGTTGCAGCAAGTGGCCCAATCCTTTCTACAGCAAAGTACAAGCCGGTAGGTTTACTTATGATGACCAAACGTTCTTGAGGACACACGGGAATTTCGTCAAGTGCTTTCGCTTCATATAGTTGATTAATCTTCATTGTTTTGATAAGTGTTGTGTGGGTGAACCTATGCTAATGCACCGCCCTTCCTAGGACTAATACATACTTGTGATTATACCCCTTGCAAGCATCCGCAAATACAAGAAAGTAATTAAGATAAATCTAACCACAGCCTTAAACTCTGAGATCCTGCTATCCCTCATGCATCGATATACCAACGGGGGTTTAGGTTTCTGTCACTCCGGCAACCCCACAATTGGCAACCGAATACACAATGCATTCCCCTAGGCCCATAAAGGTGAAGTGTCATGTAGTCGACGTTCACATGACACCACTAGAAGAATAACACCACAACTTAAATATCAAACCATTAAATATTACTCAACATAATTCACTACTAACATCAAGACTTCTCCCATGTCCTCAAGAACTAAACGAACTACTCACAAGACATCATATGGAACATGATCAGAGGTGATATAATGATGAATAACAATCTGGACATAAACCTTAATTCAACGGTTTCACTCAATAGCATCAACCACAAGGAGTAATTAACACCGGGAAAGCTTCCCCTATGAACTAGACAAGATTCAACCCTAGATGTTACAGCGGAACGGAGTGGAGCGGCGGAGATGATGGTGCTGGCGGTGGAGATGATGATGATGATCCCAATGAAGTCCAGCTCGATGATGGTGACGATGGCGACGATTTCCCCCCTCCGGGAAGGAATTTCCCCGGCAGATTTCTCCCTGCCGGAGAGCTTTTCTCTCTCTGGTGTTTTCCGCCTCGTGGAGGCGGCGGAATATTTCCTCGACGCCCCCTAGGCTTAGGGTTTCCTGGGGATGATGTACGCGAAGGGGCACTGGCAGAGGTGGGCCAGGGCCTCCTCACCACATGGCGGCGCGGCAGCAAGGTGGGCCGCGCCACCACATGGTGAGGGCCCATGGTGGCCCACCTTGGCCTCCCCTTTTGGCTGCCTCCGTCATGACAAAATAGGAACTTCGGATATTTTCCTGAATTATTGATCTTCAGAAATATGGTGTCTTGACGGTCCTTTTTCCAGCAGAAATCTGACTCCGGTGTTAATTCTCCAATAATCATCAAACATGCAAAATAGGTAAAATAACATAAGTATCATCTCTAAATATGAAATATATCAATGAATAACAGTAAATTATGATATAAAATAGTGATGCAAAATGGACGTATCAACTCCCCCCAAGCTTAGACCTCGCTTGTCCCCAAGCGAAAGCTGAACTCAGTAAACAAGACCACATGTTTATGGAGTGAAGTGTCGATAAACAAAATACGGACAAGAAGCATCACATTTATTAATACACAAGTCATCTTAGACAGCAACTTCCTTCATATAACTTAACTTGAAACAAGTAAAGGGAGTCACAATAAGGTGCATAGAGAAAATCATAATTGGTGATGGCAAACTTTGTTCTTGGTCAGAGAACAATTAACAGATTGTACTTATCTTTCGAGCAGAGTCTTTATATTAGAGCTTATATTGCAGAACTTACATGCTCAATCATAACAGTCTCCTTACAGTCATTGATAACTTTCAAAGTTATATTCATTCAGATAAAAGCTTTGTGCTACACAAGGAAACATAAAAGACATGATTGAAAATATCAACATATAGATGGTTGAATCACAACAACTCAAATGCTTGCTTGAGATAGAAGGGAATAGGTTTACTGACTCAACATGAAAGTAAAAGATAGGCCCTTCGCAGAGGGAAGCAGGGATGAAATCATGTGCTAGAGCTTTTAAGTTTTGAAATCATATAGAGAGTATAAAATAAGTTTTTAGCTATGTATGTCGTTGTCAACGAATGGCAGTGGGCACTCTATCCCCTTGTCACCAGACTTTCAAGAGCGGCTCCCATGAAGGACGTTATTTCTACCCAAGGGTAGATCATCCCTCTTCTCTTTTGTTTACACATGCATATTTATAAATTGGTATGACACTCCTCCCAACCTTTGCTTACACAAGCCATGGCTAACCGAATCCTCGGGTGCCTTCCAACAATCACATACCATGGAGGAGTGCCTATTTGATAATGTTTAACACTTTGAAATTTGCTTTTGATAAATCATTGGCAAAACATGTGAAGAGAATCAAGCAGTTATAGTTATAATTAATTGGGACTGGGCACCCCATTTGCCAGCTCTTTTTGCAAGTTATTGGATAAGCGGATGTATATGCCACTAGTCCATTGGTGAAAGTCTGTCTGACAAGTTAAATAGAGAACACCCACATACTTCCTCATGAGCTAGTAAACAGTGACACAAATGAGAGGTAATAGTTTTTGAATAATTAAAGGTAGCACATGAAGTATTTACTTGGAGTGGCAGGAAATACCACATAATAGGTAGTTATGGTGGACACAAATGGCAATGGTTTGGCTCAAGGTTTGGATGTATGAGAAGCATTCCCTCTCAATACAGGTTTTTGGCTAGCAAGGTTGTGTAGCAAGCATAAGAGTTGAGGGATACAAACAAATATACATGTAGTAAGAACAATCATGCAATCTTCCTTGGAAGCACAAATAATTTTAACTTGAGAATACTAAGCTTATGAGCCAACAAGAAAGAAAGATCATGGAATAATATATCTACATGCACTTCCCTCTCTCTACTTAAGCCTCAAAGTATTGTAACTACTGACCAATGCTAAGTTTGCCAAAACCAAAAAGATTTACTTGATGCTCCCAAAGTGATACCAATACTAATAACAAGATCATCCATATGAAGAATTGCAAACTAAAATAAAGTATGCAGAAAGTAAATGATGAAACTTCTCATTAATATTCCATAACGGCAACTCACACCAAGGGATACATAGATAACCAACTAAAAGAGAGATACTTCCACACTGCAAACCATCCTATAAGATAACTTCCCTACTCATGATATGACTCTATTGAAAGGTAAAAGGTAAAGATAATGGTGTGATACCGCGGCACTCCCCCAAGCTTGGAACAAGCCAAGGGGATGCCAATACCAATGATGAATTACTCCTTCGGCGGTGGTGAAATATCCTCATCATCAAACTTCCAAGGCAGAGGCTCTCATCAACAAATGATGACTTGGTCTCGGTATCCTGAAACTGGCAGCAGAGCTTATGCGTTTAAACCTGGTTTCATACTCACAGTTTTGATTCTGAACATCGTAGAGTTGCGCTTGTAGTTTGTTGGTGGTCTCATGGAGTGAGAAAATGTCTCCCAGAGCTTTGCGGTCTCCTTCTTGTGTTCAGCACAAGTCCAGACACCATCCGTGAAAGATGTCCACTTCACGTTCCGCCATCTTCTTGTATGTAAAGACCTCTTGCTCCAACTTCTCCATCCTGTCTTCCAGGCTTCCTTCCCCTTAGGACCTGAACGTCTTCCACTTGCAACTCCCCATCCTTGAGCAGCGACTCCTTCGGATGCATCTTCAACTCGTTCATGTACGGGTTGACGACGTTCGCGAAGAAGCTGTCCTTGGAGGGCTCAGACGAAGACATGGCGGCTCTAGATCCACGGATGAAATCTGGCAGAAACAGATCGAAACAAAAACACGACGAAAAGGCGATATACGACCTCGGGGGATCGGGGGATTATATAGCAAAAAGTTTCGCAACAAAAGGAAGGTACAGGAGAAACCTGGTCGGAGACGGCTCCGAGGCGCCCTCACCACGTGGCGGCGCGGCCAGGGGTGGGCCCGCGCCACGGCATGGTGAGGTGCCCTCGGGCACCGTTTCCTACCCGGTTTGTCTCTTATTTTTCCATATTTAAAATAAATAACAAAAAAACTCTTGGAAAGTTAAACGCGAACTTTTTCTTACCAAAACTGTTACCTATTCGAAAACAGACTCTGCAGTCCCCTGAATTTGCTTTTCAATAAAACTTCCGGGTCACCACTTGAATAGTGTCAACATCTTCATTATAAGAATCTCCAGAAATATAATGTTTGAGTCTTTGTCCATTCACCACTTGTGTAGAGTTGTCTTTAAGTGAAGCAATCTTTATTGCACCTGAACGATATACCTCCACAATAACAAAAGGTCCTTCCCATTTTGAGAGTAATTTTCCTGCAAAAAATCTGAGACGAGACCTATACAATAGAACTTTCTCACCAACATTAAACTCTCTTTTAAGAATTCTCCTATCATGCCATTTCTTAACTTTCTCTTTAAAAAGTCTAGCATTTTCATAAGCTCACTTCTCCATTCATCTAAAGAACTCAAATGAAGCAACCTCTTTTCACCAGCAAGTTTAAAGTCTCTATTAAGTTCCTCACTGCCCAATAAGCTTTGTGTTCTAATTCTAAGGCAAGTGACAAGCTTTACCATAAACCATTTTATAAGGAGACATACCCATAGGGTTTTTATAAGCAGTTCTATAAGCCCATAAAGCATCATTTAACTTACTAGCCCAATTCTTTCTAGATTTATTAACAGTCTTTTGCAAGATAGATTTAATCTCTCTATTTGATAATTCTACTTGCCCACTAGTTTGGGGATGATAAGCTGAAGCAATTCTATGATTAACACCATATTTAGCAAGGGTCTTTCTAAAACCACCATGAATAAAATGAGAACCTCCATCAGTCATAAGATATCTAGGCACACCAAACCTAGGAAAAATAACATCTTGAAGCATTTTTAAAGAGGTCTCACCATCAGCACTTTTGTAGGTATAGCTTCTACCCATTTAGTAACATAATCAACAGCAACAAGTATATGAGTATTACCTTCTGAAGGAGGAAAAGGACCCATAAAGTCGAATCCCCAACAGTCAAATGGTTCAATAACAAGAGAATAATTCATAGGCATTTCATTACGTCTAGAGATATTACCAACTCTTTGACATTCATCACAAGATAAAATAAACTTTCTTGCATCTTTAAAGAGGGTAGGCCAATAAAAACCTGATTGTAGAACCTTTTGTGCGGTTCTATCTCCAGCATGATGTCCTCCATAAGCACTACCATGGCATTTCTCAATATCTCTGTTGTTCATGTTCTGGAACACATCTTCGCATAATGCCATCTACTCCTTCTTTATATAAGTGTGGGTCATCCCAAAAATAATGCCTCAAGTCATAAAAGAATTTCCTTCTTTGCTGAGCTGAAAAGGTTGGAGGCAAGTACTTGGAAACAATAAAGTTAGCATAATCAGCATACCAAGGACTATCTCGCGAACTTACCCTTATTGCAGCCAACTGTTCATTTGGAAAACTATCATTAACAGGAATAGGATCATAAGCAATGTTTTCCAATCTAGACAAATTATCAGCAACAGGATTTTCAGCACCTTTCCTATCTACAATATGTAAATCAAACTCTTGCAAAAGAAGCACCCATCTAATAAGCCTAGGCTTAGCATCTTTCTTTTCCATAAGGTACCTAATAGCAGCATGATCAGTATGAATAATGACTTTTGAATCAACAATATAAGGTCTAAATTTGTCACAAGCAAATACTACAGCTAGAACTCTTTTTCAGTAGTTGCATAATTCTTTTGAGCAGAATCAAGAGTCTTACTAGCATAATGAATAACATTCAACTTCTTATCTATCCGCTGTCCAAGAACAGCACCAACAGCAAAATCACTAGCATCACACATAATTTCAAAAGGTAACGTCCAATCAGGTGGTTGAACAATAGGAGCAGTAATTAAAGCCTTCTTCAGAGTTTCAAAAGCTTCCTTACAATCATCATCAAAAACAAAAGGTACATCTTTTTGGAGAAGATTAGTAAGAGGCTTTGAAATTTTAGAGAAATCTTTAATAAACCTCCTATAGAAACCAGCATGACCAAGAATACTACGAATACCTTTGACATCTTGGGGCAAGGCATTTTCTCATTGCCTCAACTTTAGCTCGATCAACTTCAATGCCTCTTTCAGAGATTTTATGTCCAAGAACAATTCCTTCATTGACCATAAAGTGGCATTTCTCCCAATTAAGAACAAGATTAGTTTCTTCACATCTCTGCAAAACTTTATCAAGATTGTGCAAAGCAATTATCAAAAGAAGTTCCATAGACGGAGAAATCGTCCATGAAGACTTCCACAATTTCCTCACAAAAACCATGAAAAATAGCAGACATGCATCTTTGAAAAGTAGCAGGAGCATTACACAAACCAAAAGGCATACGTCTATAAGCATAAGTTCCATAAGGACAAGTAAAAGTGGTTTTCTCTTGATCTTGCTTTCTCACAGCAATTTGAGAAAACCCAGAATAACCATCAAGGAAACAAAAATGAGTCTTCTTAGACAACCTCTCTAACATTTGATCAATAAAAGGTAAAGGATAATGATCCTTCTTAGTAACTTTGTTAACCTTTCTAAAATCAATGCACATTCTATAACCAACTACTACTCTTTGAGGAATAAGTTCATCATTTTCATTAGGCACAACAGTAATTCCTCCTTTCTTAGGAACACAATGCACAGGACTTACCCATCTACTATCAGCAATAGGATAAATAATACCAGCTTCAAGAAGTTTCAATACCTCATTTCTTACCACTTCCTTCATCTTGGGTATTAAACGACGTTGATGTTCAACAACTGGCTTTGCATCAGGTTCCATATTAATAGCATGTTGACAAATAGCAGGGGAAATCCCTTTCAAATCATCAAGAGTATAGCCCATAGCTCCACGTGTTTCTTCAACACTTCCAATAACCTTTCCTCTTCTCTACCTGAAAGTTTAGAACTAATAATAACAGGATATAGTTTCTTATCATCAATATAGCATATTTAAGATTATCAGGTAAAGGTTTTAAATCAAAAACAGGATCCTCCTTGGGGTGGCGTGGTACCCAAATCTTCCACCGGTAAGTTATGTTTAAGTATAGGTTGACGAAGGAATATTTCGTCAAGCTCATTCCTTTCTTCCATAAAGACCTCACTTTCATGGTCCTCCATATGTTGCTGCAAAGCATTGTTAGGAGCAAGAGCAATAGAGGCAAGCTGAGCAACTTTAAAATCTTCATTAGGCAATTCGGTTTCATAAGGAGCTTTAGCAAATTTAGAGAAATTGAACTCATAAGATTCACCAGCAAATTTAGTAAAGATTTTCTCTTTCTTACAATCTATAACAGCACCACAAGTATTCAGAAAAGGTCTACCAAAAATGATAGGACAAGTTTACTAGCAGCTGAACCAAGTACTAGAAAATCAGCAGGATATTTAGTCTTACCACATAAAACTTCCACATCTCTAACAATACCAATTGGAGAGATAGTTTCTCTATTAGCAAGCTGAATAACCACATCAATTTCCTCAAGTTCACAAGAACCAATTTCATGCATGATTTCCCTGTAAAGCTCATAAGGAATAGCACTGAACTTGCACCAATATCACATAAACCATAATAGCAATGATCACCTATCCTAACAGAAAGCACAGGAACACTAGTTTTTAGAGCTTTTAGGATGTGAAACAATATTAGAAGCATCTTCACAAAAGATAATATGTCCATCTTCTATATTTTCAGTGACAAGGTCCTTAACCATTGCTACACAGGTTCAACAGTTATTTGTTCATCAGGTTCTATAGCTTTCTTTGTACTTTTGTTAACAACACTAGCTATAATAGAGTGTTCCTTTATTTTAGCAGGAAAAGGAACTTTTTCAATATAAGGTTCAGGAATAATGTGATCAACGGTGTTAACTTCAATAGTTCTAGTCACAGGAGAAACAGTTTTATCTTTATAAGGTTCATGATAATTCTTAAAACCCTCCTTAGGCATACCGAAATAGGAGGCAAAAGCTTTATAGAAATTTGCAACAACTTGAGAGTCAAGGCCATAACAGTACTAACATTTCGAAAATCATCAGTATTCATGAAAGTTTTAATGCATTCGAAATCATATTTTATACCTGACTCTCTACCTTTGTCGTTCTCCCATCCTTCAGTGTTCTCCTGAATCCGATCAAGAAGGTCCCATTTAAACTCTTCTTTATTACGAGTGAATGATCCAGAACAAGCAGTATCCAATAGAGTTTTATCCTGAAAGGAAAGCCTTGCATAGAAGTTATCAATAACAACATTACCAGGAAGCTCATGAATGGGGCATTTGAGCATTAATGACTTCAATCTCCCCCACGCTTGGGCAATACTTTCTCCATCATGAGGCCAAAAATTATATATGAGGTTCCGGTCTTGTGAATCTCACTTGGAGGATAGAATTTAGAATAAAAGAGAGGTACAATTTCCTCCAACCAAGAGAACCCATTCTTCAGCAGTTTATACCATTGTGCAGCTCTACCAGATAGCGATATAGAGAATAGTTTCTTCTTAACTTCACCATTGAAATACCTGCACACTTGAATAACTCGCATAATTCATGTAAAAATAGCAAATGATCACCAGGATGGACAGTTCCATCCCCTTCATAGCGGTTATTCGTAACACGTTCAACAATTTTCATAGGTATTTTGAATGGGATTACCTGCACAGGTGGCGCCTCCTCTACTACCTTAGCAGTGGTAGTGGTTTTCCCAAATAGGAATTCAAGAGAAGATCTCTCCATAATAAAATATAGCAGCGCAAAAATAAAAACAGCACGTACAGTAAGAGTTGTCCTTACCAATTCCACTTACCAATAGCGCTTCACTCCCCGGCAACGGCGTCAGAAAATAGTCTTGATGACCCACAAGTATAGGGGGTGTATCGTAGTACTTTCGATAAATAAGAGTGTCGAATCCAACGAGGAGTAGAAGGTGTTGATAAGCAGTTTTGATATAGCAGATAAATAAAGTACAAGTAAATAAAATGCAGTAATAATAGTTGCAGCAAGTGGCCCAATCCTTTCTACAGCAAAGGACAAGCCGGTAGGTTTACTTATGATGACCAAACGTTCTTGAGAACACACGGGAGTTTCGTCAAGTGCTTTCGCTTCATATAGTTAATTAATCTTCATTGTTTTGATAAGTGTTGTGTGGGTGAACCTATGCTAATGCACCGCCCTTCCTAGGACTAATACATACTTGTGATTATACCCCTTGCAAGCATCCGCAAATACAAGAAAGTAATTAAGATAAATCTAACCACGGCCTTAAACTCTGAGATCCTGCTATCCCTCATGCATCGATGTACCAACGGGGGTTTAGGTTTCTGTCACTCCGGCAACCCCACAATTGGCAACCGAATACGCAATGCATTCCCCTAGGCCTATAAAGGTGAAGTGTCATGTAGTCGACGTTCACATGACACCACTAGAAGAATAGCACCACAACTTAAATATCAAACCATTAAATATTACTCAACATAATTCACTACTAACATCAAGACTTCTCCCATGTCCTCAAGAACTAAACGAACTACTCACAAGACATCATATGGAACATGATCAGAGGTGATATAATGATGAATAACAATCTGGACATAAACCTTAATTCAACGGTTTCACTCAATAGCATCAACCACAAGGAGTAATTAACACCGGGAAAGCTTCCCCTAAGAACTAGACAAGATTCAACCCTAGATGTTACATCGGAACGGAGTGGAGCGGCGGAGATGATGGTGCTGGCGGTGGAGATGATGATGATGATCCCAATGAAGTCCAGCTCGATGACGGTGACGATGGCGACGATTTCCCCCCTCCGGGAAGGAATTTCCCCGGCAGATTTCTCCCTGTCGGAGAGCTTTTCTTTCTCTGGTGTTTTCCGCCTCGTGGAGGCAGCGGAATATTTCCTCGACGACCCCCCTAGGCTTAGGGTTTCCTGGGGATGATGTACGCGAAGGGGCACTGGCAGAGGTGGGCCAGGGCCTCCTCACCACCTAGCGGGTGGGCCGCGCCACCACATGGTGCGGGCCCATGGTGGCCCACCTTGGCCTCCCCTTCTTGCTGCCTCCGTCATCTGACAAAATAGGAACTTCGGGATATTTTCCTCGAATTATTTATCGTCAGAAATATGGTGTCTTGACGGTCCTTTTTCCAGCAGAAATCTGACTCCGGTGGTTAATTCTCCAATAATCATCAAACATGCAAAATAGGTAAAATAACATAAGTATCATCTCTAAATATGAAATATATCAATGAATAACAGTAAATTATGATATAAAATAGTGATGCAAAATGGACGTATCACCGGGCCCGAGCTTCGAGCATCGCATTTGTAATACGAGGGTCATCGGTTCAAATCCGATTGTCGGCTTTTTTATCGAGATTCTACGAACAAGAATCTCTTTTTTACGAATTAAATGGAGAATCCACGATATTTATGTTTTCTACTTTACAATTTTGCTAGATACAAAACAATACAATAAATAATATATATGAAAAATAAAGATTTTGATGAAATTCTCCTCACTTAGTGGAGAGCTCTCTGATGACTGGGCCAACTCTGATTACTTTTACTGATTTCTCCACGGACTCTGGAGCCAACAAGGAGATTGATGAGCTGACAAGGATCAAGGAGGACTTTGCTGCCAAGCGCGTGAGAGACGCGATCGCCCGGGCAGTCCTCCAGAAGCTGCCCCACGGATCACCATCAGTGGTGACAGCGCTAAGGATGCCATTCTTCGAGGAATAAACTAGCTGTACAAGGAGCCTAGCGACCGCGAGGCCGCCATCGGGGAGGCGAGCGGGAACATTGAGGAGCTGATCCAGAGAGGAATGGGCAAGCTCAATCGTCTCGCTAACCAGATTTACAGCTTGTGGCGATCCATTGGGAAGAAGAGAGCTGATCGGAAAGCTGAAGATGAACAACGTGACCTGGAACTTTCTGCTAGGGAAAAGCAGCTGGTGACCCGGGAGGCTGAGCTAGCCGAAGGGGTCAAGTCTTTGGAGCTCCTGAAACTACAATTGGAGCATGAAGCTGAGGAGCGCCTGAAGGATGCATCAGATCGCCATCCGGAAGAGATCGAGGCCAAGAACCACAACATCAAATACTGGCAGATCAAGGAGAAAGAAGCGAAACAGGTCATCGAGGAGACCGAGAAGATTCTCCGCCAGGAACAGGAGTCTGTCTGTGCCCTACAGATGAAGTCCAAATAGGACAGCCAAAAGATAACTGAGCTTGATGGATCCCTGGAGGCGCAGAAAGGTGAACTTGTAGAGCTGAAGGAGAGCCATCTGAAGCTGACCAAGGCCTACTCTCAGGCGTCAACCGATATGTCCGAGCTCCGCCGTCTCAACCAAGAAGGCCTTGCCATGATAGTGGTGGCCAGCCAAGAGGCCACGACGCGGGTAGGACAACTGGATCTAAGGACTGATATCCCAAAGCTAGAGCTAGACTGCCAAAGCTTGCCTTCCGTAACAGAGTTCACCGAGAAGGTAGCAGCTGACATGCGGACCTTCAAGAACAAGATGGCCAAGCAGCTTGTCGGTGATAGGAACACAGTGAGTAAGCAGCCGACAGCTTCCGTGATGGCGACCTTCTGAGAGGCCAACCCAGATGCTACCATGCCAGACCTCCAGGCCTCGCATCCTTCTGATGATTCTCTCTAGGCGGTGAAAGCTTTTGCCGCCGCGCTGGCTGCGAAGATGTTCCCGTGCCTGTAAGTTTCCTGGAAGACATTCGAGCACCTCGTGCCCCAAAATGTAATAAACTATGCATCAGATTTCGTGTCTGCCTTAAGACTTTGTTGTACTTGTAATATGCTAGAACTTTCCATGCTACTCTACTTCACGGGTACTTTTCACTTGTTTTAACACATTTTCCTCTCCATGTCCTTTGACGGACCTTCTGGGAGCGTAAGCTTACCCGGGAGGCCCTGACACCCTGACTGACTAGGAATGCACTCACTGTCCCTACCAATATCCCAAAAGGTTACTCACCCTAATGGTACGCATGTCCCCAGGAAGTATCAGGCTTCTTGCCGCTATTTACTCCCAGGCGAGTTGCTACCCTAGAGTGCTCGCTTGATGGCCAAGTCTCACGTTCAGATTTTCATGCTGCTTTCAAACCCGTGAAATAGAAATATTTATACAACAGGGACTTGCTTTGAAGATAACTTAACTTTTATTGATGGAGGCGCTCTCGCATAGCCAGACTGAAAGCTTTCAGGTACATCTTACACAAGAGGTAGCATGTCGGGTACATCACATATCTGGCTTCAACGGACTTCACGGGGAGGAGACTTGCAGGCTTCCTCGACCCTTGCTCAGAAATTGGCCATCCTCCAGAGCTCTTCATGGGTATTCACGATGTGAGTGAAGAACTTATCTTGTATCAATGGAGTACGAACGTTGGCGTGAAACGCAGCCACCACAGAGATCTCTCGCATCTCTTCCGGGGGAATACGGTCCATGACGCTCCAGAACCTCCGGATGTAATGGCGCAGCTTCTCTCCGGGCTCCATGTTCAAGCGGTAGAGGTCGAGGGCCCCAGCTGGATGCAGCGTGCAGCCGGTCTTGCGGTGCTGGCTCGTCTGGCCCTCCATCTCCTCCCGAGAACGACGCCCTGCGTTAGAACTCTGGCCAATGTCTTTCAGGAGAGATTCCATAATGTTCTTGCTTCGGGCGTCCTCTGGCTACCCCTCCACAGGTGTTGTGGACGCAACTCGAGCAACATTGAGATTGGTGGGAGCTGGTTCGACGATGTCGATGTTGACAAGTGTGGGAACAAGATTGTCAAGGTTGACGGGTGCGGGCACCAGTGTGCCGAGGCTGGCGGTCGGGGAAGAACTCATAAGAGCGTGGCATTGGTGAGCGATGTCCAACAAGCTCTCCAAGCTAGCGATCCATGCCTTTGCGCGGGATCACTCTTGAGCTGGTCGGGGGGAAATGAGAGGAGCGCACGGCCGACGCCTAGGGCTTCCTCCTGCCCCCAGCCTTTCTAGGTCGATTGACGAGCTGGCTCACCAAGGACTTCCTGAGTTCCCGACATGGCTCTTGCTTGCTGACGATGCAAACTCGCAACCAGTTCAGATGGAACAACAGTTCTTGTAGGAGACAAAGAACTTGAAGCTGATCTTGCAATGAATGAGGAGCTAGACGTAGATCTTGTCTCGGACGAAGAGCTCGACGTCGACGTAGATCTCGTCCCGGATGAAGAGCTCGACGTAGATCTCGGAGTTGGTGACCGAGAACTTGCCGCCATCCTTGTCGTAAACGAATCCAGTGCTTGCGCCCCCTACCTGGCGTGCCAGATGTCGTGTCCCGGCGGATGGACACCAGGATTAAAGGATACCCCCTTTTTAGGTTCGGCACGGGGCACGAAGGAGGCTGAGAATCATCTCTCTCGGGTGATCTAGATCAAGTTCTCCTCTCGACGATCAAAGCAAACAATCACAGGGACACAAGGAGCTACCCAGGTTCAGGCCGCCGGAGGCTAACATCTCCACTCATGCATGTCTGGATTGATGAGTTCTTCATAGTGTAGCTTACAAGGAGGCTCCCAGGCAGGGTACTCGGAAGGATATGGTCAGAGGTAGACGAAGGACAGATCCTGACCCTGAGGAGATCACCTTCCTCTTCTTACCTTCCCAGCCCTAGTCTAGTCTTGTCTTGCTCTAGAATTGCCCCTCCCTGGCTTGGTGACCTTGGCCCTCCTTTTACAGGCTAAGGAGGCCTCACATGGGGTCACGCCTTGTGCGTGGGGGGTTTTAGGCGGGAAAACCCCCAATGGCTTTAGGAGGAGAAGTGGCCTCTCCTCCTCCAAGTATCCTTCGCTGGTTAGGTGAGATCGTCCACCTTTAGGGAAAGCGGGGCGGACAAGGACTGACAGCACCACCGACCATGTCCCCGACCCGCGCCTCCATCGCATTGCTTCCTAAGTCTTCTGGAGTCTTCTAGCTCCTGCTAGAGCGCATGTCCTTGCTTGTACGGAGGTACACCGAGAGGGAGCCCCAGCCTCCTTCCGGGTACTCGGGCTCTCGGGGCCTAGTCTTCAGTGCATCGCGGCTGGGGGACCCAGAAGGTCCTCAGGACCGGAGTTAGTGGCTGCAGGGTGTCTTCGTAGTCCTTGCTTGGTGTCTTCGTAGCCCTTGCTTGGTCTTCAGGGGGTTGGTGGGCGGACCCACCAACTTGTCTTGTAACTTGGCCTTGTCCATCTTCTACTTGGGCCCACATGCAGCAGACCCACTTTGGCAGCTTCGGGGAACCCCATCTTCCACTATTGCGACAGTAGGGAGTAAACTCTTTGCATGTCTGGATTGATGAGTTCACCATGGTGTGGCTACAAGATGGTTGTCGGGTGAGCTACCTGGGAGGTGACTGGCTATAGGTAGACGACGAGCAGATCCTTACCTAGTGGAGATCACCTCTCGACTCTGCCTTCCGTCTTGCTTGCTCAAGGTCTGATCCTCCTCCTTAGTGACCTCAACCGTCCCTTTATAGGCCAGGGGGACGCCACAGGTGGTCACGCAAGGGACGTGAGTGGCTTTTGGCGGGCAAAACCCCTCGGTGGTGGTGTCCTATTTAGGCGACGTGGCCTTCTCTGATCCTTTCGTTCTTGGCTGGAAAGGTGGGGGTGTCCAACTTTGAGGGAAAGCGCGGAGGACTGGGGCTGACAGTCCCACCACAACTTTTCCCTGGCGACGTCATCGCCTGGCGCCTCCGTCTTCTTGGTGCCCAAGCTTTCCTTGATATTTTCATTCTTGCTTAGGCTTACATGCTTATCCTCTGGTTGTGCGGTAGAAGACCTGAGAAGCAGGAGAACTCGGGGCTCTCATGCAGGGTATCATACCTTGCAGGTCCTAGTGCTTGAGTCCTTAGCCGTCTCAGAGTCGATGTCGAGCTTGTCGGGTTCCTCCAATGGCAGGTGGGAGGGCCCACTTGCCAGGTCTTGCGTCTTGACTTTGTTCATCTTTTAGGTGGGCCCATAGAAGGTGGACCCACTTTTGCAGCAGAAGGGGAACCCCATATTTCACTGTTGCGACACATTGAGAACAGAGGTTGCAACACATTGAATCCTCCAGATAATAAGTAGTGGTTTCCTAGCACCAATCAGATTGGATGGACCTAATTGTTTCGGATTGTCAAGTTGATGTACCGATATACCACGTTTTCCAACTTTTTGTACGAAGTTGCACCTATAGGACAACGTTAGTAATTGGTAATCAGCATGGAAACGCTAATTGTTTGTTTTGTGATCAAGGTGAAATAATCAAACACTTTTTCATCCAAAGTTTGCCCGTTCTGTATGATCATCCAAGTGGCGCCTAACTTGTATCAAGCACACATAGCACCACCCCTTCTAGTTCTATATGGTCATCACTGCAGAGTTCGAATTTAAAACTTTGTATTGTGATGATGTTTGGTAATAAAAAATGCCCATGGTCGAAAAAACATTAGCTCTATGTTTAAACGTTTTTCTTTTTCCTGCAATATGTGCGCGGAGTCGCGGGAAAGCACGAGCAGAAACATCCGGCTTACATGTTCGCAAAGGCAGTTATTTTTGGGTCAAACGCAACCTTGGGCAGTCTGGTAATTTCCTGGTCCGGTGGCGGCCGACGACTCGTACTCTCCGATTTCTTCTTCCTCTCGCACGCGGTCGCTGCACATTCCCCCACCATCCCCATTTCTGCTTGTGCTTCGTCGGCGACCTCCGATCGCGGCCTACCCCGCCGTGTTAAAGTCGAGGGTCGTCTCCGCTCTACGATCACCAACTGAGACGGCGCCACCGGAGGGAGGCGGCGAGATCTCCGGGCGCCATGTCCATGGATTCGGACTCCTCGTCGCAGGGCGGCGACCACCGGAGCTTCCGCCAGATCACACGGGACCGTAAGCACCCCTCTCTGCTCTTTCCCCTACTACCTTTGCTTTAGATTTGCTTGCTTCATGTTACTGTTAAGGCTGCTCCGCTGGATCTGGCTAATTGCTTGTGGAGTTTGAGAAAATTGACATGGTCGTGCCAGCTTGTTGTTTCGGGCTCACATTGGAGCAGAGGATTGTACACGGTTGTTTCCTTGCTTTAGGTCTTCAATGCCGAATTGCTGTTGAACTGAGTGATAAAGTAGTCCAGTTGGCTAGCCATTTGTTTCGTCGTGCTCTCTGAACTCGTTATAGTTCTGACTTGACTATGCGCTCCTCTCATGTGCGGAGATCATGTCTAATGGTATGTGGCAAGCTTACGAACTTGACAATCGGGCAGTTGCGCCTTTTCTATTCCGGAAAACCCGAAGGGCCAGGAGCTCTGGCAATTCGTTAAGCTTAACACTTCCTTTTCCAATTGTAGCTTAACATTTTCATATCTTTCTGTGTCACGAGGCTAAAAACGTACTAAGAACCAGTGAGAAATGGTAGTACTAATATAGGGCGCACCCAGTGCCGAAAGCCACACATAATGTGGCATGGGTTATTTGTTGGCAGCCTTTCCTTTGATTTCTTATAAGGAGGCTGATTTGAACCCAGGACCTCCAGGATACAAGTGGAAATTCATGATAAAAAGGCAGTAAGAGGAAGTGCACAGCAGAAACACACAGTTGTCCTCGCCGGCGCACGGCCGTACTACTCACAGTTGGCGGCTCGGTGGTGGCCATCGGAAATAATGGCGATGGTTTTTCTCCAGATATATATTACAGGAACCCTTGAGACGCCACCGGATCCATGCCTACCAACGTGGGTATTGGTACAACAAACTTTCAAAAGCTACATGATTATCCACATGTCGTTAATTACCTTTTAATAAAAATCTGAACGGGTTGTGGTGGCCTACAACCCGATAAGAGGTGCGTACGCATTAAACGATGGGAGGAGTACATACTCACAGGGATATGGAACCATTATATATATATGTGCTATTTTCTCGAATTCTGATCACTATTGCTCACAGCGTCATGTATTCTTTATTATTTCTATGCCTGATTTTGCATTTATAGGTGCACCTTTAGAACCTGGTGCCGTGGTTCAATTTATTTGTTATTTTCATTCAAATGGTTCAGCTTTGTGATCATGCAGGTTTATTATTTGAAATGCTCAGGTCAACTAGGAAGGATTCAAAATCAGCATGGAAGGTATCATTTTACATTGACCATGTTAACGATCTTTAGCATGGTTTCCTGCTCTATCAAGTACTTATCCCTGAGTCTTTTTCCTGATATTCTTGTACCTACATCTTCCTATTGTCTACTGTTCATCATGTTTTGTGTATGTCTGTTATGATAATTATCTCAAGAGAAATGATTATCAGGCGTAAATTTTATTTGCTTGTTATGTTAAACCTTTGGCCATTACATTCTTCAAATGGATGACTGTAGATATATTTGGGCCATTAGAAATTTAGTTCCTCATCAAGACCGGCTAAAGGAGGAGGGTTGTGATAGGCTTGGCGAGCCAACGTAAAAACTAGCCAGTCCCATGGATATGAAACCCACGAGAGTAGTACTAGGGTGGGTGACCTCCTGGGAAGTCCTCGTGAAAGGTTTCATATCTAAGGGTTGTGATAGGCTTGGCGAGCCAACGTAAAAACTAGCCAGTCCTATGGGTATGAAACCCATTTGGGCGAGAGTAGTACCAGGATGGGTGACCTCCTGGGAAGTCCTCGTGAAAGGGTTTCATATCTAGCCTACCCCAACTTGTTTGGGACAAAAGGCTTTGTTAAGAGAGTTAAGAAGAAGATCTTGATTCAAATAGGACAACTATAGGTAGTGCTCTCAGTTTGTTAATGACTTCCTCAACATCAGCCGAACTAGGTTTAGCCAGATTTGCTAGATCAAGACCGAATGAACAACTAGTAACACGAATAATGAGAAACATACTCTCATGAGTCACGAGTATGGGAAGGTACACATACAAATTTTACACGTCGTATGTATCTAACGTTATATACACCTAAATGTTAATTAACTGCATGCATCATTGTCAACCTAATCCTTGTTGTGCACATACAATGTGAAACACCTAAGCTTGGGCACTAGTTTTTCATGGACTTTGTCACTGTTGAAGTGTATATGTGGATTGTACTAGCCTTTTCCGTCAGTTCGGACCTTTGGGATAGTTGGCTAGTGCATGCAGTGATGCAACATGACATGGTATCAAAACCAAGGTCTCGAGTTCGAGTCCTAGTTTTCGCAGTTTATCTAAAAATTGTTGTTGCCCCCTCTTTGTCCATGTATTGGTCTCTTGAGCCATACCTCTCGACTCGCGCACGTGTTGGCCTCTCCCTTCCCGAGTCACACGATGAGAGGGGGTGTTGAAGTGTATATGTGGATTGTACTAGCCCATCAGTTCGGACTTTTGGGATAGTTGGCTAGTGCATGCAACATGACAGTCACAACATCACAAACAATTCTTAACCCATCATGCAATTCCTTGCGGGGCAGAACCAATACATCCCAATCACCCCAGTTTCTTCTAGCCTAGCCGCCTCAAGAAATCATGCATCCACAACAAAGATCAACTTTCCACCTCACCTTGGCCATCTACAAATGTCTTGCTAACTCCATGACTGCAGAAAAAAAAAACATGTTGAATTTCTGATGCGAAAAGGACCCGAGAGAATCGCTTGATGAAGTATTGGGACAACAGTGTTATGTTTTAAAGTTTAGGGACGTAAGTTTTACTTTCTGAATAGTTTCAGGACCTCCGATGCATTTCATTCTTTTTAGGAATTAGACTAGATATATGTTGACATTTGGTAATGATGTTGGGAACATCTAATCGTTTAACCATATTGTGTATGTACATTCATCTAGAAGATAATCTTATAAATCTGTGTACTATCTTACACATAAATATTTATGACGACTTTTAGGTTCTTATCATGGATAAGTTTACAGTCAAGATAATGTCATACTCATGTAAGATGGCAGATATTACAGAAGAAGGAGTTTCATGTAAGTAGTCATATGTTTTTTCTTGCTATCAATATAATTTATTTGCAAAGACAAACATTTCTTACTTTATCGCTTCTTGGAAGGTAGGGTAGTTATGTCCAATTATTAATAGATACTTCATTTCCGAACCTTGAATATTTCTTGCCTCTGTAGGTCTACCCTCAAAATTTATTAAATACCATCTATATTATGTAAAAATCTTCCTTTCGGACCATAGTTGTGCCACAACTGTGCTTTACTGAAAGTTGCACCAATGCACCATACAAGGTTTCTGTAGTATATTCCGTTTCAATTGTCATTGTGTGCTGCTACCTTGATATGGTACTTATCATCTTGCTGCCATGCCTTGCCATGCCTATGATCATGAATCCCCTTTTTTACCAACCAAGTTTATTAAATTACACACATCTAACCTGTTAACCCAAAAGCCAAACTAATGGGGAAATATATGCAACATATTTCAACACCCCCCTCACATCTTCGCTACTTCAGGCCTTAGAGGTGCGGTTGATGTAGGTCACAACTATTTTATTAATAGCGCGTGGGTTGTGTCCTGAACTCGAGACCTCTTGTCTCTAATACCATATTGAAGTACATGCACCTAAGTAGTTCACCCAGAATCTTAAGCTAATGGGAAAGGATGGAAAATATATTTCAACAACGTTGAGCTTACACCTCGAAACCGATTATGCCAAAACGTGGTTTCATGAATCATTGTTCACTGTACATGAATTTTCCGTTAGATGCACCTTCTATCAGCTAATATCAAGTCTAAGCAATGATAGCTCTCTTCCAGTGGTTGAAGATTTATACAAACGGAGGCAGCCATTGCCTTCAATGGATGCTATATATTTCATCCAACCAACTAAAGAAAAGTAAGTTTTTATTTGTACAACTATTTATCTTACTTGAAGTTATATTTGTTCGGTGCAATCTCTATCTATTGAAAGACTAGACCATATTATTTTTGTCTTCTGTAAATGTTGGAAAATTAGTATTATGATATAATAAGGTCAGAGTGTATCATCTAATTCAATGGAATCACATACTTTCTTAGGAGTCCATGTTGGACATCGATTGCAAGTCCGCATTAGGGTATGCACAATTTGCCTCGTCTTCACAATCATAGCCATCAGATGAATGTCAACAAGAAAGGCAAACCGTCAGATTTACAATCCGTTTGGAGGCTCCTATTTAAATATTACTCGTACATGTTGTTCAAGCTTGTTTCCTCCTATCCACGCATCCGCTAGTGTAAAAAGAAACCAAAAATGTAGCTACGTTGCTTGCTATTACAGTGAGGCGCCCTGAAGAGCAGCATGATAGGATGACCGTCAGAGAGGAACGCAATAAGGTAGTAGCCATACGGCAGGATCCGCAATACCCTGATTTGGGCAGAAGAGAGATGAAAGAATGGGGCCATGCCCGGAGATCTGCCGAGTGTGCCATCAGGCGTGAGGTGCTTGAGGTCATCTCATATATTAAGTTTCATGTGTTAAAGTATATGGGGATTGCCCACCTTTTCGCCTCGCACGCCACGGACTGCAGCATCACCCGAGGTGCACTCTCTGCGATCAGATGCCTGAGACGATGCACCATCTAATCCTGGAGTGCCCCCTCTCTCGGCAAGTATGGCACGACCGCACGAGGTGCTGTCCTGGCTACGCATGACATGTTGCCCTCCCTCAACTGAAACCTCGCTGCATGATTGGTGGACTGCTGCACGACAGAGCACGCCGAAGACGCTGCGCAAGGGCCTCGCCTCAATCACCCTGCTCACGCCTGATGATCTGGAAGCACAGGAACAGATGCGTCTTTGAGAACGAAAGACCATCGACCGGCAGCCTTGTCTTTCGAATCAAAGAGGAAGCAGCCTTATGGGCTCGCGTTGGTGCAACAGACTTGAGAGCTGTCCTGCCGACAACCTGGGATGTACACTGAGTCAAATATCTTGTAACTAGCCTCCTAGGAGGATTGCAACCTGAATTCTATCTTTTCAATAAAATAAAACGCAAAGGTCTTTTGCGTTTTCTCAAACAAACAAAAAATGCTCTGAGGCCATATTAAGATTCATGCATCAACCAGTAGAACCAAAAGTCCAAGCTGTGGAAAAAGTTGGACAATGCACATATACTTCAACACCCCGTCTCAACTATACCTCGATAAGGAAGTCCTCTCCTCTGATACCATATTAAGTTTCATGCACCAACCAGTAGAACAAAAGTCCAAGCTGTCAAAAAAGCTCATTTTGCGTTAACAAAAAAACAGAGTCCCTTATAATCATGCACACTTATGGGCTTGCAACCTGATATGCTAAGCAACTAGATGTGCATGTAAGTTGCCATGGGATTTAAGTGTACTACAAATCTGTACTCCTTAAGGCTTGTTTGGCCCAACCTCTAGCTCCAGCTATTACTTTGGCATGCTTAAAAACAAAATCACATGCTTGACCATCATATTGACTCTTTACTTTTTGTTTGAGCCTTTTGCTTTTAGCTTCTTTATTATTTAGATTCAGTTGCAGCAATGGTGTAAGACTAGTTCTTTGACATAGTACCGGGTCATGTATTTTACTTCCACCTATAGTCCTGCTTTATTATTTTCTGTTGCCTGGGTATCATAGTTTCGCCCTGAAATTTTTCATGCATCATTGTCGATTCATTCTCTAACCATCATGTTGTGGTGATTGCAGCATTGTTATGTTCCTCTCTGACATGTCAGGAAGAAGCCCGTTATACAAGAAGTACGCCTTAAGCTAATATTAACTACCATCCACATCCTTTATATGAACTACCACCCACATCGTTTACGTACAGTTCCTTTGGTGGTTTATTTATTGACACACTGTTGCTTGTGTTGTAGGGCCTATGTGTTTTTCAGTTCTCCCATACAGAAAGACTTGGTTTCTCAAATAAAAAAGGATTCAAGTGTGCTACCTCGTATTGGTGCACTTAGTGAGGTTACCTTAATTTTCATGTTCATTTCTGTCTTTTACTTGAGTATCTTAAAGATGAAAAGTGTTCTGTTGGCTATTCACTTGTTGTTCTGCTTGACATTTCCAGATGAATTTGGAGTACTTTCCTATTGATTCCCAGGTACAATCTGTTTCTTGATACATGTTTCGGAAATGACGTTTTTAATAAGTATTTCCTAATAGATATTATTTCACACATGATTGACTATAATAAATTTACAGCAGATGGTGGTTTGACTTGATGCTTCAAGTTTGCTCTATAAATCTTGAAATTGTCATAAATAAAAAGGGGGAAATATTGCTCTTTAGATTAGGGGGGAAGTCGATTCATAGTGTTGGAGATAGCTCACATATTTTCCTTTTAATTTTTTGGTCCTGCTTTGTCAGTCACTCAAGCATCAAATCAGTGCTCCATTGTGAAAGGACCCATAAACATCTGCACTCAAAAAGATACGTGCCAGTAATTATTAATAGTTACATAGCTTGGTCGGTAGGGCTGGATACGATGATATGTGAATTACTTATGCGATCTTGCAAATTTTTGCTAGAATCGTAGGAATATTAAGATTCTACGTAATTAAGAAGCTACCTTGGTTTGAATTAGTCCAGTGAACCTCAGATGGTAGATGCTCGTTATGTGTTTGGTGTCAATTTGTCATAGCTGTGCTGTATACCTCTCTTATATATAGTGTTTTATGCTTATTGCCTTTACCGCCCATCACACATGCATATACCGGCCTGTTCTGCCCATTAAAATTTCATGGTCCACTGTAACAGAATCACGAGACTTCAAGATTCCATTTTAGATTCTGACAACATTGGTTTAGGGCTAGAATGGTTATTGTTATACTAGACTGAAGGCACTCATGGATTTACTGTAAATTTGAATATTTGGGTGTATGACTAGGATTCTAGGAGGTCAACATTGGCCAAGTTGGTTGGTTACCATAGTGGAAACCAGTGACTGTCCAACATTTAAAACGCTGCCTGTTAATTATTGACTATTTTGTAGTAACAGTAATGAATTAGTAGACGTTATGTTTTGCTAGGTGTATACTGTGTGATTATGTATTAAAGGTATTCTTACTGGGAGAAGATGGATGCGTGAACTATTTTATGGTAGATCCTTTTGTCTGGTATCAGCACTCACAGTGATTGTGTGCAGGGTTTCATAACTGACCATGAAAGGGCATTGGAGGAGCTTTTCTGTGAGAGCGCAGAAGACTTTAACAACTACAATGCTTGTTTGAACACAATGGCCACTCGTATATCTACAGTATTTGCATCAATGAGGGTATGTATGTATCTGTTACTTGCGAAAGCTTCTGTGCTTTTCGTCTAGTCCTTGTGTTATGAGACTGGTAAATTTGATTAAAAAGTAGAGTACTGGCCTTTCAAATTTGTGCACCGATCGGGGTTTGGACTTGGTAGCATCAAGGCTAGACAATGGACTTGTGGCGGAGATGTGTGTACGTACATCTGTCTTGTCTGCCACAGCTTCTGGATGGGTTGGGCCATTGATGAGGGACAGTAAAGAAAAATCAGAAGTCAAATCCATTTTGACTTCTACTCGATTCTAGATAATCTGATCTTGTAGTCATATGTTGTATTTGTCTTCTTAGCCTTCAAGTGTTGTTTTCAAGAGGCTTCTAACTAGAGTAGAGCTGAGTTTGAAGGCTCATGAAGCCTATAAATAGAGGTATGAACTCAGGCTATGCACCCACTACCTATGAATAAATAGAACTTTGTATGTTTGTCTTAGATTTCGTGTGTTCAGAATTTTGGACCAAACTCTTGCTGCACTGCGCAGTCCTTCGCCTCTAGAGCGATATCTAGAGCAGAATGTTAGAGTGGTTCCTTCAACCTTTGTGCTGTCCATATTGGAGCAGCAAAGTAGAGTTTTTTTTTTGCCAAAAGCAAAGTAGAGTTGTTCCTCCACAACCTTGTGCTGCTTCAGCCATGATGAGCGGTTCAATGTGGGGGACTAGTAATGCAGCATCTGTTGGCCCAACACATGCTCCACAGTTTCTTTTCTCGTCTGTATGGCCTAAATCCTGGGCCGTCCAAATCTCGCCCACATGGATCAGTAGTTGAAATAGCAACTCTTGATGCATGGGAAACTGATATAGTGAAACTAAAAACAGACAATCTTGGTGATAATTAATGCACTGAAAAGGGAAAGAGACAAAATATGTGGATGCTCGACTGATGATTTGAACTGTGTTACTTTGATAACTTTGTTATGATCCTCATTTCTTTACATGTTTGGTTTCCTTCAACTTAAACAAGAAATCTAATGCTTGACATGTTGCAACTTGGTACAGAGCACTTTTAGCTTATTATTTTAATTCTTCTATAACATATAGGAATTTCCCCGTGTGCACTACCGTGTTGCCAATACCATTGATGCTTCTACAATGACAACATTAAGGGACATGGTGCCTACAAAAATAGCTGCTGGTGTGTGGAATTATCTCGCCAAATATAAAACATCAATTCCTGAATTTCCGCAAACGGAAACCTGTGAACTGCTCATAGTAGACCGCTCGGTTGATCAGGTACATTTGAACATACTTGTATATCTGAGTTCAACTTCTATACCCGTTCTACATATCATACAGTGCTATTTATTCTGCTGCTTCATCCTTTTTTTGATACACTGCAGATTGCACCAATAATTCATGAATGGACTTATGATGCCATGTGTCATGATCTGCTATTCATGGATGGTAACAAGTATGTACATGAGGTGAGCATGCGATCAGATATATTTTTAAATGTGAATGCTTTCCGGTTGTTTCCTTGCTTGCTAACCGGATTTTTATGTGACTGAAAAAAGGTCCCAAGTAAAAATGGTTCAGCCTCAGAAAAAAAAGAGGTCCTGCTAGAGGACCATGATCCAGTTTGGCTTGAACTTCGACATGCCCATATAGCAGATGTGAGATCACTTATCAGGTCATTTTTCTATGGGTACTTTCTAGCAATTGACAGCTGTACACTTAACCACCATAATTTCAGGCAAGTGAAAGACTCCATGACAAGATGACACATTTTGTCTCAAAGAATAAAGCTGCCCAACTACACCAAGCAAGGTTCGTCCATAGTTACAAACCAAGTACAGAACTAGGTGCCACGCCTTTTTCTTAATCAAAATAAGTTCATATTGGTGCCGTTCTTCTCATGCTTTTCTTAGACTAATTCATTTCTGTCTCGTGAACAAACAAATTTAAATGAAATTTTCCTTATGGCATTATGAGAATGGATGTCTTGGACTACATTTATTAGTGAGAACTCATTATTAACTGCGAAAAAATGTTTCTGACCAAACTATCTGGCATGTATGTATTGTTTTCATAACTGAAAACTAAGTAGGTACTGTAGCTACAATATGATGTCTAGCTAGTAGCTACATACGAAAGGATACAAAGTTAGTTTTTTTGTTAATTGAAGTAACTTATTCCAAGTGAAAACTTAATTCGTGAAACAAACTTAAATCTGTCTTGTCAACTTAATTCTGCTGGAGTAGTTCATACTTCCTGTGTACTCTGGTGTATTTCCCCTTTTCTATAGGGGGCTTTCTGCATATTTACCAGACCTGTATATGTATCACGAAATATTGCATATTTCCTTACAGAGCCCTCAGTTTGTTTTTTCCACCGCACGTGCAAGTAAGTGCTCTTTTTCATGTCACGATCAATCTCTCCTTTCGATCTCGTGATCGATTCCATGATTGATATTCTTGCGATTCTCCCGATCGCAGTGGTTCTCCACCATGCCGACCAACTAGCCTCACGTGCACCTCCCGTACGTGATTCTCCCCATTGTAATTCTTCTCCAGTCTCCACCATGCCGACTAGATCAATCCTCCCATTCACCTCATCTACCTACCCCGTCATCTGCTCAGTTGCACCCTAAGGCTTGTTTGTTACTAAATATTTTAGGGGATTGGTGGGATAATCCTCTAGTGGATTGGGTGAAACCCCAAACTTCACCCAATCCCCTAGGGGATTGGAGATCCAATCCACTAGGTAGAGGTAGTGTATTGGATCCCCTAGGGGATTGAAAAAAATGAAGTAGAGTTTGGTGATTGTAAACCTGTCCAATACACTAGAAACAAACAAACAAACGATGTTTTGATATATGTGGAAATTTCGGGGTTTGACCGGGATAATCCCCACCAATCCCCAAGAAAACTCTGAAACAAACAGGGCCTAATTGAGCAGGAGATTGTGGAACTTCGATGCCTGCTTGTTGCGTCTAGTTCTTCATTGATAGGTTCTGCGACTGAAATTTGCACTGAGACCATCTTCTACACATTGAGGTACATCCCCATGGATTTTTGATCCTGTAGTGTCTGTCATATGACTTGTGATTCTTCTACTTATATCTCGAGTGTCCTGTTCATGTTCTTATTGCGATAGTACTACCCTTCCAGTTGGTAGTCGCTCTTTACGGCTTTAAGCAAGCCCCTTATGCCTAGTTTGAACGCATCACCTCTGTCCTTTCAGTGAGTGATCATGATCCTGCACTCTTTGTCCACCTTTTGCCATGTGTTCAGACTCTTTTCTTCTGTAAGTTGATGACATGACCATCACTGGAGATGACTTTGAGTACATTGCCTTTATTAGGGCTCATCTTAGTGACCAATTTCTTATTTTGTGTCTTGGTCCTTTTCGTTATTTTCTTGGGATTGAGGTTTTTTCTACCGTATGGCTTCTTCATCTCTCAAGGAAAGTACATTTGGGATCTTCTTGCTCATGTCGCTCTTAGTGATGAGCGTACCGTTGAGACTCCGATGCAGCCCATTCACCTCTGAGCTTACTAATCCGACTTGCTAGCGCCATCTTGTTATGAGTCTTGTCTACCTAGTTGTCACATGTTCAGATATTTCTTACTGGATTCACATTCCGAGTTACTTTGTTTTCTACTCCCGCTTTAAATTCACTATGATCGCCTCGTAGGACCATCCCTCGTTGTAATTACTTTGTGTTAATTGTAGTAGCTAGGTGTGTGTATATTCAGTCAAACCAGCACGTCCTAGACTAGCCCATGTTCCCTCCACGATCTTACCCCTGCTTTCGCTAAGCATATTGGCGTTGATGCTTCCTTCATGAACTCTCATGTGTAGGATCAGGTGGTTGCTCTATAGCATGTGTCTTCCGAGTTTCAGTTAGCGGGTTTCCTTGTTTTGTACATTGCTGTGTATTTTCCTTGTTCTGTAAGGGGCTTTCTGCATATTTACCACACCTCTACGTGTAATATGGGCCCATGGCCTTCAGGAAATACAAGTTGCATACATCCTAAGTACACGTTTCTCTTCTTAAGCTCAGTTGAATGTGTGCATTTTTTTTGTTCTGGACTTTTCTTGCTAATGCTCATTGCTCTCTGTTCAATTTTTCAGAACTGGAGCAGAGCTGTCAACTAGGGACCTGCAAAAAATGGTTCAAGCTCTTCCACAGTACAGTGATCAAATTGACAAGCTTTCTCTGCATGTCGAGGTTGGTTGTTATATTGTCTGTGATATTGTTGCATTTTTTCTTCTGAACACAAAATCATGCATTTGGATGTATTAGCTCCAGTTTTTCTCCCGAAATTGGTGTAAGGTGGAACTGAGTTCTAATTTTAAATCGAACATTGAAAGCCCCTTATTTATCAAATACTAGGCACAACAACGATGTTACATGAATCAACGGTGGTGGCACATCTACTGTGTGGACCTGTGGGGTCAACAAAGCACCATTTCTTTCGTAAAAGTAGTTTGAATAGAGTTGCCACGTAACAAACGTAAGAAAGGCTGAAATCAAAAGATTTATGTCACGAGCATGGCAGGATATGGCTTATTTGAGGTAACCCTGGACACAAGAGGCGCGCACTGGCAGCTGCGCGTCAGGGGCATGGAAGGGGGAAAGAGAAAATAGATTGATCACTTTTTACTTGATTCAAAAGGATATCAAATGAAATTTTTGTTTCTTTAAAATGATGGATATGGTCCATATGGAGATATGGATCCCATAGAAAAAAATGAGATAGTCCTAGGAGGAACTGGGGACCAAATTTAACTAGGTGGGAGTGAGCCTCGAACCCTTGCTAGCTAGCTCACTACCTCAGGTCCTCACGTGCTAGCCAGTAAGACCCACGGCCTTTCTCAGATATGAATCTCTTCAGGATAGCAACTAACAGTTAAAGATAGCAACTAACAGTTAAGGTAGCAACTAACGACCCCAAACCTTAACTAGCGACTTGAGGGGCTTGGTGCAGTGGCTGCTGTTAAGAGTAACCCTGGTCCATATGATATCATGTGGTTTGTGGTATGAATGGGAACGTACCGGTCGCAGTTGCTTGTCATTTAGAGCCATTGCTGCTGTTGGATGGCTGCTCTATCTTATTGAATGTGCCTTTGTGTTGTGTTAGAGAAATATATAGTTTCCAAATATTGGGTCTGTACCACCCTTGTTGTCCAACGGCTTTGCTCGCCCCCCTGCGCCACAACAGGTGCAAACCTGCCACTTGCCTACTGTCCTCTCTGGTACGCTGCTGGCTGCTGCGGCAGCAGCAGCTCTTCATCCTGAGCAGACGTCCCGCGGTTGTCCATCACCGCATGTGGTTCTTCGTTTTTGTTGGCACGATCTCCTGGAATCTTCGGTGCTGTGGTTTTCAACATTGCTGCTGATTCAAGGGCGTACCATCAAGGAGATCGCGCCACAGCTCTATGCCTGCATCCCTAAGCGACACAGGAAGGCGAGAAGGGTTGCTGAAGGCCTACACACCAACTCGTGGGCTCGAGACATACAAGGCGTGATGGGCATACATGAAATTGGCTCGTATCTACAACTCTGGCACACAATAACCGGCGCGATCCTCTCTGACAAACCGGACCGTCTCGTCTGGAGATGGACTGCCTCAGGTGCCTATTCAGCGCAATCAGCATATCTCGCAACCTTCCAGGGTTCTACAACTTGCCACGCCTGGAAGATGATCTGGAGGCCTTGGGCACCACCGAAGATCAAGTTCTTCCACTGGCTCGCACAGCAAGATCGATGTTGGACGGCTGACAGACTCACCCGCCGTGGATTGCAGCACCATCCGAGGTGCCCACTTTGTGATCAAGCCGCTGAAACCATCCACTACATCTTCGTCGAGTGCCCCTTCACGCGTCAGATCTGGCATGACACCATCACTTGGCTGCGCTTGGCAGTGCCGGTCCCAGATCAAGAGCCGTCGCTGCTCGCTTGGTGGCAGAACGCCAAGCAGATCACCCCCAAGCCACAAAGGAAAGGACTGGCCTCCATCGCCCTCCTCCTCCCCTGGATGGTTTGGAAACAGCGCAACGAGTGCATCTCTCAACAGCTTCTGTCCTATCCAAGATCAAGGAAGAAGCTGCACTTTGGGCTCGAGCCGGCGCAGCTGGGCTCAAGGGGCTGTTACCACAAACCTGGGATGTACACTGAATTTAGTTAATTTACGCTTTGCCTCCTAGGAGAATTGTATCCAAACTCTACCTATTCAATGAAAAGAAACGCAAAGGTCCTTTGTGTTTTCGCTAAAATGGTGAAGCTACAGACTTGGTTTCTGTCGATGGATGTGCAAGTGATCAAGACTATTCCAATTAGCACGAGAGTACAAGCAGACTCTTGGGCATGGAATTATGATAAACGTGGGATCTTCAGCGTAAGATCGGCGTATAGGGTGCTTGCTGACACGAAGACTAGGTGTGAGGCCTGGCTAGATGGCACGGCAGCAAGTTCTGATTCCAAGGGGCTGGAGAAGAGTTGGACAACCCTGTGGAAGATTAAAATTCCTGCTAAGCTGAAGACATTTTTGGCTAGGCAGTCACTGCCAACGGTGGACCTCCTGCACAAGCGCCATATATCGCCGTCGAGTTCGTGCGGCATATGTGGAGCGGTGGATTCACTCGCCACTAGACTGCACCATGGCCCTTTGTGTTTGGGCCCTCACGGACGAGGAGATGGTGGAACATATGGACCAGCAGCGGGAACCTGAAGCGCGCAACTGGTTATTCTTGATGATTGATACGCTTCCCCATAATCAGCTGACGCGTATGTGCGTAACATTGTGGGCACTACGGATGCTCGACGGAAGGCCATACATGCAGTATCTTCCAGGGTCCACTAAGTACGCAATGTTTTGTCAAGAGTTTCATCTCCGAGCTTAACCAACTTGAGAAACCGGAGCTCCTGAGGGAAACGAGGGGAGCTCCCGCTCCCAACAGACAGCTTGGATTACCCCGCCTGATAGTATGGTCAAACTGAATGTTGATGCCGGAGTAGCGAGGACGAAGGAGCTAGGCGCAGTCGCAGTTGTTGCAAGGAGTGCAACTGGCGAGTACCTAGGCGCATCTGCTGTCGTTTTTTATGGCATTACCAATACGGAGGCCATGACTGTCAAGGGAGGGACTGAATCTTGGACAGGACCTACTTGTCTCTCGCATCCGAGTGGCTACTGATTGCCTATCAGTGATCAACTCTCTGCAGGAACAGAATCTTGGGAAATACAGCCACATTCTGCATGAAATAAAGGCCACAGCAAGGGGTTTTGCCCAGAGTTGCTTCGTGCATTAGCGACGAGTTTCCAATAAAGAACCTCACATGCTGGCGCACAGTGTGATGTATTAGCCGGTAGGGCGGTGTGTTTGGCTTATTGATCGCCGGCGTTCTATTCCACCTATTTTAACCTTATAATAAAGGTGGGGTCGTTTTCTGAAAAAAAAAATGCCTCAAGAAGGAGGAGTCAACCAGCAGGTGCGCCATCGTTGCAGAACAAACAGGCCAGGTGGTGAGAAAGGTCATGGCGTGCTATGCGTTCGGCAATCTAAGACCTCTCAAGGGGAGCGAGCACCAAAGTAATTTTAATCTTGCGTGGTGCCCAGGAGTGCCAGGTAAGCTTCCAAGATCTGCGTCTGGTGGAACCTTGTATGGCAGCGCTGTAGCAAGATCGAGCCCTGTAGGTGGCGTTCTACGTCCAACGCCAAACAGGGCGATCGGGTTGGTCGTTGAACAGAACACGGTGGATCAACCAAGCTAAGTAATCCATGGGTGTCGAGAATGGTTTTGTGCAGCTATCGCCACCAGTGGCAGATCTTTTTTTTTTCAAGAACACGCGCGAGTATCGCGTGTCTTTTTTATTAAGATAGAGAAAACGATCATTTACAAGATTTCACCCGAGGCCTCGCCACAAGCGGCAAGCCTCACTCCACACGCACACTCATCCGATTCCTCGCGTTTCTCCGCAAATTCCCGCCGTGATCCACAGCTCAAACTCCTGCCTGATGCGCGCACACGATCGGCACAGAGGACACCACCTTGTAGAAGACGATGTTCCTCTCGAGCCAGATCGATCTTGCCGTTAGGATGAAAAGTCCATTGATCATCTTCCTCCTCTTTGTTGGGGCAGAATTGGAGATATCATCCCACCAATGCGCAGGGTTGGAGTCCTGGGATGGCGTCTTATTCTGCAGCCCGATGAGCTGCAGCGCCACAAACCAAATTTCTCTTGTCACCACGCACTGGACCAATAGATGCGCGCCCGTCTCCGGCTCCAATGCTGCAAGCCGCGCCTCTGGAGACGATCTGCCATCCACAAACGATTCTTCAGCGCATGTGCAGCTTATGCGACAATGGCGCACCCGCAGACCAGATCTCCGCGGCACCCGGGGCCGCTGTTCTGCCGAAGAAGAAGGCCGCATATGCCGTCTTTGCAGAGTACTGACCATTAGCCGTCAGCCGCCACCGCACAGTGTCTTCTTCCTCACTAAGAGGCAGCTCCTGGACACGTTCCCATAGCTGCATGTACTCCACCACGGCTTGAACCGTCAGGTTCCCGCGGATTCCTCTTGCCCAGCTGTTGTTCTGCATCGTGTCACAGCCCAAAATTTTGCCTCTGTATAAGTGGTAGTAGGACCCCAAATTTTTGAGCCAACAAAAACTTTTATTTTCACCTGATATTTTTGTTGAAACAATACTTTGTGTTTTGCAAGGCAAGGAGTGATTTCTTTCCAAACCAATTTAAATTTTTCATAAAACCAACCTAGTTTTCTCTCGAGGTCCATTTAAGAAATTCTTGTTTTAATTCCAATTTCCAACTTGGTGCCTTGAGAGATTTTTGTCCAAAAACCCTTTTATCGATTTGATTTTAACTTGGCAACATCATTTAGCAAGGGAGCATCCAAGATTTCAAAGATGCATAGTGCTTTGTGTGAGTTTTTCTAAAATTCTTCAATTAGGGTTTTTCCCTAAAACCCTACCCAGGTAGATGTTTTAAAATTATGATTTTATGTAGCCAAAATATCCAATTTAGTGGTTTTTGTGCTTGATCTTGTTCTCTGGTGTGTGGACTAAGAATCCATGCACTTGTTTTAAATTTTGGAGTTTGGGAACTTTTTGATGCATGCATGTTTTTGTGACTAGTTATTAAGGCAGAAAAACAGAGGTTTTTGAAAACCAGAGAAAAACATTTTGATGCCATCTGTTCATCAAGTTTCCCTGGCCTTGTGCATTTTACAAAAATTGTTCAAAAATATGTCCTGGAAGTAGTCAACTTGGTGATCATTTACCAGTTGGAAATTTCCCAAATGGATTTTGTTTGCTAGGAGAACCAAGCACGAACTTTTGGTATCTCTTAACAGTTACAGCACTTAGCCGAAATTCAGTTTTCTGAATTTTTACTGAAACTGTTCGGGGTGAAAATTGGGAGCACGTTTTTGTGCTGTTTTTGGGTAAACCAGGAAGGGAAACTTTGTCCACTCTACTCCCCCATGTCCCAGCTTTCTAGCCATGCCATTGGTTGGCATTGGAGAGGTCAACTTGGGGGAGAAAAGGTGGAGCCGTGGAGGTGACCTGGGAGGCGACCGTGGCAAGGAGAGCTGCACGTTTTCTTCCCTCTCCTTCGCGTCCTCGCCTTGCCAACCGTGTTTGCGTCCGTGGAGACATGGGTTGACGAGCAGAGGATGCCTGGGGCCGACGTTTGCGTGCTCTCCTCTCGCCACTCCGCCCCTCCGTTGACCCCGAGAGGAGGAGATGATCATCTCCTCGTGTATAAGCCACCCCTGAGCCGCACGCTTCGCCACCAGCACACACACACCACCCGCACTCGCCCCACACCACCCTTTACTCCCCGCTTGCTCTCTGTGAGCGAGACGGAGGGAGAACTCCCACCGGACCCGAGCGAGATCCGTTTGGAGGTAGCCGCCGTTCCACTGCCCTTTTCTCCGATCTCTCTGCACCACCTCACCCCCTAGCACCTGGAACACGTCCCTGACATAGTTTTCGGGACGTTTGTTTGTAGGAGCGCCGCCGCCATCCTCGACGCCGTCCCGGACCAGCAACTCGCCGGAGCTGTGCCGTGGCGCCGTTGCTGCTGCTGTCGCCACCCCTGCACTGCCTCGAGCACACGTGACCTCCCCGACCCCGTGACACTGCCCTACGACGCCCCTAGGTGAGCTAAACCCGAGCTCGAGTTCGTCCTGTGCCGCCGTGGTGAGAGAAGGAAGGAGAGGTCGACGATGACCCTGGACCGTCGATCTCCAGATCGACGGCTCCGCTTGAACGCGAGCCGTTCCCGCGCCGCGCAGCGCAGCGCGCACCATCTTGGGCCGCTTTCGGCCTTAGCTGGGCTCGGCTCAGCGGATTCGGCCCGCGCGCGTTTTTTTTCTTTTCCAGTGTTTATTGTTTTGATTTTAGGCAGAAACTTTGTCCCTTAGTTTAAATCGTTTTAAAATAGTAAAACACCAAATAAAATCCAACCAAAAATCTGGGAAGCACCTCTGCAAGTTCTTAAACACACCCAACTTGCAGATCTGCTTTTTGGTCTTTATTTTTGGAGAAATAAAATGTGAGGCAGAAGTACTGGATTTTACTAAAACTTAAATAACTTTTTTCTAAGAATGGCAAAAATGCAAACTCAACTGTTTTGGAAAGCCCTAAGTGTTACCTAGCAGTAGCACTTGGTCTTGCTTGCAAAAGATCAACCTAAATAAAATGGCATGTGTGTTTGTAAATGTCCAGTGAGCCCTTCTAGGAGTTTTGTAATTTATTTGGTGATGCTTTTTGATGTGAATCCAATTGTGTTGGCTTGTATGTGTTTAGGAGTACCTAATCCTAGCTTGGTGTGATTTATTGAGCTGTAGATTAAATTTGGTGTGCATAACTAGTTTTCATGCTTTTCTGTAAATAATTGTTTATAGTTTTATTTAGATTTGTAAATTGTGTTAGTGTTATTTTTGTGATTTCTAGCATGTATAAGTGTGATAATCCCTTTTATGAGTGTGTTAGATCTTATCACTAGCATGTTAGAAAAGTTTAGTGTTGCATGTGTTGGTTAGGGAATAATCTCACTAGTATGGTTATTTCCTAGTTTTTTCCTAGTTTTTAGGTTTTGTTTGTGGATAAATACTTTGTGTGGCATGATTTTAGAATGTGTTGTTTGAATATCAGTAGCAAGTCATGTTGCTACTGGTTGGTTAGCATGTCACCATTGTTTGGACATTACTTAGTTTTAGCAAAGCATGTTTAGCTAGAATTATATTCTAGAAAATATTTGTGACTCACTAGTATGGATAGATTCTTATCTAGCTTGTGTTTAGGTGATTTTTGTAAATGACCAGAGGCTAAATGACCTCTTGATGCCTTGGGTTGATAGTGGAACACCCACTGATCCCATTGCATTTTGGTTTGAGAGTAAGATTCTCAAAACTAGAGCATAGCTCTATTAGTTTCTTTTTCAACTAGAAGTGTGTGGTAGATTTCTATTTTGAAAAGTAGGTGATTATTGTGTGATAATGTTTGCTTGCTGTATGTGATGCTTGCTGTTAGTATGTACCTCTAGTTGGTACTGATTGGTGGTTACTTTCTTTTTGCGACGTTAGAACACGAGGAAGAAGCAGTTGCTGAGGGGCATATTGTCAAGCCTGTTTATTTCAGGGACAAGACTTTGACCAGTATCAAGGCAAGCTCCCAATGCTTGCTACCATACTTATCATTATATCATGCATGTTTTACTTCTGAAGTTTTACAAAAACTTGGACAAACAAAACTATTTTTGATATGGATATTATTACTAGTGTTATTATATAAATTATTATTGCCATTAGTCACAACTTGGTGTTGCCAAGCCCATAGCCACCATATGGTATATTTACCACCACAAGATAGTAATCTTGAAGTCCCTAAGTGGACACCCTAACAAATGTGTTTTGGAAAAACAAAGGTTTTACGGAAAACCCCGGGAAAGGTGGGACCTTGGCCACGGGAGAATGGTGAAGAAGAGTGTTTTTGGAAGTGTTTTCGAAAACGACACATAGACTAGTCTTGTCCGGACAGCCCTACAGTACAACCACATTACTCAAAATGGGCACGGGCTTAATGGAAGCTTGTTTGTGTTAGTGTGAGACTTTACCTCAATTGGCTAGAAGGGGTTAAAGTCCCCGGAACCGAATGCTGGATATGGGCATACAAAGTGTGGACTGCGAGTGCCACCGGCAAGCAACAGTGGGTCTCCTGCCGTGGCGGTGGGGTGTTGGGTTATGAGAAAGAACAAGGGTATTGAGAAATGATGTGGTTAACACACACGGTGCCGGGGAGAACAAACCCAACTGAAGAGGTAATCGCATACTAGCATCGGCATAGTGGAAGTTATGATCGGTTATCTGATGTTCGCATACTGTCACGAGCAGTCCGTGGTGTTCACGGCAGATGTACCGGATGGTGTGGTGAAAGTGTACAAACTCTGCAGAGTCAAAACTATTCGAATAGCCGCGTCCGCGGTCATGGACAGCTGAATGGCAACGTCGTCTAGCATTGTGTCGATGTTTTCAAAAGGAAGTTTGGAAAAAGGAATTGTACCTGGGAGGTACTGGAAGATGAACTATGTATCTAGGAAGTACGGGTGATGGAAAGCCGAAAGTTATTTTACAAGAAGTTCTGCAAAGAAAATCTTTCTTAAAACCATCTTTGTCAAAATCTCTCGGATATGCAATATCCATTGAGAGAAACTATATTATTTCTGAAGTATCTTTTTCACCAGAGATATAACATTATTATTCAACCATGATGAATCTTTCATCCATCATGGGTAGAAAACCCTAAGTATAGCCTACCTATTCCACCTTATAAGCATACTTGCATTTTATGAGCTCCATTCGGGATGTCTTGCGAGTACGTAATTGTACTCATGGCTGTGCCCCTGGATATTCCAATGTCCAGATTCTCAACGAGAAGGCTTACGTCGAAGATGAGGAGTATGCGGAAGATTGAGAGTTCGTCGACGTCTATGCGAACTAGGAACGTCTCCCAGTCAGTTGCCTGTAGGTAGTCAAGGCATGACTTGGGCTTTGCCACGGTTGTGTTTGAAGACTTCCGCTGTTTTATGTGTTTCTCCGCCCTGCGTGGCAGTTGTTTTTAACTGGGTCATGTGACCATTTCTAGGAAATGTGTATTCGGTATGTAATGGATGATGTATCTGCAATGCCAACTTAAGTATGTTGTTCACGACTGACTGATCATGGGATCGTGAATGTATGCATACTGGAGGTCTCAGACTGCCGGTCTGGGGTCCCCACAGAGTTGGTATCAGAGCCATCCTGACTTTAGGAGACCTTAGTTAGCATGGACGCCAGATAGGAAAGAAAACTATTTTTGGTATCACTAAATTATTACCTAAAATATTTTTATCTGAGGAAGCCTAAGTATAGCTTACTCTCCTCTCATCTTTTTAAACTATTCTAAACTTTACCCCTCTCAGTTAAGGATTTTCCCAAAAGTTTTCTTCTGTCACCTCATCTCCATTCAAATTTGCCAGTTGATGTTCCCCTACGGAGAGCCCGATGGATTTGACCCATCTCCGCCTAACCGGCATGGCTAGGCGTCGGTCCGCCGTAAGGTGCAGTAGGACTTGTCCCCCTGCGTGAGAGAGACTCGCCGGGATCTTCCTTAAGAAGCGACCGACACATCCCAGCCTATATGAGACCCGTTCTATCTGCCATTCATCCCCACCCTCGCCATTGAAGTAGAATCCCGCTGAGAAACCTTGCCCTCATGGCTTGCTCCAGTTCCAAAGCCCCGAGTGAATCGCCAGCGCTGCCCACCTTCCTCCTAGAAACCATGGCCGATGGGCACCTCGGTTTTCCACTGGTCCTCAGGAGAGTCTGTGATCTTCTCGGTTGCCACATTCCCCCTCGTTATGTCGTGTTCAAAAGTTCAACCCCATTTCCTGGGGGTGATTTTCGAGCAGATGTATACCTCAGTCCATATCCCTCAGGCCCGAAGCAGCCCCAAGTGATCCGCGGTAGGAACATGCCTACCCTGAGTCAAACCATCCAGAAAGCAGCCTGGGAAGCTCTCGCTCGTCTCCGGCACTCAGAGCCGGTGGTGTCGCAAAGTCGAGCGTTCCGCTTTTTCCCAGCCAGGCCCCAGCCTGGTGCAGAGCTGATCCAGACCTCCACCGACAAAGAAGTCGATCCCGCCATCATTAGCAGCGTCGCCTACGGAGCTGCAATGTCGGCACTCTGTGATTCCCTGCTGGAAGAACTCGTGACCACTCGGCGCACCTTGATCCAAGTCAGTCTTCAGCTGAAGGAGTCAAGGAACCCTGCGTCAGGTACCAGCCTCCAGGCCATCCCAGCAGAAGCAGTGACCCCAGTCCACCAGTTCATCGAAGCACGAGGTGCAGTAGCCCGAGTTCAGCAGCAACCCCAAGAGCAAGGTGTAGTCCTCGAAGGTGTGCCTGTAGATCCCCACCCCGCGGAAGATGGAGAGGTGGACACCACTCTTCGTCTTGGCCGTACTCCACCATCTACCCAGGGCCCTCAAGCGGAGTAGAACCTGTGCTTTGATAGCTTGATCTGCGCTCGTAGGTTAGTAGAAGCGGCACGTTGTTTGCTTGTTTTTTTGTTGGTGTTGTGTATGTTGCTGTAAGCTGTATGGTTGATGTCGAACCAGTCTCTGTTAAAATTTGGTGTGTTGATCCTCTTGTTATTTGTGTTGATTTGGGAACAAGTCTTAAGGTGTGTTGCTTGTTCCTTGTTATTTGTGTTGTTTGTGGAAACTCGTGTATAGGTTGATTCCCCTTTTGGGAAAAACCATGTGCCTCACGCACGGCTAAATTCTATCGAGATATTTTTCTCAGTAGCAAGTTCTCCTATCTGAATGCTCGTATCTCTGCAAAACTATGAATGCTGCAAGACCAGAGTTATGGTAGCCAAGAAGGATTCAAAGATGCAAATCTTGTTCCAGCTCATCAGCGAAGACAAGATTGATACAACCACGAAGATCACTACAGAAGGGAACTTCAGGAAACAAAGGATACAAACTCTACCCTAACGAAGAACACTGCAACAACTCAGTACAGATGCAAAACACTCCAGAAATTTCTACTCGCTCTCCCGCTCCACGGCACTGCTTGAAGACGAGCCTGCCTCACCCGAAGCCGAGTCACGAGCCCCACGACGACGACGGACAGCTCGAGCAGCCTGCTCACCTCCAGCTGGAAGAACAACCACCTCAGCCACCGGCGGTGCAGCTTGCTCCTCCACTGCAGCTTGCTCCTCCTCTGCAACAGGCCCCTCCGGCGCAGCTGGCTCCACTGCCGCAGCATCCCCACCAGCGTCAGACCACCACCTGCATAAGCTAAGGATCAAAATGACCAACGCCGCATACAGCAGAGCGGTCACCACCGACAACGAGATCCCGAAGATCACGACGATGAGGACATGCTCAATGAGGCCCGCTCTCTCCAACATCTCGTAGTAGGCTTTGAAGAAGGCGTTAATGAAGCTCATATGGATGTGAGGAGGAGAAGAGCCTAGTAGGTTTCCGATTTATAACCAGAGCTCGAGTGCCGCCCCTCGCCACCGTCTTGCGCGGGAAAGTGAAGAAATCACGAGCAGTGCTCGCCCTTTGGCGCGAAATCATCGAATCTTTGAGCCCCAAAGCCGTGCTGGCCGCTGCAGCGCAGCACGCTCAGCAGTACCCCCACCGATGAGTGCTCCGCGCACTGAATCCCGGGCATGTGAGGAAGGAGAGAAAGCGAGAAAGAAGAAGAGAAGAAAGAGAGGCGAGACTGCCAGGTGGACCCCGGTCCCCCATGTCAGTGAGTAAGCAGCTCACCCCCGTGTTCTTCTATCCTTTTATTCGAAACAGTACCCCTCGTTTTCCCTAAACCCTTTGCAAATATAATTTTTGGCAAACCAATCCCACTGTGTCTGTGAACCAATTATTGGTGGCACATATATTTTGTATAAAGGAAAAATTTGTATCTCCAAAACCCTTACCCTCGAATTCCCTAGTACCCACCCACGAATCTCGGGGACGAGATTCATTTTAAGGGGGGAAGATCTGTCACAGCCCAAAATTTTGCCTCTGTATAAGTGGTAGTAGGACCCCAAATTTTTGAGCCAACAAAAACTTTTATTTTCACCTGATATTTTTGTTGAAACAATACTTTGTGTTTTGCAAGGCAAGGAGTGATTTCTTTCCAAACCAATTTAAATTTTTCATAAAACCAACCTAGTTTTCTCTCGAGGTCCATTTAAGAAATTCTTGTTTTAATTCCAATTTCCAACTTGGTGCCTTGAGAGATTTTTGTCCAAAAACCCTTTTATCGATTTGATTTTAACTTGGCAACATCATTTAGCAAGGGAGCATCCAAGATTTCAAAGATGCATAGTGCTTTGTGTGAGTTTTTCTAAAATTCTTCAATTAGGGTTTTTCCCTAAAACCCTACCCAGGTAGATGTTTTAAAATTATGATTTTATGTAGCCAAAATATCCAATTTAGTGGTTTTTGTGCTTGATCTTGTTCTCTGGTGTGTGGACTAAGAATCCATGCACTTGTTTTAAATTTTGGAGTTTGGGAACTTTTTGATGCATGCATGTTTTTGTGACTAGTTATTAAGGCAGAAAAACAGAGGTTTTTGAAAACCAGAGAAAAACATTTTGATGCCATCTGTTCATCAAGTTTCCCTGGCCTTGTGCATTTTACAAAAATTGTTCAAAAATATGTCCTGGAAGTAGTCAACTTGGTGATCATTTACCAGTTGGAAATTTCCCAAATGGATTTTGTTTGCTAGGAGAACCAAGCACGAACTTTTGGTATCTCTTAACAGTTACAGCACTTAGCCGAAATTCAGTTTTCTGAATTTTTACTGAAACTGTTCGGGGTGAAAATTGGGAGCACGTTTTTGTGCTGTTTTTGGGTAAACCAGGAAGGGAAACTTTGTCCACTCTACTCCCCCATGTCCCAGCTTTCTAGCCATGCCATTGGTTGGCATTGGAGAGGTCAACTTGGGGGAGAAAAGGTGGAGCCGTGGAGGTGACCTGGGAGGCGACCGTGGCAAGGAGAGCTGCACGTTTTCTTCCCTCTCCTTCGCGTCCTCGCCTTGCCAACCGTGTTTGCGTCCGTGGAGACATGGGTTGACGAGCAGAGGATGCCTGGGGCCGACGTTTGCGTGCTCTCCTCTCGCCACTCCGCCCCTCCGTTGACCCCGAGAGGAGGAGATGATCATCTCCTCGTGTATAAGCCACCCCTGAGCCGCACGCTTCGCCACCAGCACACACACACCACCCGCACTCGCCCCACACCACCCTTTACTCCCCGCTTGCTCTCTGTGAGCGAGACGGAGGGAGAACTCCCACCGGACCCGAGCGAGATCCGTTTGGAGGTAGCCGCCGTTCCACTGCCCTTTTCTCCGATCTCTCTGCACCACCTCACCCCCTAGCACCTGGAACACGTCCCTGACATAGTTTTCGGGACGTTTGTTTGTAGGAGCGCCGCCGCCATCCTCGACGCCGTCCCGGACCAGCAACTCGCCGGAGCTGTGCCGTGGCGCCGTTGCTGCTGCTGTCGCCACCCCTGCACTGCCTCGAGCACACGTGACCTCCCCGACCCCGTGACACTGCCCTACGACGCCCCTAGGTGAGCTAAACCCGAGCTCGAGTTCGTCCTGTGCCGCCGTGGTGAGAGAAGGAAGGAGAGGTCGACGATGACCCTGGACCGTCGATCTCCAGATCGACGGCTCCGCTTGAACGCGAGCCGTTCCCGCGCCGCGCAGCGCAGCGCGCACCATCTTGGGCCGCTTTCGGCCTTAGCTGGGCTCGGCTCAGCGGATTCGGCCCGCGCGCGTTTTTTTTCTTTTCCAGTGTTTATTGTTTTGATTTTAGGCAGAAACTTTGTCCCTTAGTTTAAATCGTTTTAAAATAGTAAAACACCAAATAAAATCCAACCAAAAATCTGGGAAGCACCTCTGCAAGTTCTTAAACACACCCAACTTGCAGATCTGCTTTTTGGTCTTTATTTTTGGAGAAATAAAATGTGAGGCAGAAGTACTGGATTTTACTAAAACTTAAATAACTTTTTTCTAAGAATGGCAAAAATGCAAACTCAACTGTTTTGGAAAGCCCTAAGTGTTACCTAGCAGTAGCACTTGGTCTTGCTTGCAAAAGATCAACCTAAATAAAATGGCATGTGTGTTTGTAAATGTCCAGTGAGCCCTTCTAGGAGTTTTGTAATTTATTTGGTGATGCTTTTTGATGTGAATCCAATTGTGTTGGCTTGTATGTGTTTAGGAGTACCTAATCCTAGCTTGGTGTGATTTATTGAGCTGTAGATTAAATTTGGTGTGCATAACTAGTTTTCATGCTTTTCTGTAAATAATTGTTTATAGTTTTATTTAGATTTGTAAATTGTGTTAGTGTTATTTTTGTGATTTCTAGCATGTATAAGTGTGATAATCCCTTTTATGAGTGTGTTAGATCTTATCACTAGCATGTTAGAAAAGTTTAGTGTTGCATGTGTTGGTTAGGGAATAATCTCACTAGTATGGTTATTTCCTAGTTTTTTCCTAGTTTTTAGGTTTTGTTTGTGGATAAATACTTTGTGTGGCATGATTTTAGAATGTGTTGTTTGAATATCAGTAGCAAGTCATGTTGCTACTGGTTGGTTAGCATGTCACCATTGTTTGGACATTACTTAGTTTTAGCAAAGCATGTTTAGCTAGAATTATATTCTAGAAAATATTTGTGACTCACTAGTATGGATAGATTCTTATCTAGCTTGTGTTTAGGTGATTTTTGTAAATGACCAGAGGCTAAATGACCTCTTGATGCCTTGGGTTGATAGTGGAACACCCACTGATCCCATTGCATTTTGGTTTGAGAGTAAGATTCTCAAAACTAGAGCATAGCTCTATTAGTTTCTTTTTCAACTAGAAGTGTGTGGTAGATTTCTATTTTGAAAAGTAGGTGATTATTGTGTGATAATGTTTGCTTGCTGTATGTGATGCTTGCTGTTAGTATGTACCTCTAGTTGGTACTGATTGGTGGTTACTTTCTTTTTGCGACGTTAGAACACGAGGAAGAAGCAGTTGCTGAGGGGCATATTGTCAAGCCTGTTTATTTCAGGGACAAGACTTTGACCAGTATCAAGGCAAGCTCCCAATGCTTGCTACCATACTTATCATTATATCATGCATGTTTTACTTCTGAAGTTTTACAAAAACTTGGACAAACAAAACTATTTTTGATATGGATATTATTACTAGTGTTATTATATAAATTATTATTGCCATTAGTCACAACTTGGTGTTGCCAAGCCCATAGCCACCATATGGTATATTTACCACCACAAGATAGTAATCTTGAAGTCCCTAAGTGGACACCCTAACAAATGTGTTTTGGAAAAACAAAGGTTTTACGGAAAACCCCGGGAAAGGTGGGACCTTGGCCACGGGAGAATGGTGAAGAAGAGTGTTTTTGGAAGTGTTTTCGAAAAACGACACATAGACTAGTCTTGTCCGGACAGCCCTACAGTACAACCACATTACTCAAAATGGGCACGGGCTTAATGGAAGCTTGTTTGTGTTAGTGTGAGACTTTACCTCAATTGGCTAGAAGGGGTTAAAGTCCCCGGAACCGAATGCTGGATATGGGCATACAAAGTGTGGACTGCGAGTGCCACCGGCAAGCAACAGTGGGTCTCCTGCCGTGGCGGTGGGGTGTTGGGTTATGAGAAAGAACAAGGGTATTGAGAAATGATGTGGTTAACACACACGGTGCCGGGGAGAACAAACCCAACTGAAGAGGTAATCGCATACTAGCATCGGCATAGTGGAAGTTATGATCGGTTATCTGATGTTCGCATACTGTCACGAGCAGTCCGTGGTGTTCACGGCAGATGTACCGGATGGTGTGGTGAAAGTGTACAAACTCTGCAGAGTCAAAACTATTCGAATAGCCGCGTCCGCGGTCATGGACAGCTGAATGGCAACGTCGTCTAGCATTGTGTCGATGTTTTCAAAAGGAAGTTTGGAAAAAGGAATTGTACCTGGGAGGTACTGGAAGATGAACTATGTATCTAGGAAGTACGGGTGATGGAAAGCCGAAAGTTATTTTACAAGAAGTTCTGCAAAGAAAATCTTTCTTAAAACCATCTTTGTCAAAATCTCTCGGATATGCAATATCCATTGAGAGAAACTATATTATTTCTGAAGTATCTTTTTCACCAGAGATATAACATTATTATTCAACCATGATGAATCTTTCATCCATCATGGGTAGAAAACCCTAAGTATAGCCTACCTATTCCACCTTATAAGCATACTTGCATTTTATGAGCTCCATTCGGGATGTCTTGCGAGTACGTAATTGTACTCATGGCTGTGCCCCTGGATATTCCAATGTCCAGATTCTCAACGAGAAGGCTTACGTCGAAGATGAGGAGTATGCGGAAGATTGAGAGTTCGTCGACGTCTATGCGAACTAGGAACGTCTCCCAGTCAGTTGCCTGTAGGTAGTCAAGGCATGACTTGGGCTTTGCCACGGTTGTGTTTGAAGACTTCCGCTGTTTTATGTGTTTCTCCGCCCTGCGTGGCAGTTGTTTTTAACTGGGTCATGTGACCATTTCTAGGAAATGTGTATTCGGTATGTAATGGATGATGTATCTGCAATGCCAACTTAAGTATGTTGTTCACGACTGACTGATCATGGGATCGTGAATGTATGCATACTGGAGGTCTCAGACTGCCGGTCTGGGGTCCCCACACATCGCCTCCTGGACTGTAATTCCCTTGTCTCTGCCTCGAACGAATGGCCAGAGCGATGGGGCGATCTGTTGCGCTGTCTGCCCTTCTAGCCACGGATCCAGCCAGAATCGCAGCCGTTCGCCATTGCCAACTCTGCAGTCGATCGCAGAGAGGAACATCTGCTCTGCGTCGTGGGGGATGCTGAACTTAAGCCCATCCCACGGACGCTCCCTGTCTGTCAATTCAAGCCACTCCCAACGGATGCGCAAAGCGAGATTAAGCATGCGGAGATTCTTGACGCCGAGGCCGCCAAAATCCTTAGGCGTGCATACCGTCTTCCAGGCTACCTTGCATTGGCCGCCTCTTGCTTCCTCTGATCCCGCCCAGAAGAAATTTCTGAAGATCTTGTCCACGCGATCGAAGAACCACGGCTGTAAGTCCAGCACAAGCATCGAGTATATGGCCGTAGACCCTAGCGTGGAATCCACCAAGGTCAGGCGGCCGCTCTTCTGCAGGAGATTTGCCTTCCATGTCGGGACATGATGAGCTACCTTGTCTACTGATGGTTGCAGCTGATTTCTTGTCAGGCGAATTGGGGAGAGTGGCAAGCCCAGGTAGGTGATTGGAAATTGCCTCAGCGGACATGCCAGCACATCCAGCACTGGTTGCAGATCCAACCCTTCGCAGCGAATTGGCGTAACAGAGCTCTTGTTTAGGTTGCAGCGCAAACCAGAGGCCATCCCAACGACTGTGAGCAGGTTCAGAGACGCCGCTGCTTCGCTCACAGTCGGTTTGATCAGCAAAACCACGTCATCTGCGAATAAAGAGAGCCTGTGTTTCACTCCCCACCCCTCCAGCGGCTCGAAGATGCCCGCCGCTTCTGCTAATCTGAATATTGCGTTGAGCACATCAATCACCATTACGAACTTCATTGGGGAAACAGGGTCGCCCTGCAGCAGCCCCTGTGCATGCCAGAATTGGGGGCCTGCCGTGCAGGGATCTGACATATTCGATGACAGAGCTTGCAGCAAGCAATCCGGATACAGGGTTTCCCAATCAACTGAACTGAACCATCTGTCTAATTTGACAAGCGTAGGAGTGCGACGCTCATTGCTCCATGTGTATCTGTGGCCCACCAAATCCTGCTCTTTTAGCTCCAAATCATTCAACAATCTGCAAAAACGGCCCATCATTCTGCGGTTGAGGTTGTTGTTATTCTTATCCGCCGCCTCAAGAATGAGGTTAAAGTCTCCCGCAACAGCCCAAGGCCCAGGAAATGCAGCGCGCACCGTGCGCAGTTCCTCCAAGAATTCCACCTTCAGGGCCTCCACCGTAGGCCCATATACAATCGTCAGGGCCCACTCTACTCCATCTCCCATCTTCAGTGCAATGGAGAGGGAGTACTTTGCCACCAGGGATCGTAAAACTGTCACCCTCGTCGATTGCCAGGCAATGAGGATTCCTCCAGCCGTGTTGTTGGCGGGAAGAAATACAAACTGGTCGAACTGTGGCCCCAACACTCGATTCACCACGAAGATGTCCACTACTGCAAGCTTTGATTCCACTAGACACGCAATGGACGCCCCTGCGTCCGATACTGCCTCTCTCACCACGTGGCCACTGTATCCCTCACTCTTAAGTTGGGGTCTCATACACTACATAAGTACCAATAATGTCAAGGAAAACATCTTTGGACCCTGTGTCCCGTGCACCATGGTAGGACTATCTAGATACCCCCTGATGGCCACCATGGTCCGCTTGCCGAGTCATGTGGTCACATGACCATATACCCCAGAAGAACTCCAGGCCAAGGCCGCTCCAGGATCACTCATCGTCTGTGCGGCTAAACCACAGCCAACGGAGCGCGCTCCAGATCTTGGTCACCTAGTCCGCCAGATTCTACTGACCGGCGCACACGGTTCTAATTGGCAGTTGCCCCATTAGCATCTTCGTGCCCCTCCCATTTGCGCACTCATGGTGTGTTTATCCTGTGATACTGAAATGCTTTTGCGCCATATTGTATGTTTAATTACTACACATTTACTATTTGACTCGTTCTATTTTTGTCTATTGTTTGAAGCATAAAAGAATTAATGTGTCTATTTCTGTTACTTCATTCTTTACAGATTGCAGGAAAACTCAATAGCATAATAAGGGAGCAATGTCTACGAGATGTTGGACAGCTAGAGCAAGATCTTGTTTTTGGTGATGCTGGGACAAAAGAATTAATCAATTTTTTTAGGACTCAATTGGTATTTTTCATTTTAATTACATGGAATGACATATTGGACTTCTTTGGACATTATATTTAGATATTTACTGACTCAATGCAGGGTGTAAGTCGTGAAAATAAGTTGCGTTTGCTGATGATTTATGCAGCAATCAATCCGGAGAAGTTTGAAAGTGATAAGGGTGCAAAACTGATGCAGGTAAATTTGTATAACCTCTTGGTAAATGCATTCTTATATTTTCAGCTGCTCCTGTATCTCTTTTGGTTCCGATGTAAATATTCTTTTTCTAGTAGATATACACAGCACAGGTTAACATTTTGAAACATTATTTTTGGGACGTGCTCTGCAGTCATAGTTAGGTAACTGGTCACACCTCTCACTTAAGTGTTGGAGTTTTTGTTTTGTATTTTTTCGTAAATGAAAATTCTCAGTTCTTGTAATGAGACGAAGATTTCACTTTTATGACGTGATAATTACTTGAGGACGTAGGCAGATCCATCCCATATATTTGATATCCAACAGCAGAGAAGTAGTGAGATGATGTGGCACTCTCTTGGTGCCTCCTTTGTATGCAGCTTTAGGGCATGTCACTACACACTTGTCTAAAGTTAGTTTTATCAAATGCTAGCATTTCTATGGAGGTGCATAAATTCCGGAGCCTTCTCACTATCACTTTCTCAAGCACTTCTAATATACAAAGCTAGAGAACATATCTTGTGATACGACCCCCTAAATGATACACTGAAGACTCAACACATTCTATCTGAGCCATTTGATTCTGTTCTTACGGCCAGAATAAAAATTTGGTAAGGCTGTCTTTGTGGATCAGAAGACATTGTGGGTTATTATGTAATTGGGCAACCAGTCCTGTTCCTCTTCCTATACATGTTCGATCCTTCTCTAGGTTGATTTATTGTGCAAGAAAAGCCTCCTGCCGGAACGGAGTTCTAGGGTTGGCTTAGCTTACAAGCACGAATCACATATTTTATTGGAGCTTAGAAGCACAGATACAAAGATACGGACATCTAATGCCTCCTATATTTGAGTCCCTGCTTGGATACGGACATCTAATGCCTCCTATATTTGAGTCCCTGCGTGTATCACTAGATATATCATCTCCAACGCTAGCAAGTTATACTTGTGATGTCAACGTCCGCACATCATCCATGCGACTTGGATTACAGCAGTCATGGAATTGTATAGGGCAGTGGGCTCATGAATCCTTATCTTGCCCATGTACCGTAGTGCTGTAATGACCTTTATTTCTACCAATTGGCTTAGGAAAGGTTAATTGTCTATTTTTCTTAGTACTCCCCCCGGTCCGGTGTATAGGTCCTGCGCGTGTCCCTAGATCGTCGGTTTGACCAATTTGAGTTGTATAACACAAAAAAAATACCATTAGAAAATATAGCATCTATACTTTCAAATGGTATACATTTTGTAACATTTAACTTGTACTACGTTGGTCATATTGACGACCTAGGGATACGCGCAGGACCTATACACCGGACCGGAGGGAGTATCAACAATCTGATATGGTTCTTCAAAAGGAAAGTCTGCTTCTTCTGTTGGAGTAACTTGAACCTCCCACTCCCAGACCCAAACAAATAGTGCAAGGTACAGTTGTTGTGGTCTAGTAGCACATGTTCAAGCACTGGCAGCAGCCCAGCCGAAATGATTGTCCCGGGCACCGGTTTAAAGCACCCTTACGGAAAAAGTTAACTTTCGAAAGCACCTGAGAGGCACTGAAGCAAAGTCAGGCTCTCCTCCCCAATAAGCACCCTGTGAGTCTGATGATGCAAAAAAAAAACATGTTCTTTTCCTGATAACTCATCTAAGCATCTGCGTATTACATGCTCGTATAGAAAATTATTATCACTTGGCATACAGTAAAATTTAGCACTTGCGTTCTAGCAGCGAATACTGTACTTCAATACCTACAACACAATGGTGATATTTGAGTGAACTCTTGGCTAAGGAAGTTATTATATTATTCATGAAAATTTTGCTAAATCTGCCTCCTGTAATACTATTAATAATAAAACATGAATATATGACACTATCATGCATGCACATGCGATTTTCATACTGGATAAGTATCAACGCATGGCTGTCCTGGTACTTCTTCCTTCTGGGTTTATAAGGCCCATACATGCTTTTAGTTCCTCAATTTGATCCCAAGGTATGTGCGGGCCTTATAAACCTGGTAGGAGGGTGTAACGTGTATTTGGTTGATAACAGGTGCATGTAAGGAACCCTGAAACTGAGAATATGCGGAATGTTATTTAGTGACACATGATTCAGAAAGGCTTTGTTATCTTTGTGTCTAAGCTTAGTACCCCTTTGAATCTTACTGCCAAGCAAAACTATTTCAGAATCACATAACTGGTAGCACCTATCAAATGACCATGCAGTGGTATCAACTTCTTGCGTGAGAGGTCTATAATTCCGTTTATGTTTATGTATGAAACCTGTAGTTTTGGAAATCCCTCTATTAATGTCATGCTGATTCTGTCTATGATCAGTTGGGCTGGAACCTTAAGATATTATGTTTATTGACAGTTGGCAGGATTATCCGCTGATGACATGATTGCTGTAAATAATATGCGTTGCTTATGTGCTGATACGAAAAGGCCCTCGGGAGGAGGTTTTACGCTAAAATTTGATGTCCACAAGGTAAAGGCCCAAGTTTCCATCTTAGTTTTTTTTATTCACAATTTGATCGCGAGTTTGCTCATTTGTTCACTCTGAGAACAGAAAAAACATGGACATAGAAAAGAGCGAACAGGGGAAGAATCAGCATGGGCATTGTCCCGATTTTATCCGGTTTTGGAGGTATCAGCTTAAAACTATATCTTTGTATCTACCCAAAAATTTCATTCTGATTCTTTGCATGGCCTTTGTATGTAATTATTTCTTCATGTGCATGTTCTTATTTATGCGCTTTTACTGCTTGTGCGGGTTCACCCAGATCTGCTAAGCTATCTGTTAAAATTGTGTTGAATATGCGTGCGAGTCGTGCTACAGTTGAACTTAATTAGCAGTGTTGGGTGTTTGAGTCGAAAACGTGTAATCCTGGGCTAATATATAAGAACACCAGCAGGGTAGCAAAATAATTAGGCTAGACGTAAGCTGGTAGGCTAGACATAAGATAACGAGAGTGACCGCCTGGGCGCCCGTCACAGTTTTTTTTTTTTGAGGAAACGCAAAAGATTTGCGTTTCTTTTTATTGAAAAGGCAGAAAGAGTTGGTTTACAACCTCCGTAGAGGCAACAGGCATATGTAATGTGTTACAATTAGTGCACATCCCAGGTGGATGGCAGAACTATTCTAAGTCCTTTTGCTCCTGCCCGAGCCCATAGTGTCACAGGGGTAACTGGACAGGCCGTGGCGTGGTGCTTGAGATGCGTTTGGTAGCCTTTTTTGATAAAGGGTTTTATTACTTAAAATATTTGAACATTACAGCCGCAATCCAAAAGTTCGAAAAAAATAAAAGTAGCACTAGACGAATTAAAATCATGTAGAGGTACAATGTCAAAGCCTAAGGAGGACCAATCCGACAATCAGACGACCATCCATGTTGGATAAAAATATCCCTCGCCACCTCTTCCGGTCTTGCACATGCCGCCATAAAGATGTCTCGAAACCCCGCCATTGTAAGGTAGAACACAAACGGAGAGTATTTATATGCCATAGAGTACCTGGAACAAGAATCTGTTAAAAACCTTGTTATTTCTACACAGCCAAAGCGACCGTATAACGGCTATCGCTCCCACCCAAATAACATTCTAAACTTCTTGTCAATCGCATGCAACCAATTGCCAAATAGAACATGCAAAGCAACACTCAAAGAAGAAGTTTTTTATTATCTCGTGTTGTGGATAAAACACACACTTTATACTTCCATGCATGTCTCACTTAACAAGGTTATTCTTTGTTAAAATGACACCCTTATAAAGATACCAAGTAAACACTTTCGGTTTTAGCGCTATCTTCATTTTTCATATTGTTTTATTATTATCAATGAGGACATCGGAATGGACTAATGCCCTATACATGGAATGTACCGAGAATTTTCTATTCCCACACAAATTCCAAGGAAACTCAGCGGGACCTTGTGCTAGTTGAACCGATGTCAACTGTGCTAGCAAGGCATTTAAAGCCGTAAGTCTCAGCCCAATCAAATCTCGACTGAACGCATAACCGTGGCTATGGTATCTCCTTTATGACAAACATAAGGCCAGGTATTGTTCTCTGAGAGTGGTATTACCTAACCATTTGCCCTCCTAGAACCTTATATTCGATCCATCGTTAATACTAAATATTCCAAAGCCGAAGAAATGTTTCTTTGCCGCCATTAAGCCAACCCAAAAGTGAGAATCACCCAAAAGTGAGAATCACCAGATTTCCAGTGGACCTATGATACCGCCTTCGTGCCAGTGTATTTTCGTTTAAGGAGCGATTGCCACATCAGTAAGTAACTTAAAAACAACTTTCCAAGAAAGCCTGAATTTTTAACCTGAAGGTCGTGAATTACCAAATCTTCCCTGATCTTTTGGTCGGCAAACCACATTTTGATTCAACAATTCAAACCCTAATTTTGCACTCTGTTCGATGAAATTACAAAAAGGGTGCAGAGTATTTGATACAAAGGCACACCGAAAGTTTGTAACTACAGAGACTATTTCACAAATCTCATGCTATTTCAAGTAGGATTGATCTTGATAGCTCCTTAGCATATACATTGAATGTCTATTTTGTACACTTCTATCTTCATTTTTTGCATGTAAAATAAGGTCCTTTTATACAGGAGTTGATTGAGAAGCTCAGCAAGGGTGAATTACCAAAAGATGAATATCACTGCATGAACGACCCCAGTCCCAGTTTCCATGGACTACCTACCACTACCAGCACCTCAGCCCGCACAAGCCCAGCTCACTCGATGAGATCCAGAAGGACGGGTGGCTCATGGGCTAGGCCTCGTGGTTCTGATGATGGATATTCAAGGTCAGTGGTGGATACTCCCCAAGTAGAATCTTGTCAGAACTATCTAGAACTCTGATGCCCGTGATTATCCTGTGGATGTACTGCTGTCTATGTGTTAATAGCCAGGAGTTCTCTTCCTGTATGTGCACCGGCCATAGAGTTTAGAGATCCTTTGACTACTGTATTACTAACAGTCTGGTATCGCGGAAAATGCCCATGCATGTACTACCGTGTCTAGAATAGGCAAACTGCACATGCGGTCCTTGTACCTCCATAAAAGAAGTATCCTGGTCCCTGTACTTTGAAAAGTGTGACTTAAATCCTTATGCTTAGTAAACATATAGCCACTACTTGCCAGTGACATTTTAATTTAGTTCTTTTTAGTTTTTGACCTAGCATGTAAATGACAAACTAAACCAAAACCATTCAGTTACTCATGTCAACGCATCAATCAAATGTGCAGAGTCTTGTCGTGACTTGACAAGTTATCGTTAACCCCTTAATGATTAGGTCAAATCAGTACACCTTGAAGTGTATTTGGCTGACTAGGTAGTTTTCACTGATTATATTTGGGAAAACTGAAGTTGCCCATTTTTCTGTTATGTAATACGACCAATTGAAATCCTGTTTGAAAGTTGATAACATTATACTCGCTCTGTTTTTAAATATAAGGCCGCTTAGATTTTCGTGTCAGATTTTGACTTATAATTTTGGTCAATAAAATATGAGTTATATGTCATAAAATAATATACCATTGGAAAGTTCTTTGACCCAAAAATATGAAGTGGCCTTGTATTCATTGACGGAGGGAGTTTTTTTTTTTTTTTTTTTGCGGGGACGGAGGGAGTATTTAACTGTAAGCATGCGTTGTCTACTTGACATTATGGGCATTTTGCAGTGATTCCGTATTGAAGCATGCGTCCAGTGATTACAAAAAGCTTGGCCAGCGAATATTTGTTTTTGTCATTGGTGGTGCTACTCGTTCTGAGGTGTGCAGTTATATTTTCTTACTTCTCGTTACTTCCGTATTGCCGTTCTGGCTTTAGATTCGTTTATGTTTTACTCTAGTCATCTTGAACACCACACTTCTGTACGGGCATACTAATCTGCATGCGGCAACCAATAATATGCAACTTCCAGTTACGCGCTGCACACAAACTTACATCCAAGCTGAAGCGGGAGGTCATCCTCGGGTCGTCCAGCCTTGATGACCCACCCCAGTTCATCACAGTAAGTAGTTTGAATTGTTGTTTATCTATGTTGAATATGCAAAGACCTTGCAAGTTGATCAAGTATATTTTTACAGAAACTGAAGATGATGTCAGCCGAAGAGCTGACACTGGATGATCTTCAGATATAAAACATCATGCACGTGGGATGTGGCACTATCCGGAATTTTCCCATTGTACTCATTTTGCTATTAACTTGATCGTTAAGCCTAGTTACACGCTAATTGCATCAAATCACAGGCTGTCAATATGTTATTAAGCTGTATCATATTCATTTTGTAGGGAATGGCATCCCAAAACTGGCTACTCATAGTTGAAATGAGTGTACATAACAGTGGCCAGCAAGTGTAACTATGTGAGGAATTTTATATCTGGCTAATGGTTGTTTTTTGCATCCTCGTGGATGAGAAAAATCTTCTCAGTTTGAGTATCAGGTGACTGCACGTGCGTGTGTGTAACAACCTTGTCTATCGATTTATTTTCCTTGATTTACGAAATTGCCTGCATTCAAATGAATACGAAGTTTTTTTGGGGAAAAAATGAATAAGAAGTCTTGCCAGGAAATTTTGCTAGTCTTACGACTTAGATTCATGCATGCTCATCTTATTTCTATGCTCCTTCGCTGTGAGTGCAATTTTCCCACTCTTGGTATGCAGTGTGGTTTACTGGTTTATCCGGAGGTCCAATACATGAACGGGTATTGTGAGTAAATATGTAACTTGTATATTCCGAAGCTCAAGATTAATATAATTGTACCATTACATAAGAAAATACATAGGAACCCTTTATACTTTGGGAATGAATACTGATTAATATATTGAACACCCTCTAAACTGATAGTTTATAAATAATACTGATAAGGACTTGTTTACAATAGATGTAAAAAATGTGTGTCCACCGGTTTAATACCGGGGGTAGACAACCACAAAGTGTGCTTCCCCCGCCCCGTGCCCACGCACGCACAAGGAGGCACTTATCCTTCAAAACACTACAAAGCTGATGAACAAGGCACTAAAGATCGGGACACCGTTGCTCGCTTCGCCCCCTCCCCCGCGTCGACCTCCTCTGGGCGTCACGGGGGAAACCCTAGCCGACGCCGCCACCACACACCCGTCGAAGGGTCCGCCGACAAAGCCGCTCGCGCCCCTAGGATGGTGGCGGCAAGGGGCTGTTTCGCCTCCTCCCTCCGGCGTGGGATCTGAGGCCGAGATCTCGACATGGACTTGGTGCAACGGACACGCACGGGGAGCTGCGGGCCGGAAGCGGTTCGTGTGGCTGGCGCAGCGACGTCGGCGTGCGGGGAGGCCACTCGGGCGGGCTGGTCTGTGGGCGTTCGGAACGGTGCGAGGACCAACGAGGGATTTGCCATCGAGTCGAGGATGGCGGGAGGCGGGCGGCGCGCGCGGGCCGGCGAGATGGAGATGCTCGCCGCCGACTCGAGGTGGGGCCCTCCGTTGTGTGATGGCTGCAGCGGCGTGGCTTGATGACCGGTGTAGCTGGTAGGATGGCGTTTTGGTGGTCAGAGACAGCTCTTACCTAACTGGTTGGCTTCTTCCTACGTGTTGCGGACGAATCGAGCTCTGGGCGCAAGCCCTGTCCCGACTTGGTCGGGGCCAACGATGGCGGTGCCTCCAGGCGTCGGTCCCTTCTTGATTGTGTCGTTTGTGGGCTTCGATGACACCCGACGTGAGTGGTTGCAACAACTCCGGGTGAAAACCTAAGCTCCATTGGAGCGGGCAGTCGCTTCCTTCTTGGAGGTGTCGCCTTGGAGTTGTTGACCCTCGCGGTGCAACGGTTTAGCGAAGGCCGGGCAGGTTGGCGTTGTGGTCGGGGGAGGACGCGTCGGGAGAGGAGGACGCTGGGACAGCGGTCCAGGGTGGCGGTACGTCGAGGCGGCGGCCTCGGGATCCCACACGGATGGTCCTATGAGGCAGAGTCGTGGCCTAGTGCGGGTTTGGGTTGCGCCCTGGTGCTGTGTGGACAGCAGATTCGTCGACCCGACTGGTTCAATTTCGGGTGATGCAGAGTTTTGTCCTGGACAGCGGCCCCCGAACAGGTGGGTTTGGGTGACGTCCTGGTGTTATGCGGACAGCAGGTCGTGGACCCTGACTGGTTCGATTTCGTGTAATGCAAAGCTTCGTCCTGGTTGCTACATCGGGGTGGCGGCCCTAAAGCTGGTGGTGTGCGTTTGTGGTGTTTGGTCAACTTGCGCCGTGTGGACGGCTTGTCGTCTCACTTGTGCAGTTTTTTGGCTATGTTTCTCTCATAAACAGGGCATTATACAGTTTGTATGGTTTTTGTATCTGGTTTTTTTTATAAAAAGAGTATCAAAGTATTACGATTCAAGGATCACACATCGTGGATAGATGAGCCAGCAAAATAAAAATAGAGATTGTCTTCGTCTAAACATCTTGAATTCTTCTAATGAGCCGCGAGCCACCCCGGTAGTAGATAATTGTCCTCGACTGGTTATGGGTTACGATAAACCCGACATTAGCCCCCTCGAGTGCCTCTTCTTCACGAGGCGAAGGCGACTAGGCGAAGAAGCTTCTTGTTCCCTTTCATTTTCAGAGATTGGTTCTCTCCGCTTTTTGGGGTCGTCACATGGACATTCCAGGATTATCTCAATGAAGGATAGCCATATTAGAGCCCCGATATGCAGCCTAACACAAGATGTTCCAGCCTTGTGATAACAAAGAGTTGATTTACAGACAACTAGGAACAAAAGACTCATTGCCATACTACCCACCCGTCCTCCCCATTTTTTCACGTCGGTATACTCGGGGCCCCACTTTAACCGGCCAGAGGTTGCGGTCTGTAGGTGCAGACGAAGTAGAATATATGAAAAGTTCCAGCACGACACCGAGAACTCATTTTTACTAAGCATAAGCAGCTCTATGTCAAGTACAGTATTCATTAACTTACTAATTATAAGTTTCATAATAGGGAGACTAATAATACCTCAATATACATATACATCAAATCTACATGGGCATAGACAGATTATCAGGTGATTAGTTGGGTATGAGCTTGAAGTGTGGCTTCTCCATGGACGGGGTTGGGTCGTAACTGCCGTAGTCACTGGTTGTGACTTCTTTGAGTATCCGAGCATGCACCTCTGCCATAGCTTCTGGTCGGCCCTGCGAATTGTTTCAGGAAATGTAAGCAAATACACTAGTAGAGAAAGCAATTAAGCACGAGATAACACTAGGTATTTATAAACACAGTTTTGCTATATCACAGGCGACTGCAAAGTGAAAATTATGCTTCATTTGATTGCTGCTTGTAGCTCTGACCAAGGTTTCGGTTACCAGCCGGAATTCCGCGGTAACCGGCCGGTAACGGGCTTTATCGGACCCCCCCCCCCCCCCCCCCCCCCTCCCCCAGAATTTGCATATCTCGGATGAAAAATTTCGGATTAGTCAAATTTGAAACAAATTTGTGCTCGAAAAAATTAAATTTCAAAAAAAAATCGATGTTTTAAGTTTAAATCCTAAATTCTTGCCGAAATATTGGGCCGGTTACCGGCCGGTATTTTCCGGTAACCCCGGTTACCGGAAATATCGGCCCCCTCCGGAATTTTTTTTAACCGGTATCCGAAACCTTGGCTCTGACGCGAAGATGGAGGCGCCGCGGCGAGCGAAGCAAGGCGCAGAGACTCCAGCAAAGCCTCCGCAGGACCTCGCTGGAGACAGCGAGCAGATCACTGCAACGTCGCCGGTGGACACCGGAGCAAAGAGAGGAAGGGACGTGAACCGGAGGCGCGCGGCTGCAGGTGCTGGGTCACGGGTGATAGGTGGAAGAAGAACCGAGGTGGAAGAACTTCTTACCTCTTCTTGATGACCCTGAGATTCTTGATCCACCATGAAGCTCCGCTGCCTCCCTGGAATAATAGAATCAGATCTTGTGTAAACCCAGATAAGTCTATCTTCTCATGAACCACGGCAGCAGCGCAACTTATATTTTTTTTTGAAAAGGGGAATGCCCTGGCCTTCGAATTAAGCAATTCAACCTCACCCTGGATGCATTTCTAACACTAACAAAGCTAAATGAACATTAAACATAGGCGCCGTTGTTAGCTTTAATTGATTGACTCTACGCCATCACCCGTGCATGTTGATGCAAGGCCTTGAAGCAGGGTCAACTAGATCGATAACTCTTTAACTTCTCATCGACATACAACTTGTTAGAATAAATAACTATACTGTGGCACAAACCTGCCGAAGAAGTCAAGAGCAGGAAGGCGAAGATGAGAGCGACGAGTGTGGCCGCTTTCCGGGGCCTCAGTTGCATCCCCATTTCTGGGTTACTCACGCAATGCATACGGTATCCTTCCCTCTCAGTCACACATGTATATCATGAACAACGTTAGACCAGGTGAAGCGGAGGCCTCTTCCTGCCCTCTTCTTTCGCGGAGAGAGAATATATAACTGGCAGTTGGGCAATCCTTCACCTGCGACAAATACGAATCCCTATTGCTCTGAACAAATTCCAAAGTGAGCAATTTTTCTGTACTTTTTGTGTTTGCCTGGGGCAAAAGTGGAGCGGCCAGCAGTTTCTGTATGGAATTTTAAGGATGGGTGATCACCATGCATAGTCTGTGGCCTCTTCCTTATTAGCAGGCAGTAGCCAACAAGTGCAATATGACAAAAGGCTTCTTTCGTTTACAGTAAGGTAGTTTTGCGTTGTTTTTCTCCAGCTGCTTTACGAGCACGCTGCAAAAGGGCTTAGGGAAATGACTAGCTAATTAAGTGGTATTTGTCTCTCGTTAGTGCCAGTTGTTAGTTGTTGCTGCCAAGCATAGTAGCCATATCTTCAGGATGGACCTTTCCCGTTCAGCTATCGGTTTCAGGCACTGTAACGTTGGTACTTAAGGTGGTTTTAAGGGGATAGCATGTGCTGAAAAGAAAAGAAGGCGCACCAAGTTTCAGATCCAATGAGCTTCTCGGCTCTTTCTGAATCCACCGCTGGTGACACCAAAATCGGTTCTAGAGACCAAAGCAAGCAATTCACCTTTAGCTCGTACTAAAGGTAAGCTCATCCTTGATACTGTTTCTTGCGCAGCCTTTTTGTCGTGATCGATAATCTAGGAACCATATGAGATGAAAATCAAACCACACAATGCTTGAAACGGCAAGTAGGCTCAAATGGAGTAAAAACAGTAGGATAGTGCGTTCCATTGTTCAGGGTATGTGGGGTGGACAATAGACAGTGCGCACGCATGTCCTCTCTCGGTCAGTTAGTTGGCATATTCCATCACCATGCCAAATTGCGAATGGAACATCTAAAAGGTGAAGCAATGGCAAGGGCCTCAAAGGGATAATATGTCTGACCTGACGCTCCTCAATGTCATGCACGAGTGACAGAATCAAACTGTGAGATGAGAAGAATTTCGGAACAGAGTTGCGTGGATGAGGGTGAAGAGATAGTGCCCCTGATGATACCCACATAGAAAGTATCAGGCAAGCCCACTGTCATCAGGAGCCAGTAGTGGAGCACAAAGTCAGAGCTCCACTATGAGCATACAAAGTACTAAGTGATTAGATGCCGTCTTTACTCTTTATGGACTAGTAGAATCTAATTAGACAAATCATATGCCACCCTTCCGCGCTAGTAGTTGGCAACGGCAAAGCCAGCACCGTGCTTTTGATTTACTTTTCTTTGCTCTCTCTTCCGATCCAAGCATCTTGGTACCGGAAGATGGTTGAGTATGATCAGGATCTACGTGTGGGTTCCAAGATTTGGACCTGACGGTTTTAGACGCACTGAATGGGAGGTGCTGAGCTGTATGATGGGATGAAATGTCTTTTTTCTTCTTCTGTCTTGCCACTGCACGTAGTGCGGGATAGTTAAATTTCTTAATATGTTTAAACTGAGCTCCACGAAACTCGGGATCTATATTGTTTTGGGAGCGACTAATTACTGTCAATATATGAATTTGTTTTACTCTTGATCCGTTGCAACCCACTTGTAACTGAAAATTACTATGTTACAATACATTTGCAACTCTCGTAGCATGAATCACGGCACCGATTCAACAGCTGAAAACTTGACTGAGCCCTAACTTAATTCTTATTTCTATTTTCTCGGTAGAAACATATGAACTACTCCAATGTAAATGCAATGCATGAGGGTTTGGTCGAGATGAGAATTAGCAATCCCCGTATTGTTTATTCCCCGCACATGCATCCATAGTGAACGCATCTTAAGTTTGTTATCGATTCATGTAGCGGTACATCCATAATGCAAGCAACCCTATACCCAAGAAATCACTAAACCAGTTCTATACATATAATTTCAAATACCTAGTAAGTCATTAAGTAGAAACTATAAAGTATCAAATTGAGCTAGATAGTTACATTGGATACTAACCAGATTTTACCATCAAACAAAAGAGATCGATCAACTACAGAGACTGGATTCATGATGTCCGCCACCTGCACATAGTTTGATGACATGGTCGCATACATATCGATAGAGGACATAGTATGTAATGAGTTGCGAGGAGGTGAGAAGAGTAAGTTTTACCACATTATTACGCTTGGCCCCGTAGATGGACACCATCTACCGCATTTTTTTAGATTTTGTAGGTTTTGTGGTAGATGCTCACCATCTAACAGGGATTGTCAAAAATGTGGTCTATGTGTGGCCTGATGCCTGGCTAGCGATGGCTTGTGCCAACAACTATTGTCTACAAAATTTATTGGTGGTGGAAGTTAAGTTGTCGCTTGTTTTATACTGCGCGTGCGAGTTTGACTCCGATCGACACCTGCGGGGTCAGTTGCAATGGGTGGGTCCATAATTTTAGTGTATTCGAAGGTTTATGTGTTACTCGTGATCCCTTCTAATTGACTTTTCTTTTCGGTTTCTCCCGTTTATTTAACGTTGGGCGGTGCATACCTGCTATTTTCTAACTTGGCCGGTACAATATGACAACCTATCTGAAAGTACAAGGATGCCGCCTAGAGGGGGTGTGAATAGGTGATCTAAAATAATTATAATTTAGTCTTGAATAAATGCAGAATAAGAGTATTGTTCAATCTATAAAGCACAAAACCTAAACAAGCTAGGTTCACCTATCTGCAATGATAAACAAGTTAAGCAACTAGGTGATAGCAATATATAGAACATCAAGCTTGATGGTTATCACAAATGTAAATGCATAAGTAAGAAGTCGGGAATGTAAATAACCGAGCCACTTAGACACGATGATTTATCACTAAGTTCACTTCTCAGTGGAATCTAGTCTCCATTGGATAGGCGTGGAGAAAAAATTCACTCCAATAGCCACAATGGCTCACCTCACTCTTCTCGCGTCCTTACACAATGCAAGATGCCATGAATCCATTATGAGGAGCTCTTGGGGTCAACCACCGAACCCGTACAAATTGCCTGGGGCAGTCGACACAACTTAATTGGAGCTCTTGAAGCTTTGCCCGAAGCTTCACACCAATTTGAACGTCGCGACAACACCAACCATTTAGGGTACACAAAATTGACGAAAGAAACAAGATCCTTAGTATAAAATGCACCCAAAAGTAATAAGGTACTTAAACTTCACTTCCACATATCAGCATGGAAAACTCAAATTGACGCACCTAATGCAATATCAAGAACACACAAAGTGCTCAAACTACCCCACTCTCAAATCGCACCAAAGCAACTAATGCTATGGAGAGAGATGGGAGGAAAAACAAAAAACAAATGCAATCCTAACATCTAGATCCAATAGGTTCCCCTCACTAAGAAGAGAGCTATTTTGGTATAATAGTAGATCTAAACCTTTGCTCTCTTTTCTCTCAAGAGGAGTAAGAATCATTGGAAGGACTAGGAGATAGCAAGCTCAAAGAGGGTCGACAATTGAGGGAAAACAGAAGCTCAAAAGTAAATATCACAAAAGCAACTAATGGTATGGAAGAGATGGGAGGAAGAAGAAGAAAACAACAAATGCAATCCTAACATCTAGAACTAACAGGTTCACCTCAGTAAGAGGAGGAGATATAGATTGGTATTAGAGTAGATGTAGATCTCCGCTCTCTTTTCCCTAAATAGGAGTAAGAATCATTGGAAGGATTAAGAGATAGCAAATTCAAAGAGGGTTAACAATTGAGGAAAACACAAGCTCAAAAAGGTAGGAAACCATTGGAGAACAATGGCCCCCTTAAATAGGTTCCCCGAAATTCAACTATTATCTCCAAATCTCTGGCCAGCGGTACTACCATCCCGGGTGATTCAAGGCGTCCAAACATATGCACGCTTTTGTTCTGAGCGGTACCGGTGTTGTATTACCGCTGCACAAAAAACCATAGGAGTGCTCAAACAAAAATGACATTGTCTTGAGCATCCGAATTCCATTTTTGATGACCTTGACCTCATTGGAATCACAACAACAAGCTCTACAATATCATGCAAAGAAATATAATAGTCCTCATTGGAATCTTCGAGATGCTTTATCTTGAACTTGCACTTCTCAATCTTCATGACGGTCACCAACTTGACTTCATCCTTCGTGGGCTATATGTAATCTTCCTTTTGATGCAATCTCATAGAAAGGTACCTAACCAAACATAAAAATACCACACACATACATATCATGGGTCAGTTCACAAAACTATATTGGCAATTTCATTTTTGTGTTCATGGTAAAAAAATATATTAACTAGCTAATTAATATAGAGATTGATGGGCTAATGTAAAGAGCAATTCAATCTAGGAAGGAAAGAAAGAACGCTCAACTCCACGCTCGATTCAATCTAGGTGAAGTAGTCTTTTCCTCCATAAATTAAAAGATTAACCTTTTTATGGGTATTTTACAAATGAACTATCAACTTTGGTACATAATCCAAGGTCATTGAACTTATGGGCAAATAACCAATTAAGATTTATAATTAGTTGATTTTTCTAATTTCTAAAACATTAGCATATCATATGCGCTGGTATCATAGCCAAATGTTTGTGTACACATCTATGCATTTGTAGGGATCTGATAGAGATACTCTTAGCTTGGCTATTCGATTACGGGTGAAACCGTGCATTTGGATCTACTAATCATACTCACCACCTACTCGAAGCAGTTCATTTAGATTATGGGTGAAACCGTGCATTTGGATCTACTAATCATACTCACCACCTACTCGAAGCAGTTCATTTACCACGAACACAACAATTCCTTTGTAATCCTCTCGATTAGGGCATGTGCAATCGTTCCGACGATGGCCGTATGCAAACTTTATTCACGTCATATATAGACATTGTACCGAGATCCAATATAAAACAAGGTTTATTCACCTGTCTATAGGTTAACAAATCTCATGGGCCACTGCAGTTAGTTCCGTGAAAAAAGGTCCGATCTGACCCAATACAGATGACCCGCTCGGTACAACAGGAAATAACCCCACAGTAACCTGCTATTTTCGCGCCAATGGATCGTCTTTATTTCTACCAGCGGGGTGTGCCCTTTTTACATAACCTTATTAATGAGATGCTAATACTAGCTTGAACACATCTACTCCGTCCATACCAGTTTATAAGGTTAAGCATGCTCGTAATGTAAAATAACATAGTATATAGTAGTAACATGCACACATTACTACCTTCGTACCCTATATAAACAGCCTATCGAAACAGCCTATCGTGGCTCAATATCAATCAAGTAATACAATCAACTAGATTCGAACGGCGCGGCCTGCCGCGCAGCACTGGTTTCTTCTTTGAATTTCTTGCCCGTGGTTACGATCATTTATACGGACCACTAAAAGGACATTTATATTCATATGAACTTGATCACTGTTATACAGAATTGAAAGGGCATCTTGCAGATCATATGAAATGAGTAATAAGAATATTATACAATCAAAGCCTTAAGCAATAGGAAGCTGAAGCTATGCTGAAGCACATGTAGTTCAGGTTTTGGAATTTTCAGAATTTGACACCGTATCAAATACATAAGTTTTAATTCCACGGAAATTAAATACATATGTCTTCTGGAACACCTGATGAGTTTTGTGAGCTCAACAACGATACTAAGTGGCAGAGGTAGCTGGCCTCAACAGTTCTAACAATGAGACATGGATGGTATAACCAAAACATCACCTTGCAAAGTTTCTGATGCAGTCATGTCGATCAGTCAAAATAAGTCCGATTTGCAGTAACAAAGTTCAGAATTAATAAAGGGTAGGTACGTGGACTGGATCAACAACGGGTACAGTTTGGTTGGATCCTAAGGAGTTTGGTCATTGCAGATAAATTAGTTTCTAGCTTTCTTCGCTAGACTACCACCTCCATCATCATGGACCGATGTCTCTCCTTGAAGGTGCTTGTTTACTGCAGGTGTTCTGCTTGCAGTTTTTGCAACAACTAACGCTTGCCCAACGTGGATCCAATGGTCAGGTCCTTGGAATAGAGCCTTGCGGGCAGTTGAGGTAGAAGTTACATCCTTGTTCCTGTACACGTTAGGTAGGACATGTCGTTAGAGAAGTGTTTGCCAAATCATAGGGATGAACTATTGAAATATCTGTAAGTACCTATGATATGGAATCTTGCAGGAGGAATAAGGAGTCGCCTCAGTTTGTAAAACATGGCCAGGCTGATGCAATAAGAAGGATCAGGAATTAATATTTATGTAGTAGACAATAATAATTGTGTGTTAACTCAAAAACAAACATCAGTATGCAGAATATTGACAGCATTCTTTGTCTTCAAGGAGTGAATAATACGTATATGAGCTGGAAGAGGGTCAGAGTGGAGATGCGGTGCTCGACTCCTGTTTAGAGCCGAGTTAGAGCCAGATTACCAGAAAAAAATTCCACCGTCGAGTCTACACACCAAAAGCAACTATTTAACATGAAAAAAACACATCATAAAACTGGATCCTAGAAAAAGTACATCCCAGAGTCGTTCCCAAAAGATGGGTAACACAAGAATAACTAACCAGAACCCAACACCACTAATGCGACGCATCCAGATGCACTGAACAACATACCACAACAACACTTGCAGAAAAAACGCAACACTGTCACAGATTTAACCAAAGATAATCTAGGAATAAACAATTGACACAAGAAAATATATTTAGGAGACATAGTTGCCCAAATTTGAAGTAGCCAGCAGCAAGATGATAGTGCCAATGGCATATTCTTGGAGATGGTGCTCATGCTTTGCAGCTCGTGATATGTGAAACATCACAACAAACACAAACAAATTGAAACAATAACCACCTAAGTCATGAGCATGATACTGGTGCAGCAAGCAAGTCACAACTAATATGTGTACATTATGATAACATAGATAGTGACATCAAGCAAAGAGAGGGAATGGGCTCATGGGTGCTAGTGGGATGCAGTTAGGCGAGTGGGCACTGACCATTGAAGATCTGGTCAGACAGACCTATGTAAGCAATGACATTGATGATGGGTGAAAAGAAAATTGATTTATGAAATCCAAATTATACAGTTGAGGAGGCGAGGCGAGAAATCAATGCGACAAATAGATGGATTTGGTCTGCTGGATACCTGGTGATATGATGACGGAGATATTGATGTGGCTGATCGCCCTATCAGCACAAGATGTCATTTGGAGAGCGAATAGACTTGACTTCTAAATACCTACAGCAAGGGAGAAGATTTGAATGGTTCAAAAATCTTGCCAGAGAGGAAACATATTATCACAAATTGTGAATATTCTTGCAGACAGAGAATACAAAATCATGTATTCAGCATAAGCTACCAGAGTAATGATGGATTAAATCCAATATTTTTATCATATACAAAATAATATGCATATGGGATATATGAATGCTAGCAAGCAGTGATACTGGCCCACCTAAAAATAAATACATGAAGCAAATAGAGAACACTCTTGAGGTCAATAATGATATACCTTTAGAGAAGAAGCAACCATATTTGGAGTACGACCTGTAGAAGAACTTTGACTGCCTAGTGGTAACTAATAAGTTCAACAACCAATGAATAGTGCTACATCATGAAAGCTACAAATGTCATCTAAACATACAACATGGCAAAACTGGCATGTCTGTATGCTCTAGTCGGCGACTCGGAGATCCTTCTCATCTGTCTTCAGCTGCAAACACGCAAACGTTTTGTAAATAGAAGAGAAAAACAGAGTTGTAGATCAGGTGTTCCCTGCTCCAAATGAGAACAAATAACTTTATGCAGTAGTAGGCAAAAAAATATAAAAATAGGGAGTGTGGACAACAGAATAAGTGCCAAAACAATGAGCAAGCTGCAGAATTGGCACACCCGTACCCAATAGAATCAATGCATCATATATATAAACACTACAGAACACATCATATAAATAAACGTTATAGTAGCACTCTTGTAAGAGGCAAACATGTGTACCATAATTACTCATACGTAAATTCATCATGAGAAAGACTTTAAAATTCCAAGTGATGAAGTTATTTGTTTTCAAGTAAGATATACGACTATTATGGATAATTGTGCTAATTTTATGTTAGCTGCTCAAGATATTTACATCACTACCGAAATATCATAACAATACAATAATTTATTTGCTGGTCATCATTTTATCAGATTACTTTCTCAAGGATATTATCTTCTCGCCGATAACATGTAAAATATTAGCAAGATTGTTTCTGTGCTCACTCATATTTTTTCTTAACCAAAATAAGCAAGCTGACCTTAATCAAGGAATCAAAAGAATATAAATGCACCTAGGACCTATAGACCAAGAAACCTAATTGGTCAAACTCCCTCCAGCAAAATAAAGGTTCATTCAATCTGTAGACAATAAATCAGAATTTAACATATATTCGAAACAATACCGACCCACCTACAAAATAAATGCATAAACCAGATAAAACACTATGTTTGGCTGAATACACAAGATGCAATCCTTCTTTCGATACCATAGGAAAATGGAGGATGAAACTTGACTGTCTCCTGTATCACTCGGAGGACAGAATAAGCCAGAGAAAAATTGAAGCATCAAATGTATTCAAAATTTAAAAGAGAAATGAACCCCATGTACATCAGTTCAGCATATTTGCATTAACTGTGGCTGCTGACCATTTAAGGAAGATAGGAAATTGGAAGCAGGGCAGAAAAAAAAGTGGGGTTACCTGTGTGAGGGCCAAGCACATCAAGGTTGAGCCGAGGCTCCAGCGGTTTGGCAACACTCATGTTCCTCCTGTTGAGAGCCGAGGAAAAGGGAGAGACAGAGCCCAACCAATCACTTTTTCAGGTTTAGAAATCAATGTGTGTTTGCTGCTTGGAGAAAATAAAAAGATTCATAACAATAACCAACCAGATATTCCCGTAAAATATTGAGCACATAAATCTATTTATTGTGCGCATAAAATTTAGTTTCCATAGGTTATGGTATATATAAACGTACACAATAAAATAAACCCAAGGGCAGGGATCACCTTTTTTCTCAGCTGAAATAGAACCAACGCTAACTCATATCCCCGGATCCAATTGAAGAGCGGATGAAATCAGCACCTACAGAAAGAACGCACTGCAATCACGGATCAAATCGAACAAAAGCACAAACCTAAATGAAAAGGGGAGAAAAGACAAGCCAGAACAGTCAGGTTATGCATTTGGTTTTGGATCCCCAAGCAAAAATTTATCGAACAGCTATGGACAGAGCAAATTTCTGTATATGGATCAGGCTAATCGATATACTAATTGCAACAGACTATAGATTACAAACCTCTTTATTTCTACCGTTCTTACGCAAGAAGTTGAACTGACCAGAACCTACACAATGTTCTAACATCAGTTTGTAAGGCAAGCCACATTGGTACCCCACCACGTCCAAGAGATGCAGGTAGGAAGAATAAACAACAAACAACCTGTGTCAATGAAGAAATAAACAAAGAGATGCCCCAGCAGTAAATCAGTGAATCATAATTGTGCCAAATTAATGTTAATTAGCTTCTTTTGCAGTATGTGGTGTACTTTTAACCGGGTAAAAAAATAGTCAGTGGAAACATCAAGCCTCAGATGAGAAGGGCAGATACATGCCAGGACAAATGGGGAAGGTCAGCAAGCAGTTGTGGAAATCCGAAATTGCAAATACAAACAGAGGAAAGTACAAACTAAGGAAACAAAAGGACCCAAAATGCCCCCACTATATATATCAAAATTAATACATTATATGGCCTACGAAGCAAGCACAAACAGAGGAAACAAAAGGACCCAGAATAAGATACACCTTCCAATATATTTTGTAATATTATTGTATGAATCAGAATTTTATGATGTCTCACTAAGCTGCAAAATAGCACTCCAGAATTTAACACCTAATTGAAGGCAACTTTGTAGCTAAATTTACTTAATAGGTAGGTGCACAAAGTGAATTTCCAGTAATAAACATTGAAGTGCAGGTATAAATTTGAACACATCTCTAGTTATATTCAAATATAAACTAAAGAAATCATGGCAGATGAAATGAAGGAACACAATGGGTGCATAAAAATGAATCATGGTGAGAGAGAGAGAGAAGATCCATGAAAAAATATGGCTCAATCAAAGAATAGTTTCCTGTGCATGAACAATGTCGAGCAATAGCATTATAATTGCCGTGTTTTGTCGTTAGATATATGCAGAACACATTCCAACATGAATTTTCACTTTTCAGTAAACAATACAAAATACATATAATTAGACATCTTTCTGCCCAAAAGGATATTACCTCAAAACCAACTACTGTCCAGTTAATATCAGACTGTGCTAACACAATTTCATTGGCACAAATGATTGGTCTGGACAGTGATTCAAGGTAGTAATCTCTGCCTACAAAAGAAAGAAAAAAATTAAGCAATCATAACACGTATGCTTACAAAGTACACCATACCAGGAGTAGTACTATTGCTTTTCTAATATTTCAATCTAATATAATAGACTCAGAAGAAACTAAACACTACTATTTAATTATCTTCAATTCTTTGAATACAATGACTATGCAGGCAATAAACATCTAGAGGAAAAATCAATGAGCAAAGCATGATTCAAACTGACCATACTGTGCAAGCACAACTTATCTTAGTGTAATAGTGCTAGCAGCGGCTGTCACTTTATAGTTCATTTCAAAGGATGTAAAAATCAAATATACAGTCAAGCATAATCACTTTACTGCTGCAAGACGTGAAAGGTAAACTTCAGAGTGGGGTGCTCACCTTGACGTTGTAGGTAGGCGTGAAGTCAAACTTCAAGATGTCAAACTTCAGATGCAGGCCGACAGCCTGAGCACATATTCCAAATTATTTACCTGCTAATATGTACTACATCAGGTGAATACAAATAATGACCTATATTAGTACATCCAGATCTAATTGTAGCCTAGTACATTCATCAAAAATCAAGAATGGTAGGAAGCAATTTATACAGGATAGGAAGCCCACCGACTCCACTGCCCCTGTGCCTGTCAAGAATACAACGACTCAGCATCAAATTCAGAGAGAGAGAGGAAACCTGTAGGTCTCGGATGAAGAAGATGTGGAGGATTGGAGGAGCCTTGCTGCGTTCGGAATGGGGAAAGGAGGCGGGGCTAATGACGCGGGAAGAGGCCAGCGAGGCAGCCGCCGCCTCGCCGCGGGCACTTGTTTCTTCTTCCCTGCAAACTAATTCCCTGAGGTTGCCGATGGCAAACTTCCTCTTTAACATGATGCATACATATAGTTGATCAATCAAAATACAGGCAAAGAAGGAAACGATACTCGGAGATAAACCTCAATCAGTTCATGGACTGCAGAAAGAATTGTTCGTCCCGTGCTACCAGCAACAACGTATACATCAATCAAAAACCTGTACAGAACCAAATCTATTAGAACGCACATGTGAATCGATACTCTGAAAATCACACCACACCATGCATTATTTCATGGTTACATGTATATAAGACATGCACTGTATAGAAACTTTGCACACACACATGAATGGGGTGCCAAGCAAACTGTACATGGGGAAATTGTATAGCACAAAAACAAAACTTGCCAGGACAGTTTACCATCGATTTGGTCGTGTGGTAAGGCCAGCTGTGCACGGCCGGCGTCGAACAGCTCCATTTTGCATATACCAAACAGCTCATTTTGCATATACCAAACGAAAGGCAACACGAAGTAACTACAAAGGGTAAAACAATAAATAGATATGCCTTGATGATAAACCGGTATATACATAGAAAAGGCAGTAACATTAAATCTGTGTTTTACTCTTAAACAACCACATCCTTTCTAAAGGGTGTGATAGTGCAACAAACAAATTAATGATAAAAAGATACGGTTGTCTACAAAGATAAGACATAGATTAATCTTCCCTTCAGGATTTTCGTCAAACACATTGTAGGCATAAATAATACAAAATCTGCACAAACAAAGATGCAGATGTATGGGGATTAGAGAGAGAGAGGGGTCCGGACCTGAAGGGAGTGAGCTCCAGACCAAGCAATCCAGATGAAACAGCTTACTGCGGCAAAGAAATTTTCAAGAAACAAATATTTGTGAGACTATGTACCAGCCACGCTGGTGCTTTCCTTCCCGACAGAGAAGAGGCCAAGAGGGAGAGAGAGTACCTGAGCGCCTGAGGGAGAGATGGAGCGCAGCCGCTCCTCCCGACGAAGCCACGGCGCGGAAGGCGCTGCTCCCCGTCCACCAGCCGTTCCTTGCTGGATAACTGGGGCGTCCTTCCTGCGCGAGCAAAGACGCCGAAGCGCGCAGGCGACATGAGGTCGCTGATTTCTGGAGGAGAAGAGGCGGAGGGGGGTTAGGGACAGAGGGAGTACCTGCACGCGTTGCGACGTTGGCGACGACCCTTCCTTGTTCGTCTCAGCGGCCGTGCACGACGTCGGCGACGGCGACCAGACAGCTCGGCCTCCTTCTCCGTCCATACGGCTAGCCCTCCTCGTGCCGAGTACCGGCGAAAGCGGGCAGCAGCGGCGCCGCTCGGGGGACGTGCAGAGGTCACAGGAGAGGAGGATGGACGGCGGCGGCGGCTAGGGTTTGAGGAGGAAAGAAGACGCAAGGGGATTGGGGAGGAAGAAACGCGTGAGGGATTGGCTGCCCCCTGCGTCGATGTCCTGCCAGCGCCGCGAGCCTCCTTCCCCAGCGCGCCGCCGTCCTTCCCAGCGCCCCGGCTCCCTCTCCGGCGCCCCCTTGCGGCGCCAGCGCGCCGACTTCTCCTTCCTCGACCTGCCGCTGCACAGGGGAGGACGTGGTGGAGGAGAAGGACCTCAGGCTCCTCGTCTCCTTCCTCGATCTGCTGCGCGGGGGAGGACGTGGTGGAGGAGAAGGACGGTGGTGACCTGCCGCTGCACAGGGGAGGACGTGGTGGAGGAGAAGGACCTCAGGCTCCTCGTCTCTTTCCTCGATCTGCTGCGCGGGGGAGGACGTGTGGAGGAGAAGGACGGTGGTGGCGGCGGCGGCCATGGGAGAAGAGGATTGGAGGAGGAGGTAGAGCGCGAGGGATTGGGCGAGGAGAGGACAGGGACGGGATTGGTCAAGTGGCTAGGGTTTTCACTTATATACCCGAAGGCAAAATGACTATTTTGCCCATACAAATGGACGGCTCAGATCGAGACGGGTTTTCACCCTCTGATCGACGGCTCGCGGTGGCCGGTAACTGCGAAAAAACCACTGTGTACCAGATTTTCCAACCACAAAGTCTATGACCGGTGGGACCAGGAACCGTAAAAAAAAATCACCACGCGATCGGACGGCTGAGATCGCATCAAGTTTCTATAGGTCGGTCCACATTGCTCGAATTTTGTGAACGGGCTGGCACGCCCAAGGATGTTATCTTTAGATATTCCGCAACACATGTTATCGTCAATCATGGTATCGGAGCGGCGAGAATCCTTGACCTAGCCACCAAACAGCTTCCGCACCGCACCGCACTTGAGGAAATCAATCTCCCTGGGCCACAAAAATAGTAGATTGAGTCATTCAAAGTTTCTCGTCGGCCACTTGACTGGCATTTCTTTTTCTTTCGTCGATCATAGGTCAAATTGCGTCGGCCACCGCTACTTGTCGTCATTGTGCGCCTCTACTTCCAACATGTAGGGGCCTTTGAGCAAAAATGCCACGCGAACCGTCGAATCCGCGATCCAGGACGCGGAGGTGGCATGGTACTTGTTAAACTGTTCATCGGAACAGTAGCCAGATCGATGGCAGAGCTTGAAAATCTTGCCCCGGGTAATCTGGCAACTACTCATCAATGATTGTGCCAAGGACGCCATTGTGGCTCCCCAAGGGACGATCACACGCCGTCGCCGGCTGCTCCCTTCGCAGGTTCGCTGCCATGCCGGCGACAACGTCGATCGAGACATCAAAATCGTCCCCAAGTACGTGCCTCGTCGCCAACATGCCCGTGGTTATCATGGCCGACAATTTGTCTACGCCAACAATGTTCCGGCATCTACTACCTCTAAAACTCAAATGCCTTGAACAAACCACCACGCCTTCTTTGTCCACCAAGACCTCGCCGCCAGATTCAGTCTGGTTTTATTTGCACGTAATCGTGCTCAGTTTATTTATTCCAACTATTTCGTCTACTCTAGAAACAACGCCGGAAAATCTGCTCTACGCACTGACCGATCACAGAGAACTTATGTGCTACTCCCTCCGACTCTGGCTCGCATGGTACATGGTGGTCCCTGTCTTTGCATGTGCGATAAAAGGCGACACACATGTGCCTTTGTCCTCGTCGCGCTCCCGAGTCTGACAAGCTCGACAAGATGTGTCGCCCTAACTCAACTACATCAACTCCAGCAACGACTACCTCGAGTACCCCAACTCTCAACAATGGCACCATTGAACAGCCCAAAGTTAAGAACCTGAAAAAAAAACCCGTGTAAATTTTCCACTTTTGTACTTGCATCATGGCATCCATGCATCATGTTGATACTAGGGAATTGTGCTAGGAATTGTTGTTGTTGCTTGGGATTTGTGGTTTGCTAGGGAATTGTTGTGTTTGGCCCCACTTCAAACAAAATGCCAAATTTGCTTCAACCAATTTCAAAACAACGAAGGCGCTCAAGCTTGCAAAATAAAAATTACTTTGACATCTTCTATTTGTCAAGGAAGTTCCAAGAGCTCCGGAATAATATTTTGCACTTGCTCCAAATTGTTAAAGAGCAACACTTTTGAATTTAGCAAAAATGCCATATCCAACCTCTCTAAAGAAAAGTGGTTCAAAACATTTTATTTGGAGGCGCCAATTTGGTGGAGCTCCCACATGAGATGAAAACCACACAAATTATTTCATAATGAATGAAAAGTTTAAGTGCTAAGTGCTCTAAATAAATCAAATACAGTGCTGGTTTTAAAAGGTTTTAATTTTAAAAAAGAAAAGGACCAAACGGTGATGGAAGATTTTGTGCAGGGGTTTTTTTCGCAAAAGTGCTTCCTCTTCCCGTAGCCACGAGCAGCACACTGGCGCCATGCCGAGCTCCTTCCGCGTCAAACGCCGCGCCCGGGCCCCCTCCCTGCCTCTCCTCTGCGCGAGGAGAAGGCCACCGAGCCCCCACCTGCTCCCCATTTCCCTCGCTCACCCTGCCCCTTCCTCTCTCCATCCTCTCTCCCGCGAGGGAACCGAGCCGTCATCGTCGCCGAGCTCAGCCGCCGCTGTGGCTTCCTCGAGCCAAGCCAAGACACCCCCAGCTTCGCCGTGTCCTCCTCTTCGACCTCGCCGCCGGAATCGAGCCGGGCCCCGCCAATCGACCGGAATCGCCATCGCCGTTCGTGCTCTTCTCCGACCACGCCGAGGTTCGCCGGACGAATTCGTCACCGTCCGTCCACCTCCGGTCCTCCCGAGCGCGTCCACGAGCTCAGGGTGAGCCTGCCGTCCCCTGGACCTCCTCTCTCTCCCTCTCTCACCGTACTTCGCCGCCTCCATGGTTGCGTCCCCGTCGGATTTTCCGAGTTGGTCGACCGATATTCCGGCTGGGTCCAGTACGATGAGCCACTTCGATGCCCTCCATCGATAATCCGAAGTCAAACCAAACCGGAATTTCCGAACTACTCCAGTGTCTATATTCAGGTTTCAGTAGGAGAGATAGAGCCCAGAAAATCCATCAGCTTTAGCCTAATGTCTGATGTTAGTTCCTGTGTCGTGTTTCCATGTACTGGCTACTCGAGCTGCAGCTCTGAACTTGCTGTGAGTTTCAGTTCCGTGTTATCTGAACCAAACGTTGTGGTTTAAATAATTCCAGGTTCCAGAAATTAGCAGCTTGGTTGCAGCTTTGTATGTACGTCCAGGGAAGTAGTACTCCTAGCCTGTATGTATACTTGTGATTAGGACCAATTACCAGATCAGTACTTTAGCAAACCTGAACAGCTTGAGTGGTCAGCTCGTTACTTGAAGCTTGAATTTGTTTCGGCTACACCAATGTAAATACCGTGTGGTGCTTTGTCCAGTAATTATCCAGAGATGTGTAAGTTTGTAAAATTGATAACTAATTGAAACATGATCAGAAAATTATGATCTTGGTCTATAAATTTTCAGAAGTTCATGATCAACTAAAGTTTTATCTTGCTGTTTATTTAAGTTAATAAAATGGCAGAAATAAAAGACAAATGGTAAAATCCATAGATTATTCTTTGGACTCCAAAAATTATAATGAGATATCAAAATGTTCAGTAAGACAAACCCTAACATTTTACATCATATTCATGCATGTTGGAACTAAATAATTCTTGAACAATTTCGAAAACTTGCTAAAGCTATAGAAGCTTTGAAAATTCATATCAAATTCAATTTTTATCGGAGAAATGCAAACAAGGTACCAAAATTCTTAGAAAATTAAGGCCTATCCAATGGTACCGGTGCCATGCTTCTTTGAAGCTTAGTTTGGTACTGTATATGGAAGGTTAAAAATGCCTCCTTGTTTAAATTGTGAAGGTTTGATCCTAAATTTGCTAAAAACAAGTATGGTACCCCCTTTTAAATTGTTAAGCGGACCCTAAGGGTAACTTAAATGCATTAAATTGACATATCATCATTCTTGTATGCATTGCACAATTGCCATGTGTTGATTGTTGCTCTTACTTTCCGGTGTTGTTTGCTCTCCGGTAGATCACGATTCGGAGTTGAGCATCATTACTTCGACGAGCAGTTTGACTCCTCCGATCAACAAGGCAAGCGTAATCCCCCTCTGAGCATATCTTATCCTATTTTCCGCAAATATTTTCTCCACTATAATATTGCATGCGGTTCCAAATGTCAATTTGCTTGGATTAAGTATCCTATAGTTGCATTAAGACTCCGATGCCAATTACCTGTTTCCCCTCCTATTATCCATAGGATTGTATTGTTGGCCTGAAATACTTAACTATGCAGTGTTGATGCTTAGCCATGCTTAGTTAAATGGTTAGCCGTCCGATGGATACTTCATGTTGGAAACAGGTTGTTGAAGTGTTCAGATGATGGTGGAGAATTTGTGGTGACAGGTAATAAAATGCTTAAAGGTGGGATGAGAGGCCACTTGGTATGGTGGTGTTTTGTCTCGTTCTCGCCGCCTAGGTGTGAGTTCTTTACCTCTTGAACCAAGAATGAGCGCGCTTCCTTTCGGTGGGCTATATGGAACCCCCCGTCGACCAACTAACTTGGGCGGGACTAGCCAGGGTCCTCTAGTTTGAGCTTCCATTTGCGTGTGCGTGAAGATGGTGGCCAAGACTGGATGAGGATGGGGTGTTAGGAAAATGAGTGGCCACGGGGCAGGGTTGTTGATGATCCACTGCTCCGTCCTCACTGATGATCATGGGTTAGTCCTTAACAAGGTAAAGGTTGTAACCGTTCCCACTCAGCCGGCTTTCCCCGGAAGAGAGCTAAGCGTAGGCAATGAGCCGGGTTGTACCGAAGGTAAACACAGTGCACCCTGCAGGGTTAAATCTTTTCGAAAAGCCGTGTCCACGGTTACGGACAACTTGGGAAAGGACGATAAGATCATAGAATAACTTGAACGGAATGATTAAAACTTGGGTACTAAAGGTACCACTCAAGATTGTAAGGTGAACTTCCTCGAGGGTGATTCGGGGAGGTGCCTTTGATGAACAGGTACAGTGGATGATGATGGTTGCTGATGAGAAAGGTGATCAAAGAGAAAAGAGTCACTTCTTACCCCTTTTGAAAATACTCTGAATAGTCGATGCCTTTGAGTTATGTTTTTCATAAATAAATCAGCTTTACGCAAAACAGCCATATAACTTTGAAAGCCTCATCGAGCTAAAGCTCTATATTTAATCTTGATCTTGCGAGTTCGTCGAACTCAACGTCGTTTGTTTTGTTTCAAAGGAGGACTTCACCGACCACGAAGGTGGGTTCTTTGTGGACGTCGACGAGTAGTCTGGGGTTCCCAGGTGGCAGCTTGGACATCCGGAACAGCTGGCGCTGGATGTTTATCTGTAGGCCTCTTAGGCCATAATTTGGATCTTGTTGTTTAGAACAACTTAATTTTGCTTCCGCTTGTTGTAATGTTGGGTCTGTGACCTCTGGTTGTCATTTGCTATCTTTCTCTATTATAAGAGTTGAACTATATGATTTGTGTCGTAGAGTCTGTGATGTGCCAGTTGTTACACAAGTCTTGATCTCTCTATTATGCTTTGATAGTGGTCTGGTGGTATCGGATAACCGGGACACAGTATCACTGTATAGCAGTCGGGTCGGGCGCTACAACCATTGACCACGACCACACCCTCACACTCGGCTACATCGACATCGAGGGCTATCACCTCATTCCCTCTCTGGTTCACGAGTTCGACTTATGCTCATGTCGGACCTCCGCGATGTTACAGTTGACCGCGTCACTACCGATCCGACTGCAGGGTTAAAATATATTACGGTTAGGTCATATTGGTAGTTTGGGATTGCAGCATGAGTCCATCTCTACGGGCTTTTTGCCCTCCAAATTTTGTACCCTATATAAACGGCCCATCATGGCTCAGTATCAATCAAGTAATACAATCAATATTCATCATGGCTCAGTATCAATCAAGTAATACAATCAATATTCTGCAACACATCTTATCATCTATTAGTAATATAGAGATATTCATTTATTACTTTGTAGACTTATTTTAATTGGTAAGTGTTATGTTGCGGTAACTAACTACATTGCGCAATTTGCCTCCGTCTTTATTAATTGCATGAAACATCATATTTTTACGTATGTATTATCTATATTACTTCCACTTCCACTATAGGTAGTCTAACCAAGGTAAAAAATTAGTGGGCAAGAAATATTTGACTTTTTGCATTTTCAGGCAATCAATTTCATCGTATGCATCACAATTAATTATATCCCAACATACAGCCAATTAGCTTGTCGAATCCCACACATACAGCCTAATAAATCAGGAAATTAAATCTCTGTAAATTGTATAATCTGATTTTCGTCGGAGCCTAAGACTATCCACATAGTGGGGAATATCATATAATACTAGTCTATGATAATAGTTTCATAGTGAATAGTAACATATTCGTGATACATATGCTATTGTATTTATTAGGTTGCACTTCTTATTTTGAAAACCGTTATGTTAACCTATGATACCACTAGTATCTCTCTCCTCATTAACTACAGTAACACGTCAACTTTTTTACCAACATGACATGCACGATACCTATATTATTCCCATTATGACTAGTCTAATAAACCAGTACGGAGGGAGTATGGATTCACAATCATTAGGCTTTCGACATCAAATACCTTTAACATCAGTAACAACGAGCAGATAATTACAAGAACAGGTCGACCAACATGTTTATCTATATCTTCTCACAAATAAAAAATTATCTATATCAAACCACATCGTACACCATGTTTACCTATATCAAACCCTGGCACGAATCCATACTGTAGATTACCTTTATTCGCTCCCAGGCAACTCGGCATTTAGCTACAGTAGAGGGGAACATTCACAGGCTTGTAGAGGAATGTCTTGACGTTGTGCGAGTTCCCTGACTGTTTGTTGTATGTGAATTTGACCCCAGAGTGTGCGTCACCCCTCCTGGTGCAATGGTGGTGGAAGCTGCTGATGGGCCTTGCCAAGCATGACTCCCACCGGTCGCTCTCTGGCATTGTCTCTGCAATGCTGTAGATACCCTTGGAGTTTGTGAATGCCTGGTAGTTGATGACCTCACCAGATTTCGTAATGCACAGAACAGCAACTTCGGCACCTATAGCACCCCAAAGACATAATGAATGATCATCTTGCAGAAACTTCAATTGCACATAACATAATGATCAATCCAACGAAAATGGAATAAGAGAAAGACTGACATTACTTGGGTAATTGAGCAGCGTCATGCACAGAAAAAGTTCAAGATAGTATTCTTTTTTTAGTTTGGTAGAACCTACAGATCGCCATTTTAGATTTACAGAAACCTTTTTTAATAGACTTTGATAGCATGTAAACTTTCTGAAATATTCCAAATTTTCTCACCAAAAAGGAATTGCCGAAACCAAATCCCCCCACACCTGCGCTAGGACCAGAACAGCACTGCTCACTATTTTCGTGTTTTTAAATTGATTTGTTCAGTTATTGATGTGGTTAAATTGACAAATTATGCATGTGGCCATGCCGTGGAACAATCTACGCCAGCGGAATAATGAGCACGCTAGTACAGTGATTGTTCGGAGATAAATAATAGAACAGAACATCCGTTGGCAGAAAGTTTTCCCAATAGGCTTAACAGGCAAACTTTTGGCATTGTTTAATTCGAGTTTGTAGGGGCGATAGAGCAAGAAAAAATATCTGTAAAGGTGAAAGAGGCTGTGTCAGCAGCGGGATGGAGAGAGCGAGGGAACCAGTGACAGCTTCATTCAACTCCAGGAAATGGCCAACGGCGACTCGGCGATAACAACACTGAGGATCCGGTTCACAAGTGCACCTGGGCTGAGAGGAATGGCCACCAGGGAGTGCTGGACCAGCAGTGTTGACAGACCGGGGCAGTAGCAAAATATAGACATCTCAATATGTGCATATCTTTTCAGATTTCTCAATGGTCTATAGATTTTCTGTTTGATGAGCAAAGAGCCAAAGACTCAAGACTGACTTTGGTATATGCTTTTGTGTGCACTATGACAGGTGACATGCAAATTGATGGGTAAGAGAGCCAGTACGTGTCCTAGCCTGATTACTTGGTACAAGCTATTATATAAGTCAGGTAGGTAATAAGAATACGTCAAACCCGATGCAAGTTTCAGAGCATGTAAGCTTCGGGTGGGACAATACCAACTGAAGACTGGAGTGTAATTCTTCGCCACCCCCTTTTTCCTTGTGCTCAGTCCCTGTTCCCATGAGTACCTTGAATCAACGGTAATTTTTTTTTCTCTTAAGCAGGACAGGCTCCAGAGAAAAATACTCAACAAAGGTGCTATTATATTGCAGGCAGTATATTCTCATATTTAGCCATACCTAATTGCCTTTAGTCAGGAGCCAAGAACTCATATTTTTATATATCATAGAAAGTAGAAATTCCAAAACGGTGGACACTGGAAGTCTGGAAGATGTGGCCAACGGACCAGACTGAAAAGGAAGACCCTTAAAACTTCCACATTAACCTTTATTCAAGGGAATTATGCAGTAAGGTTCCCTAAATCCTGAGTATTTGGGAGTTCAATTCACCTTTTAACCAGGTGCTTGTAATTTTATTTGTTCCGGTGAAAAAAAGAAGCACATTATGCACCTGCATACATTCCAAACACATGTATAGACTAGAAGTCAAACCTTTTTCTTTTTTCTTCGAGTGCTTTTGCCAGGAAGATCACAACTGTAGTTGAGATACAGATAACGAGTGTTTGATAGCCTCATGAGGTCCAACCAGGCCTGCCAGATGCAAACATCGGGAGGTCGGGCTAGTCAGCACGCTGCTTAAAGCACCCCCCCCCCCCCCCCCCCCCCCACACACACACACCAACCCCACACAGCTAAGCGGAAGCATGGGTGATGCAGGCGGAAGCGCGACGGAGAAGCACGGTTACCTCCCGCTCAATCGAGGCCTTATGTACACAACCTCAGCTCCTCTCTTAGTCCTTCCACCATTTTCCACCTCTCGAGCTCTCACCTCTCCATTGTTGTTTTTTGGTGATCCAAATTCGTATGTACTGATAAAGGCCAGCTTGTGACGTAGGAGAGCGTAGCTTGGTACGGTACGGATCGTTTTCGAGTCGGACTGCAGCCGACTTAGGGTTTGTCCACTATAAATACATCTTGTAAGCCGCCGGTTGGGGTAAGCCATACATTGTAAACCCACGGCGTTTGTAACCTCACCCCGATATAGTGAAGTATTGCTGGCTGGCGTCCGTGGTTTTTTTCCTCTCCTTTGTTTGGAGGGGTTTTCCACGTTAAATCTCGTGTCCCCGTTGGTTTGATCTTTCCGCTACTTCGTCATTTCTTTGCTATCTTTAATAACATCCATCACTGTTTGACCCTTCTTAACCAACGAGCAAGTAAGCAGCAGCGTCCTCTATGGTGGATGGTGGTGCTCGATGGCAAGCGGTGTTATTTCCCCTCTCCTTTCTCCCCGGTGAGCTGTAGTCTCTTTCCTTGACCCGTAAAGAATGTGTGTATGCATGTGTGGTGGATATATATGTCGATGATGCCTGTATGCATGTGTAGTTGTTTTATCATTAGGCTAATGATGTTTTTTAGGCTTGCATGCATGCTTATGTGGTGGATTTACTGGTCAATGATGTCCTTGAGGCTTGCATGCATCTGGTGTGTGTACCGATGATGTTCTGCATGGTTATATTCTTGTTGATCCTTGTCCCATGTTTGAGCATGTTTGTTTAGTAAGGCTGCAATGAAACATAGCTCGACCACTTTGGAGGCAGCTTTCAAACTGAAGAATGGAGCCATGGACCTTAAAAGTGAGCATGTTGTATAACTAAGTACGATTGAACTTTAATAGCTCCTGATCTTGAGCAGTTAGTCCATTTTCCTGTTATGTATAGGAATATCCCTAAGTGGTACAGATAGGATTGACTTCCACGTAGACGATACTGGAATGATCATTTCATTGTTATCTTTGCTGTGGTGAATACCATTTCTAGCACAATGAGGGCATATGCTACACACATTGCTTAGAAGGATGTGGTCTAGTTGCAATGATAGGTCAAACATGTACTAATGTGCAGTCCAGGCATAAGGGTGGTTGTTGGTACGAGGATAAGTTCTACACATGCTAGTTATTGTCCTCCAACAAGCTTTACCCTTAGACATGACAATGGTGGCCAACTGCCAATGTTTATGAGTTAAGTTGACCTCATGCAATGATGATTAGCAACTTACACTTCTGAGCCTACTAAGCACATGCAGTGATGCTTAACAAACTTCATCTGAAAATATATGTTACGTATGCGCATACACTGTTGAGTAGGGGGACTGGCTGAGGACTTGATGTAGGCCACCAAACACGCCCACGATGTCTAATGTGTTTGCCTCACCATGCCAAATCTCAGCTAAGCAGTATGATGTGCGTCCATTCTATGCTCATCTCAAAGACGAGCTTAGATTGCCGAACACAGATAGACAATCCACTGAGCAACCTACGACAGCCTTCCTGTTTGCTCCTCGCTTCCTGTGCGCCTAACAAAGACTAAAATTCCCCGCACGAAATTTGCACGGAATGATATCAGAGCGCTCTGGGACTCTCGACACACGAATTTCTCCACTACAGCAAAATTGGCCTCCTCAACGCTTCAAGCCCAAAAATTAGGTAAACCAACACCTAAAATTTCGAGATCCCAAACAGCTGAACCGAGTTCCGTAGCATCGCACGAAATCTAGCTCGGTGACAACGAGAGCTCAGGCGGAAACTAGATAAATCGGAAGGAGGAGCGTGGTTCGTTGGGCTGACCTTCGAGGACGTGGTCCTCGGGCCCGATGGCAGAGTCGGCGCAGACGTCACAGACAACGCGGCCGCGGATCTCGCCCGTCCACGCATCGGCCGGCGGGGCCGCAGCCAACAGGAACGCGAGGAGGGCCAGGTGGAGGAGGAACAGCGACCGGTGAGGGAGAGAACACGGCGCCGTCGCCATGGATTGGTTTGCTCGGCTGAGCTACTCTTTCCTGGTTGGTGTGAGAGGTTGCGGTGCGGTAGTTGTGGAACTGTGCCGGCGAGGACTATGCGGATGACCAGAGGAAGAGGCGGAAAATGGGTCCGTGTTCGGTCAGAGCATCAACACTCAGCGCCCAAATGGCTGCCAAGGGATTTGGCCGTGCCGGACAGTTTTCTCTCTCCAACTCACTCCATTTTCGGTTCGGCGCGCCCAGTTTTATGTCCGGCACACCTAGCGTATGCCCTTAACCTGGGAGACTTGGGCGGCACCGGACGGAACGAAACGCGACGTCAAGTATGTCTCGACGCGCGGGCACGCCTGTCAGTGAGATACGAGGCTGAGCGCGACCTAGTCAGCTAAATTAATATCGGGCGGCGTCTCGGTTTCTTAGTCAGGCGCGGGGACGCGTCACTTCACCTCTCTGCGTCTCTGCGGCAAGGAAGATTCTGCGCCACGGCGTCGTCAATGCAGGCAAGCACGTCTTTAAAACCGTCAGCGTTAATGGTGTGGCAGCGAGCCGTTATTTGACCGGAGTTAAGGCGATCTCATCCGGTCGCTATGTAGAGCGGGTTCCTCGCCGCCTCCACCACAAACATCTCCACTCCACCACCTAGCCTTCCCCCCCCGGCGCTCCACGGAGGAAGAGGTTCGGCGGCGACGGCGGCCCGACGGGGCCGCCGCGACAATCAAGGCGGCGTGCGGAACGACCATGAGGCGGGCTCGTCTGCTCCGCCACCTCCTCCGCCACCGGCAAACCTACTCACGTAAGACGAGGCGCGCGAGCTCGTCCGCACCAACACGCTGGTGCCGGCGAACAGCCGCCTCCCCGAGAGATGGGAGACGAACCTAGTGCACGTCCCAAAATAGCGCGGGGTCATGTGCTCGCCGCCGCAAGGGCCCGCTCCTGGCCCAACTGCCACCACCCTACGTACTAGATCTAGGTCTAGATTTTAATTTGAATGTATTATGTTAGTTTTTAATGAATTTTCAATGAAATGTATGCACTTTCATATCAAAATTCGTATTTGAATAATATTTGGGCGCTGCGAGTGGGGAGCGACGCCGACCAAAGCTAGCGACTAGTCCGGACGGCGCCCAAAGGGGCTGGCCGGAAGGCGCTTTGGACGGCCATTAGGGCGTCGCGACTAGAGATGCTCTTAAAGCATCTTCGCCCGCGCCCCAAAATAGCGCTCGGATTTGAGAGCCGGAACGAGGGCTACCATGGGGCGTTCGAGCAAACGGCACCATGGGGAGAGGGCTCTCCCCACTCGCGCCCCCAAAATCAATATTAATTTGTTGAATTCGAAGATAAAACGACATTTATTCAAATTTTAAGGAAAATTAACACATTCGAACGAAATTTGAACTAAATCAAAACTAAACTACTGGTAGTCGTCGGACACGTCGTAGTCCTCCTCCTTCATGGCGTGGCTGGGCCTGCCTCATCGTCGTTGGCGCTAGAGCCGAAGCCGCCATCGTCGTTGTCGTCGTAGCTGCTCAGGTCAAGCATTGGCATCACGGTGAGCGTCGCGCAATGACCACGCGTGGGCCTTTTGGAGCGGCATCGGTGGGAAACCGTTCTTCGACGCCTCAATGGCAGCGGCGATGCCTTCAGGGTCGTCGGGGTTGGCGCGCTTGAGCTACGCCGCTTTGAGCTCCGCCAGCAGCGATGGTGGTGGTGCCTCCGTTTTCACCTTATTCGGCGGTGGCGGCGCTCGAGCGCGCCAACAACGATGGTGGTGGTGCATACGTCTTCACATTCTTCGGCGGTGGCAGGCGGCGAGCGGCGAAGCGTGAGCCGTCCTCGATGATGAGGAGGCAGGAGCCTGGCTCCAGCTTTGGACGCGTAGCGGGCGTACGGCGACACCCACGCGTAGCGGGCGTACGCCGACCAAAGCTAGCGACGAGCCCGAGCGCGACGAAGATGGCGTCGTCCTCGGCGCCTAGCGGTCGAAGAAGGCCGACGTCTCCAGGGGCTCGCCGCCGGCGGCAATATGGGGCAGGACCGCGTCAGAGTGCGTCGAGGTACGCCCATTAGGTGTACCGCCCTGTCGTGTTCTTGTCGTGCGGCGTCGTTCCAGGACCGTCCCACTGCGCGATGCACTCAGCATGGATTCGCAGGAACTCCATCTCATAGCGGTCGGTGTTCGTCGTTAACCACTCCGGCTGGCGGCAATAATCGGCGGTGAGCTTGTGCCAGGAGTGGTGGAGGACCTGCGTGTTCTAGTCCCACTCATGCGGCCGCGGCACGTCAGGCACGGGCACGCTGCTGACGTCGAGCGACAAGCGATGCCCAGCGCGCATGTTCGGCACGCATGGGTACCACACACAGAACACCACCTCCACCTCATGCTTGAGGAGCGTCCCCGACCCGAACCACCATTGGCCACCACTCCACTGGTGCGCTTGTTGAACAACAAGCGCTATTGTTGTGGCGAGAGAGGTGGGAGGGAGGCGGCTGAGAGAGGGAGGAAGGCAAGCTAGGGTTTCTACAACGAGAGCGAGGGAGGGAGGTGCCTTTTAACGGCGGGGACGAAGTAGCTTAGCCGGTGGCCTCGCATTAATGTTGCCGTGTGGGAAATTACTGCGTCGTCGTGTGGCTGACGGGACAGCGAACTGCTGCTTTGGGTGGCGCGCCACAGCGGCGACAACCACCACGAAGACCGACCTCTCATTTTATGACCTTTTGCATCCGTGGCTTAATTGGGCATGGACCTGTAAAACGGAAGCTGGAGTATTTGATTTGGATGTCCACAATTTTCTAGCCAGCACTGTATTAGAGGAAACGAGTTTTAAACTCTCGCGTTTGGTGTTCATCTGTCTTTCATCTACTCTTACCTCATATCAGCAGCATCGTAAACTTATCTCTTATAAGACATTGAAATCTCTTGATATGGAACACTTTAAAGATGTTATAGATCTTTGAGGCATATCATTCTTTGGATTGATGGAATATTTGAGTTCAGAATTGCATTTTAAGAAGATGCCAATGTACATATCCTCGGGCTTAATCAGACAAATATGGTTTTTCCGTTGCATTGTTCCTTGAGAGATGCTACTAGCATAGTCATAGTGAGTTCTTTTTAGAAATATAAAAACGGCTTCAGTCTAATGCACGTGATGTGTTTAAATTGATCTTTTAATCACTGAAGACTCGCATTGCCAATGCAAGATTACTATTTTTTAAATGCGTGTGAAAGGCCTTTGTAACCTAGACGGGGTATCTTAACCCAGGCTGAGGGCATCTCCAGTCGCCCCCCCCCCCCCCCCCCCCCCCCCCCAGCCCCCAAGAGGCCTTTTTAGCGCCGGCGAGGCTAAAAAGCGCCGTTTTTGTACCACTCGCCCCCAGAAGTCCAAATAGCGCCGTTTCATCGTTATTTTGCACCAGCACACCCAGGCGAAACCCAGCCCACTGGGTTCGGCTTGGGGGGGCGAAATGGCGGGAAAGGCGACGCGGGCCAGCTGTCAGCGACGCGGGAGAAAATGGCGTGGAACAAAACCGCCCGTGAGCGGCCGCGTCCTCATCCACTCGGCTCCCGCGCCGGTCAAAAGCTGCCGGAGTTAATGGCGTGGTCAGCGGCCAGTGAGCGCGCCGCTCAAAGGCTGCCGGAGTAATGGCGTGGCCGGCGCGCGTCGCTTCGACGTCCAATCGAGGGCATGCGGCGCAGTAATGGCGCGCCACCACCGCCCCTTCGCCTGGCCGCCGCGCTATAAAATCCCCCGCCCCTCGCCGTCCCTCCGCGCACTCGCCTCTCTCTCGCCGCCTCTGCCTCCCTCCCTCTGCTTCTCTCTCGCCTTCCCTCCGCACCAGCAATGGCATACGACGCCACCGTCGCCAACGGCTGGACCCGCCGCCACCTCCACAAGCACGAGGCCTGGGCGCTGTACCAAGCGGGTACCCGTGTCCACCGGACATGCGCGTCCCTGGCCCCTCCGGCGGCCAGGGATCGTGGCATCTGAGCACGGGTGGCATCCCCGTGCCCCCCGTCCCCGCCGGCGATGAGCGCGAGTACGCCATCGCCGAGGTCCGCGAAGGCCTGACGCCGGAGCAGGCCGCGGACCCGCGTGGAGGGCGGAGGGCAACAACGCGTTCTGGACGGCCTACCTCTAGCGCCGCCACGACCTCGACATCGCCGACCGCGGCAACAACGGCCAGCCGGAGGGCCGCCACAACTCCCCAGGCGCTGGAGATCGAGTACTACTTGCTCGACCCCAGCGATAGCGAGGAGGAGGACAACGGCTTCAAGCAGACCCTGCTGCTGAGCAAGCTGCAGCACGGCGGCGACGGCGCAGGCCCGAGCAAGCCCCCCGGCGACGGCTCGACGACGACTACAGCAAGGCGATCTACACGCAGCTGGGCATCAACTAGATCGCCCCTGTAGAACGCCGAATAAATTGTTTAAGTTTTTAAGTTTAGTTTAAATTTCTACTATGTAACTCGGCGAGTTTGCGCCAATATGAATGATTCGCCTTCTTCTTGCCAGTGTTTATGTCTACCGCCATTTTTCGAATTTTATGGGCCGAAACATAGGGCTGGGCACGACTGGAAAACGCGCTCCCCAGGATCCAGATTAGCGCCGTTTCGCGCCGCGGCGGCCCAAAATAGCGCCGTTTTGGGCCCGGGGGTCAAAACGACTAGAGATGCCCCGAGTCTTTTGTTTCTAGGCTGTGGTTGTAGCACTTGCTGGTTGCCGCTTTTTTCGGTACACTCCCTTTGTAACCTGTTTCACTCCTAATCAATGGATTTCGCAGTTCAAAAAAAATGGTATGGTAATTACTGATGTGTAAACTTGGTTTTGACCGAAAGGTTGCTCTAGCATTTGCTAGGCCTAAAGATGCATATCGTAGAGCATGTCACACGGAATTATCAATTTTGATAAAATTATTCTGCCAAAAATCAACATTGCAAGCTACAACTTAAAACCGCCTAACCCTCACAGCTTGACAAAATTGAATATTTTGAATGGTATTCGCAACTTGGAATTTGAAGCACACACTTGGACCCAACAAAAACCAACAGGCTTGATGATCAGTTCAGTTCGCTTCTGTTCCTCAAGATTCTAGAAGCCTCTTAATTTCCGATTTCTGCTCTGTCGTCAACCTGGAGGGGAACTTGATGCTGAATTTGATCTTAAGATTCCCCTTCTTAGTTGGATCTTTCGGGATTGGCATGCCTTCTCGGGGAACAACTTCCTCGTAGCCAGGGTTAATGACACTGTTGATTGGTATGGTCAGGTTGCGGCCATCTAATGTTGTTACAAGAACAGTACATCCAGTCAAGGCTTCGGCCAAGGAGATCTTCTGGGTCATGATCAGATCATTTCCGTCTCTTATGAACTGATCGTGTATCTTCTCATCAATAACAAATACAATATCTGCAGGAATAACGTGTGGGGCCTCATTACCTTTCTCAGGGAAAGTGATTTTTGTCCCTTTCTTCCAGCCAGGTTTAATCTCAATTGTTAGGATCTCCTCAACAACCATAGTTCTCCTGCCAACGAATGAAGAGATATCAGTAAGGCACCAAGTGAATGAAACTACTCCCTTCGTCCGGTAATATAGGACTATATTGGTTGTAAACATCTTTTTGTTTTGCGAATTGGTTGTAATAGCATATTATATTATGTAAGTAACAATCATTACAAACTAACAAGCAAATAACAAACATAAAAGTTAGTTCAAGAAACCATGCAGCAGAAAGGGAAATTTTAAATCGATATAACATATTGCCTGATGGGGAAAATTATCTCTTCCTGTTACGGGCTTTCTTAGAGGGTGGGAGAAAAAATCAAACTCAGTCATTAATATGAATTTGACATTTAAGAATTTAGTACATATCTATCAAGCGATTTCCCCCTTTTCCATGAGAAGTATTATTTGCATTTAAATTTGGACCAGTCCTTTCACCATTTCCGAGATAATCTATTTTCAAAGTATTCTTCATAGAGGGAGGCTGATTCTTTTTCTCTAAGCCTATGAATACATTCCTCACATTTCTCCCTCTCATATGGGAGAAACATGTCTCAATGTGGAATTTCATGAAAGGCAGCCAAAATGATCCATATAATCCTGAGGCACGATACATATTTTGCCCAATCAAGGAAAAAAGTTCAAGAAACGAAAAAAGCATTTTTTTTTGTTCGAATGATTATTAAAGCATAACTGAGAGATGAAAAATAAAAATGATCAATCCGTTTATAACAAGCTATTTGTAGATGGTGTGGACCCAGTAAGAACTTCAAGGAAAATTATTCGATCGGTTGATTTCTTACGGTCAATACATGATGGGCCTGGTGAAACAATTATATGAATAAAAATAACAATGCTCTCGCACGCAAAGAAAATATTACTCCCTCCGATATACATTGGCCAGTGCCACTCATCCAGCACTAAACTTCTACAGTAATTAGGTCCATACCCAAGCCTTAGGAACTTAAATAGCACAGAAAAGATTGAGTCCATGTAAGCGTTTGGGCTTTCCAAGATGCTTATCCAAAGAATGAAATCATAACTATACAAACTTCGGTAATATTGAAGATAATGTCATCCAAAACCGTGTAAAAGAAACATGGTGCAGTTTACCAACCTTAACATAACCATGATCGAAGATACTAATGGTGCATTTTGAAGATGGTATCGTGCATTATCTAATGGCATACAAAATCAAGATAGCCTACACAATAAGGTGCAGTTCCATGAAAAAGCAATACTCATAAAAAAGGCTCGCCAATAAACAAACTCAAACTTGCCTTTGAAGGTTTGTCAGGTCAAACATTCATTCAAATATTCCACATTCACCCCCTAATTAGCATGAATTAAGCGAAGTGTGTAAATCATGCCTGGGTTAGCCACTAATGACTAGGTATTGTCAAATGTGAAGTCTACCTGTGGTAAACATAAACATGGTGATTACCCAGAAACTTTAGTGTTAAAACATCAAACCGTGGAATACAGCTCCATTAAAGAGGAGAGAAAAGTATGAAAACAAAATCACAAATACAGTTGCACATGCAAGGGTGGGTTCTTGAGTATAGGGTTTAGATACTTGGGCATCTCAAAACATTCTAGACCAATAGATCCACCATTATGTTAAATGTGTATCTTGAAACAGCATATGAACAAATATATCCGGTACAAAGTAAGACAAGTAATTGTAGCTACATTGTCAAATACGGAGTAAAAAATTGTATGTATTGTCATATTTTGCAGTGCACATTTAATCATATTTTTTGTACACTAAACTCAAGAACCAACCCTTGCATGTACATTGTACAAAATCCACTCTGAAGAATATAAAAACTGATAAAATAAAAATTGGTTTAATATCAAAAGCATGTTGTCTGTATATGAATATCACATATATGCATCCGAACCAAGCAAAATAGTCTACTTGAATCACAGACAGGCCTGCCAACATATACTAGTGATAAATGTACATAAGAGAATAACAAAGTATTGATGAGCACTGATGACATGAATTACTTGTCTCGGGCATTTCCAAAAATAGCATGAATAGAGAGGATATAAGCACTAATTGGTTAAGAGTCAAGTGTCCACGGTTTATCTAACCACTTTTGAAGTGCCTGGCTATAGGAGTAATTGCCCCGCTAATACTGGTAAACCTTGTAACTATACGGTATTACATACTAGTGATAAAATGTACACAAGAGAATAACAAAGTATTGATGAGCACTGATGACATGAATTACTTGTCTCGGGCATTTCCAAAAATAGCATGAATAGAAAGGATACAAGCACTAATTGGTTAAGAGTCAAGTGTCCACAATTTAACTAACCACTTTTGAAGTACCTGGCTATAGGAGTAATTGCGCCGCTAATACTGGTAAACCTTTTAACTATACGGTATTGCATATCTTAAGCTTCCGTTCAAGTATAGACCTTAGACATTGGTGTGATGCCACCCCTCACAATGTGCAAGAAATATCAAAATGAAAGATAGCAGTGCTTACAAAAGACATAACATGGCAAAACAAACTTGGATATATTGTAAGTTCTTAATTATTGTATAGGATCTCTATTGAACAGATAAACAAATAAATATTGTGACACTGGTGAACGTCAATCATAAGAAAACTTTGTAACATCATATCATATCATGTTATCCTTCTGCCCTGAGCATTCAATTTGAAGAAGACATATCATTTTTTTTGTGACTCAAATAACAGAAAAAATGCTACACTGCCTTAAGAAAACTTTGTAAAACCATATCATATTATGCACTGAGCACTCATTTTGAAAGGAAACTTATATATACAATCTGATTCAAAAATGTGTTCTAGGTGCCAACTACTGAATGACATACATGATACATGAGAGCTGCACTTAATAGTAATAATAATCGAATCATGCTCAAGTTCAAATTTCAAAGATAACTATTCTAAGAACTCCAGTCTATATATGTCAAGTTATACAGGTTGATACAGAGAGCTTGCTTGAAATGGCAATATGCCACTTTTCACATCACTAAACAAGTACATCATCCATACAGTAATCAAGTAGAGCAGTTGTGAGAACACTAGAATCGACAGCAAGATATTATGCGGACCCAATAAATTATTTTACCAACAAAAACCATGTGTAAGTTGCTCCACAGACCGTATAAGTTTTTTTCATTTAGCTTCACAAATCAGTTTAAAAGCAGATGATAATACTCACCCGCTTGAATCTAATATCTCCCGAGATATCTTCATCTTTTTGGTAGTACCTTTGTACAAGTCAGCAAGGTTGCATGGCAGTCGGTTCTCAATTGGTCCAGCCTTGTGGGACCGCTGGGGAGCATGCACTGATGCCTCACCAGAGAACTGAGGAAAGGATCCAAACATATCATCGCCAAACATCCCAAACCTTGATCCCTCATTCCCCTCTCAGCACCACTACCCATGCCACCCATTCCGCCCATGCCTGAGAATGGGCTCGAGAATCCAAAAAACTCTGCAAATATATCATCTGCACTCCGAGGGTTGAACCGGAATGTTGATCCATCCCCACCATAGTAGGAAGACCCACTGGGTCCACCTGATCCTGGAGGCGGTGCCTGCCCCTTAAGTGCCTCTTCTCCATACTGGTCATAGACTGCCCGCTTCTGGGAATCACTTAGCACCTGTAAACATGCAAAACTATGTCTTAACACCAGTACACCACATTTTGGTTAGTAGTCAAATGCAAAAAGGCTCGCAGTTCAAACTACAAGCTGCACTTCAGAATCATCTCATTAGTACTACCGCTACGCCTACAGAGATTTTTTTTCCAAACAATTATTATACAATGTATTTTTCAATTATTACAAAGGAGGCATCAAGAAGAAAATAAAGTTGACTCATTCCAAACAAATAGTCACTTACAACAAAATACAAGCAAGGAAAAATGCCACAGCAAAAACAATAGAAACATTGAAAAAATTAAAAAGGATGATAACCCCCGCTGCATCGCTTGATCCACACAGCCATATATTACTCAAAGTGAGGCAAAGCAGGCATCGAAGCCAAACAAAATAGACCCAAAAAGATAAAAAAACTCTGAGGTTGTATGTCTTGCGACAATAACTCCACCAAGCAACCACTAACCCTATGGTAAAAGACCGAAACAAGCGAAAGTACACAACTCCTAGACAAATAAGCCTTGAAGAAAGTATCGCCGCATGTGCCCTCATGATGACGAGTCCAACCGCAGGTTGATCTCGGGACTTTATCCCCAATGTCGAGCTTCGAGCCACCACCTTCAACAAGGACACCACGCAGGTGTGCATACTTGTAAGCCACGTGGACCATCATTCGTTGGAGGAGATACTAGAAGACGCGATAGTCCCAGACCGTGCAGCTTCGGTCATTGTCGCACCACCTTGGAAGCAACAGGCATGACTTGACGCCTCGCCTCCACAAGAGACATCGTGCATAGCACCTACCAACAACAGGCATGAATTGGCACCTCCTCATGAGATATGGTTTGTAGCACCTGCCGACAACAGGCATGACTTGGGCCTCCGAACGGGTCATCGTGTGTAGCGACAGTGGCCATGTGCAGCTTGGGTTGAGGATGGCTGGGTTATGGGGTGTTGGAGGGTAAGAAGTGGTATGTTGAGGCGGCGGCCCAGAAGGTGGTGTCTGCAGTGCGTAAAAGAGTGGTTGGATGAATGTCAGAGTGGTTGGATGAATGTCGGACGGCGTCCAAGAGTTTCGCAATGTTGAGGTTGTTGATCGACGTTGCCCTAAATGTTGGACATTGACGTGATGAGCATTGAAAATGGCGCAAGACTGTTGTGGCTTGTAGTCTTCCTCGCATATGCGGGAGCGTCCCAGGTCTGTTCTTTCCATAGCATATCGGCTTCTTCTCCCATTGGTTTGTGTGTGCTCTTTTTTTGTGTTTGTTGCTTGGCCGTGGAATCTAGATGTATCAATTTTTGCCCGGTTTTGCAACAACTAGGTAAATTTGGTGCGGCGTGACACCCGTGTGGTTAAATTCAAATTTGAAAATGCGGGTATTTAAAAATTGTGTACATTTGAGAATCGTTGGAATGCAAAGAGAGCTTGTGTTTGGAAATTTTTTAGATTTCGAAAGTTAGTCAAATTGGAAAGTTATGTAGCTTGTCACGCCGCACCGTGTGGTTAAATTCAAATTTGAAAATGCGGTATTTAAAATTGTGTATTTTTTTTAGATTTCGAAAGTTAGTCGAATTGGAAAGTTATGTAGGTTTGAATTATTTGATGGTAATAAAATGGTTAGATTTGCAAAGCAGCTGAAATTTTCAAAATATTCAAATTTGTTTGCCGTGCTGTGGCGATAGGATTGAAATTTGGAAATAGATCTGGATATTGTCGGAATGCGAAGAAAGCTTGTGGTTAAAATTTGTTCAGATCCCGAAATTAGTTCAAAAGATTTGGAAGTCATTTGAAAGTTTGAAGTAGCCAAATTTGAAAGTTGAATTATGTTGGTGTAAATTTTGCGGGCCGCGGCTGTGCGATTAAATTCAAATTTGGAAATGTTCTTGTATTAAAGGCGTGGAAATTTGGAAATCATTGAAATGCAAAGAGAGCTAGCGTCCAGAAAATTGTTCAAATTTCGAGAAATGTCTCTTGGTAAAATTCAAATTTGGGAAAAAATATCTTTTTTTAGAAAGTGTGGAAATTTGGGAAATTATTGATTTTCTGTTAGATGTTTAATTTAGCTCAATAATTAGAGGGAATACATTATTTGAGAATTTTCGAAATTTAATTTAAATCCAGTACATAATTAGAGGATATGAATTTTTTTTCCAAATAATGTTTAGAGGAAGTGCATTTGGATTTTCTTGAAATGTTGACCAAATTGGAATTTGAAGGCATGTTTGTTTTCTTGCCATAAGTAGGTAGTATTTATTTTTTCCGATTGTTCGGATGCGTTATGCATATTTTTCCGATGGACGAAATGGGCTAATTTAGAAGGCACTTAAAATTTTGAAACATTCAAATTTGAATTTTTATCATGGTACTTACAATTTTGAAATATTCAAATTTGATTTTTTATCGTGTGACATGAGTAGTCACCATTTATTTTTTCGTGGCCACTTTATTGATTTATTGTACTGTCGTAGTGATATATTTAAATTTAAATTTATTGTTTTCAGAGTATTTAACAGGGAAAAGGAAAAAGTATTTAATAGGGAAAAGAAAAAAAATTGGGAAAAGAAAAAATCTGACGCGTGGGCCCTCTGTGACGTCGTGATGACGTCACAGTGGCCAGAGCGGGGCGGCGCCGAGCTCGCCGGCGTCGCGTTACCGTGAGGCAGGACGCGAGCGAGCGCGTGTCGGGCGCGCCTCGTCGCGCGCTACCCGTAGGTGGCGGCGCCGCTCATTTTGGGTCGCCAAGCGGCGGCGCCAGGCGTCGGCGGCCGGTGGCGAGCTCGGCGCGCGCGCGAGGGGAGGGGGGAGTGGGGGCGTTTTGCAAGGAGTCCCTGCAGTTTATGATTTGCAGATTAGTCCATTTACACGGGGAGGTTGGGATTGATCCGCAATCCGCAGTTAACGCTGGATCTTTTTCGTAAAACCGTCGCACTGACGGCGCGGTGGCCGTCCGATCGGAGATCGACAACTCGGAACCGCGCGGACACTGTAGAAGTGCAACAGTGGCCACGCGACACGTCCCAATCTGGGCCGTCCGTTCCGCGATCGGACGGCGCTAAAAAGATTAGAGAGAAATATGTATATGTCTGTCAAAATAAAAAGGTTAAAACATGAAAGTTGTGATATACATACTCGTATACTCGTGAAAGTAAAATTCAAACGGATGAATGGGTGCGGCGAATTTGATAAAATTCGTCAAATGTTTGTGCGAATTTGGATCCAAAATTGGGGAGTTAGAGTCGTCAAAACTCGAAACCGTTCAGGGGAATGGAACCTACTCGTCGACACGCATATATTTCATGTATATAATTTTGGGAGAAAAAAAATAAAAACAAAAAACGTAGGAGTGCGAACACTGTTCATGCGCGGGTACTGTTCATGTGCGAGTACTGTTCATACGAACAGTACGATGACATGGCAACGTGAGGGGAGGGCTAAAGGGGTTAGCTTTTAGATTAATCGGGCATCTCTCCGCTTCTTAATAATGTAAGAGGCACAGCTTCAAGAGAAATAATTTCCTCAAAGATTATGTTGTACCAAAATGTGCATTCTTAGCTGGTTGTTTTTTAGATCAAACAGGGCCGCAGCACCCATGTCCACAAGAAACGAAAATAGATCTTAGACACATTATCACCAGGACCCGGACCAGCACGGGAGAACGGAGAAGGATCTTAAGACACATCGTGTCACAGTGGAGCGAGAGAGAGTGAGAGAGAGATGCGTAGCGCAAACCTCGTACGCCTCTGAGATCTGCTTGAACTTGGCCTCGGCATCCTTCTTGTTGTTGGGGTTCTTGTCTGGGTGCCACTTCATGGCCAACTTCCGGTAAGCCTTCTTGAGCTCGTCGTCGGATGCGCCCCGCTCCACCTGCAGCACCTTGTAGTAGTCCAGGCCCATGCCGCCGCCGCCGCGGGCAACTCCGGTAGCTGTGGTGGTGGCGGCCTGTCGGCGTCGTGGCCGCCAACGAAGAGATAGGTAGGAGGGGGAATGGAGTGGGGTCCGGGAGATTCAGTAGCTGCCGGGAATTTCCGATCTCGACACAGAAGAAGACTTCCCAAAAAAAACACAGCGGAAGAAGTTTCTGAGTTCTGACTGACTTCGAGGGATGCGTATATTGTTTTCAGCAAAAATAGATACTACCAAAAGTAAAGAAAGCAATTTTGATCTACTAATAAAAAATGAAACGTGAAGTCAAATATTTGTGACAATTTGTTTAGTCTAAAAGTATATAATGGTTTAGTCTAATAGACACCCATTGCTTCGGCGTTAGTGTTCTTGCCTCCCGTCGGTGTCGTCGATCTGCTTTGACTCATGTGGGCCATGGAGGCACGGTGGATCCCGTCCATGCCAATTGGAGGGCTTTGTTTCCAGTTGCTTTGTTGAGTTTGGTTAGAGTTTGTGTCCTACTCAGAAATACGAGGTGGGACTCTTGGATGTTCTTCTTTTGGCGGGGAAGGGCAGGCACTCGTGTCGGGGCTCCGCGAAGATGGACGGCGAAGAGGTGAGGTGGGGGCGCGGTGGATCCCGTCCATGACGGTTGTTGATCTTATGCGCTGGTCCTGTGGGCCTGTGGGGTATTAGCACGACAATTTCCTATCTACTACTACAAGGGTTGTCTGACTCCGGTGATTGAGGGGCGATGACAGTGGTGCGCCTTCAGCTCGATTTAGTGTTTATAGTCATCGTTGGTTGTATTATTTGCTATTTCTAGTGTTATTTGTACTGTCTTTACAGTTGATAAACTATCGGAACTTTCTTGCAAAAAAAAGTTTATTCTAATAGACAACCAGCGCAAACGCATTGTCTATTTAGGCGTTATATCGAGATGAGTTTTCATTTAATGTTTTTTATCTACTTCTTATATGTGGTCGGGGAGTAATGGATTTTTTCTGCAATAACATGCAAGAGTTATGTTAGGTAAAATATAATGTTGTTCTCTTTTTCTCGATAAAGACAATTTCATATCTGAAGTTTGCTTATAATACAGTGCAAAGACAATAGAATTGGGAGAGTCTTACATGGGCACGCAAATATGGACTGTGAGCGTAAAATTTCATTCATATATAATTAGATTCGATGGCCCCTATTAAAAAAGATAGACATGTTGGTAAAATGATCTACTTCTTGTCTTCTTGATTTTATGGATACATAATTTTTCATTTTATGTAGATTAAAAACTAACATATTTCATAATAAAACTTTCCAGATATTTGCAACACATCTATATGCATGTGGAAATCTTGTAAACTTTCCGTATTTTTAACAGTTAATGGTTTCATGGAGTATGTCGCAATATCTGTGCTTTTAGAAGGAATGGGTTTTACCTATTTGCCTAGGTAACATCTATCATAAATGATCTGTTGTTCAGGGGGTGTGTGCACACACACCCTCTAACATATTTACAACTTGGCGATGAATATGTGTCTTTTTTCAACCAATATGGCTAGAGGATGATCAACTATAGAGGGTGGATATCGGTGTGGTTGTATTTCGACTCACCCAATCATACACATCTGGTGCCCCCAACGTGGGTTTTGGGTGATAAATAACATGGCTATGAGACTAAAAATTTCATCTAATGTGAGGTGAGCCTTAAAGTTTAAGTTTTTCGTGAAAATAAGGTATCTCCTAGTCACCATTTAGGTCCAATTTGTTTTTGAAGTGGTTAATATAAAGGTTTTAACCTTTTAAGGGATGCTCTTACACCGGACTCCCAACTGCTTTCTTTGCAGGCAGGGCCTGGCGCTGTTGATGTGATGGCTTTTTGCTGGACTGTGGATGCGCCGATACGGGGAGCAACTGTGGGAGCGTTCGTTTTAATAGATGACCACATCAGTTTCAGCAGTACTAGGAAATGCACCTGAAATTTGGATTGAATGTTGTACCAAAATATCAATGACAATTATTTCCTCCGGACGAAGTCAACATAGCACAATTGTATCAACCACAATAGATACTATCTCCCATTAACACGATTATCAGATCAAAATTCTCAGACAGTATGTCACGATTACCAGGTGTTAAAACAGTAAGGAGAAAAAAAATACAATTGTTGCCCCACGCAAATAGCAAACATAATAAAGCTAATATATTTAGTAGACTCTCAGATTCCAAAGCATCTTCATAACTTTTACGTCCATAGATCAATTTGCAGGCGCAGTCTCTTCAGTAGCCTCCGATCTGCATTAGCAGAAGCAATCTATTGTCCATTAGAGATTGTACCAACAAAATATTGCAAGAGACAGAAAACATAAAACAAGAAAAACGTAAGCCTCCAGTAAAATAACACGTTGATTTAGCTAACATAAAATGCTGATCCATTGAAGATAAAGGAGATATGAACATGGTTTCACCTGACAAGAATACATAAATGAATACGCATTATGATCAATTATTCATTCTAATCCAATGAGCTTCCACTAACAAAAATACATGGATCTCAAAGAAGCAAAAATCATATATATCACCGTAGCAGACAAGAAACGATCCCCTAATACTGGATTGTAAACACAAAATTGGTATAATACTAATTACCAAGCAAAATCTAAAAATACTTATCATGTACACACGTTGATTGGTTAAAATGTAGAAAGAGACCTAATGTTATCTAGAGAACAATAAAGTATCATTTCATCCATGGGATGCTAAGGGTGTAATGTGAGTAGAAAACCTCTATTCTCAAGTTAAACTGATGGGATTCAGATATGATGTGAATCCAACTACAGTTCAAGAAATATAGAAATCCCAGAAATATATCCCAGTAACCAATGCATCCAAACAAGGAGGTTGTACTAAGAAACACATGTTGGTCCAAAAACAAAGGTCAACTTTATCTGACATCTAAATCTAGAACTTAATCTCTGTGTTCGTTTAAACAACACATTATATGTAAAACATACTTGAGAGTAAGCAATAAAACCAAATATCACAATGTGAATTATTAAGATAAACTGGCGATTCCTGAGCAAACAGCCTGTGGTGCCAGCTTGTTTAAAGAAACATGCAAGTGTGATGTACATGTTAAGAGAAAATAAATGTGCGCATAGATCATTTAAGTGTTCCATAAGCATGAATAGATGTGCTATCATTGTCCACAATGGTGTCATGCTGCCCAAGCCTCGGGCAATGCCTTTCGTGATTGTCACAATTAAGGTTTATACTAACCAGACATTTCAGGTCCTGAGATAAGAAAATTTGGCATAAATGGCTAATGTATTATAACATACATAGTTACATACTAATCCTAAAGGCTAGTACTACTAAAGGATAATGACCTCAGTTTTGGGTTGGCAAATCCTCAATTACAGCAAATGTAGAAACTTGCCTATGACATATTTATCCTAAAGGGCTATGTACTACGAGTACAAAACAATATCGACCTTTGCCTCCAGATGGCAATTCCTCACTTAAATAAATTTAGTGCAAATACTTGAATTTTTATGTGACCAATTGCGCCTTGATTGACTAACATCATCACCTAATTTATAATTAAATTTATTACTCCCTCCGTTTCAGTTTACAAGTCCTGATTAGACCAACATAATATTAAGTATATATTATAAAAATACATACTTAATATTATGTTGATCGAACTAGCGACATCGGCATATGCGCATGACTTGTAAACTGAAACGGAGGGAGTACTTGCAATATACAGTAAATTGCAATGGGTTTACAAGGCCATTTAATGTTGTCTTAAGTCATGTTTCTGTAATTTAATGTTTATGGAAAAAATATCCACAACTATACAGTACCAAACCAATATCACTATCATGAAATATGTTTTCATAATGATTATACAGTGTATTGTAATTGTTGATATTTTTTCCTATAGGCTTGGTCAAACTTATACGGATATTAATAGGCCATTGTAAACCCTGGTTGGGAGTGTATTACAGTGCAGAACATGAAAACGGCACCCCAACATAAAGTTCTTTTTTTTTAACAAAATAAGAAAACTTGCAATGCGGATGGTTAAACCCAGCATTCAAAACAAGGGCAATTTACATAGTTATTCCCAATTCCTCGGATACTATTACAAGTCTGTAACTGCATCCTAGTTGGCAGACAACTATATCTATAACTAAGTAAAACTCACAAGTCTAACAACACATGGTAGCTTCATAGCTCAAGAAAACAAAAGAGAATAAACTATTAGGTAACATTATGTCTGCTTTTCAATGCAGCGATGTGCAAATAACACTTGCAATGCTTGGCAAGAGGCTGGATTAAAGGGCCCCATACCTTGATTTGAATTTAAAAATATTTTACTAGTTCTGGTATGCTGCGTCAAGCATTGGCAATAAACAACGGGAGTAAATGATTCCAGGGATAATTCTTGTTCAATTAATGATACTGTAGTAGCATATACATTACACCATTGATTTGTACGGCGTGATCACAACACAAATTTTGAGAAGCTAGGCACATATTTTGTGTCCCGATATTCGTAATAATAAGGTATAAAAGCAGTAAAAACAAACATTTAACTATGTGATTTAGATATAGCAAGGAACTTTTTTGTGTGGCGGATGAAGGGATTGATGCAGTATTACTAGCACTACTTAGATGAACATTTATCATTCATATCATATTCTTCATATTGCTATCACGGCCATCTTATAAACAATCTCGCCAGTAAAACAAGTAGGGCAATATCAATCAAACATGACTAGATTCAAGCACGACACATTGTGAGACACGTGTACACCTTGTGAAAACCAACTGCATGTTAACTGTCAGTGGGGGGCCTGAACTCATATCTTAGGGCAAAACATTGAGAGTAAGATCAGCAGAAGACCAGTCTATTCTACAGTAAGAAGTAAAATTCGGGTAACATAAAAATAAACACAAGAATATGGTATGATCAAACATAGCAAAGCATGCAAGAGATGTCAAATTGAATCAGAGGTATGAGATCAGTTATCTGACCCTTGTTCAGATTGTCCTGCAGCCTCAACAGCAGCAGGCTTCTTCCAAGCATTGTCAGCACGGCTGTCTGGCACTTCACCGTTCCCGTTCTCCTCCCCTGGGATTGGGGAACCCCTGGTCCTCCTCTCAGGTGGTGCCTCCCGCACCTTCATAGCATCAAGCTTCCATCAATCTTTCTCCAGTCTTCCCCCTTTGCAGCAAGCACTTCCTCACGCGGGCGGGCTGCCCCAAACGGATTCGAAGACCTGGCCTTTGGTTGAATCACTAGCTTCTCCTCCTCTTTATCCTCCTCCTTGGTCAAGCTCTCCCCCTTGGCAGCAAGCACTTCCTCACGTGGGCGGGCAGCCCCAAACGGGTTGGAAGACCTGGTGCTTTTGGACTGCGACTCTGGCTCCGCTTCATCCTCGGCCTTCTTATCATCATCCTTGTTATCCTCATTCTTCTCCTCATGAATTACAGCGGCAACCGGTAAAGTTCGCTTCTGCAAAACAAGACGCGGGCGGGCACCGCTGTCCACGGCACCACTAGTCACGTCCTCTCTCCTCCTCGCCCAAGAATCGGAGTCTTGGGCACCATCCCTATTGAAACCCCAACTGAGCCACCCCTACGGCCATCCAAAGGCGCCGGCGGGGGAGCAGAGTAGCTCTTGTTCGAGACCCAGCTGTTGGAATCGTCGGCGCGTCCTTGGGACTCGCTCCCAAAGGCGATGCTACGCTCCCTCCGCTCCATGGGCAGAGAGGGCGCCGTCTTCTTGGTGGAGGCCCAGTTGTCGACGTCATCGGCACGCGACGACATCGAGGAGTCCCCACCAAACCCTCCCATCCGCTCCTTCCTCTCCATGGGCTGCTTCTTGGCACCCCAATCGTCCGCCTCGTCGGCGCGCGACGGGCCGTAATCCTCCGTGCCAGATCCGCCCCGTCGTGGCTCGTCGGAGCCACGGACCACGTTGCCCCAGCGCGCCCCGCCGAGCTCCTCCTCGGTGCGCTCGCGGGGGCCGGTGGGGAGGTTCAGCAGCACGTCAGGGGCGGGGGCGCGGGAGGAGGAGGGGACGAACTTGCCGCTGTTGAAGGAGGCGAGGGAGACAGGCTGGGGCTTCTTCTTCTTGGGGACCTTGGTGGTGGCGGCGGTGGCGAGGTCGGGGAAGTCGGAGGCGGGGACGGGCGGCGGCGGCGGCGGGAGGTCGTCCTGCTCCTCGGCGGCGAGGGCCCATGAGCCTGGCTTGGCCCAGGCGGAGGCGACGGCCATGGTGTCTGCGGCGCGCTCTGGTTGTTGGTGTGCGTGCGTGCGTGCGTTGGCGATTTGCGGATTGGAGGGCGGTGGAGGGAGGCACGCAGAGAGAAGGTTAGGGTTTTATCGGACGGACGTTCTTCGTGGGCTGTGGAATCCGGAAAGGAGAGGGCTAGCCAGGCCCGGAGAAAAGACTCCAATTCGGTAATCAAGACCAGTTGTCCGTGATTCAATCCAACTCTTCTTTTATTTTTCAAGGGTCTCCAACGGCCCATACAGCTTTTCCAAAGACACCTACCATAGACATTGCTGAATCGACTCCGGACAACAGACTTCAATTGCAATGTGATCCTCCTTCTCACAAAGAAATTCATCACCGAGCAAATCTCGGCGCCCTGGCACAGGACCACTTGAGGCGTTGAGGTCGCCGCACCAACACATTCAGCCATCGTCGTTGGAAGAAGATGCAGACATCAATCTGAAGCCAACCTGCCTCCATCTAGCACGATTGCCCGAGAGGTAGAAGAGGTAGCACCACAAACCCAAGATGAGGCCATATGCCCAGGTAGCCTCACACAAGGCCGCAAAGCAAGTGTTGGGGCTAGGTCTCATAGAACCTCAAAAAGGTTCCGGAAGAAGGGGCTTGCCGGCGTCGGAAGCCCGTGTCCAGGAACATGATGAAGAGGACACAATCCTTACCTTGGAGCTCGGCTTATTCTCGTTGTCTGGCGCCCTCACCGGTACTCCGGTTGGAGAGGCAGAAGGTCACGCTTTGCATAGCCCTCTATTTCCTCTCGTTTAACCGAGTAGCCTCACTCGTGCTCGTTCTCGCATGCCATATTCATCGCATTTCGGTATGGACGAAAACCTGTGGTGAGATAGAGGCGAGACAACAAGAGGAAGGAAGAAGGATTCAAGGGTGTGCGCACAAGGAAGACGGTGACAAGGATGCAGGTGAGTTCACGCCCCCGTATGCGGCACCTTGCTTTATAACTAACTTGGGTGTGGGTTTGCCACATTGTATGAACCCTTATGCGCCTCGTCGCCCTATCTTCCCCCAACAACTCAACTATTGCATTAACACACACTATTGTGGGATTTTCGCGTAGGATCGAGGCACCGTCATCATTACCGGCTTGTAGCGCTCCGTAAGGCGCGGATCGCCCTAGGCTAGGTGATGGCGTGCCTAATAGGCCATCTACGTGACGCGCAAACATAAAAGATTCCTCACGAGTCTAACGACACGTGACACTTTGCGATCCGGCAAGAACGACATCGTTTACTGGCCGCCAGGCAGTCAAGTCCTTAACGGCCCGAAGACCATATTGAAAGGGCATGGCGTCCCCATGTGTGGTTTTGTAATTAATGACAATCCTATGGACTAATGGTTGCATTGAGTTATACTTGTAGTGTTTGTCCATAGACCATGCTTGAACTCCATATGTTGGATTCAAGGTTGATGCCTTGAATATATTGATATAATGAAGTATTTGGCATCAAGATCATCGAGGTGTATGGATATATACTTGATATGATCAAGAAGAAGAGTATGTAATGACCAAGTTGTTATTCGAGGAGTTATCCGATGTTTGGTCATATGTGAGTTGAGCATATTGCAAGTATGTCTTGAAGAAAAGATACAAGGTTGATCAAGATATTGATCAACTCACAAAGCTAAAAGATGTACCAAGTGGGATCATGTATCTCTTGGTATGGTAAGCAATTGTCCATATAGCTTTGTGAACTAACCATGATATGTGTGTGGCATTTATATGTATGGTTAGGTATCTTTCTATGGGCTAGCATCAAATGAAGATTTCATATAGCCCATGAAGGATGACGTCAAGTGGTGATCGTCATCAAGCTTGAGTTGTGCAAGTTCAAGAGAAGTATCTCGAAGATATTATATGTTTGAAGCTTGCCACCCATTTGGAGATAATGGTCAAGTGAAGATGTGCCGATGAGAGGCTCTCCCATAGTGGAGTATGGGGGAGAAATATGTGGATCTTCACCAAGCGAAGCGCAATCAACAAAGGTGGTCCACTTGAGAAGATCAAGATCGTCATCATCTAGTCAAGTGGAATGCGCAAGGCAAAGGTATGATCTTGATAGGGTTTCTATTTTACCGGTCTCATGTTGTTAGTCGGGAGACCGGGTTATAGGATAGATACCGTACTATCAAGAGGGGCTCTCGACTAAAGCTTAAGCGTATCAGTTGGAGAGAGCTCAAACCTTTGCATACTTGGCATCATCATCTTTCTTGGTTCTTATTTGGTTTTTCTCCTAGTTGGGTTTTGGTGCTTGTCGTGATCTTCATGACAAGCCCAAGTTCTTCGAAAACGGATTTTGGTTTGAAAACTTGTTGCGTTTTCGTGTTGGAAATATTATAGGTTTATCCGTGAGGAAAGTTCCACACCTTCATATGTGTGTCAACTTAACTCTTTTATGGTTCTTAATATTTCCTTTACCTTTCCAACAGAATTGGTTTCACCTGTTTTGGAGTTCGAACGAGAAAGTTATTGCATTTCAGGTTTTGATGTTTCTGTCTGTTTTGCTCAAGCAGGGGAATCGGATTATCCGATCAAGGTGGTTTCGGATTATCCGATTCTCAAGATTGCTCGAATTCGACTAAGACTTTGAAAACAATGCTTGCTGTAGTTTCTCGGAATATCCGGTCAAGAATGACTCGGATTATCCGATTCTCATGTTTTGCTCAAATTCGGCTAAGGACTTTAAAAGCTTTGCATCCTGGAGTTTTTCGGAATATCCGATATAGGTCTACCCGGATTATCCGGTTGTGCCGGATTATCCGATACTTATGTTTCGGACTATCCGATCCAGTCGGATTATCCGACTGTGACTTATGTCGGAATATCCGATGTTTCTGGCTACAACGGCTCTTTTTCCGGGAGGGGTATAAATACCCCTCCACCTACCTCCAGCCAGCCAGGTCTGCCTAGCCCGATTTGTTTTCTCTCTCCTCCATTGCTGCAATCCCTCCACCCAAACTCGTTGATCTTTGGAGGATTGAAGGAGAAGACCTAGATCTATTGTTCCACCAATCCATCTCTCCTCTAAGTGAGGGGAAGCCTTTGGATCTAGATCTTGGAGTTCCATTTGTTGAGTTCTTCCTTGTTCTTCCTCTCTTCTCTCCCCACAAGCATTAGTTGCTTTTGGTGGGATTTGAGAGTGAAGGATTTTGAGCACTTCTTGTGTTCTTGCCCATTGCATCGGTTGCATCGGTTTGAGTTCTCCACGGTGATACGTGGAAATCGAAGTTGAGAAGCTTGTTACTCTTGGGTACTTGGGGTGCCCTAGAGCTTGTCCTCTTGGGTACTTGGAGTGCCCTAGACGGTCCTATTTGATCTCGGAGTTTTGGTGGCTCGCGGGATTGTTGGGAGCCTCCAATTAAGTTGTGGAGACGCGCCCCAACCTTGTGATTCTTGTGGCTTTGGGAGCCGGGAATTCGGTGAGAGCCTCCAATTAAGTTGTGGAGTGTGCCTCATCCTTGTACGGGTTCGGTGACCACCCTTAAGTGTCCCATAGTAGTTCGTGGCACTCCGCTTAGTGAAGGCACGAAGGAGATTACAGTGTGCCATTTGACGGCTATTCGGGGATCACTTTGTGACTCCGCACCGCTCCAACGGAGACGTAGCTTCCATTGGGAAGTGAACTTCGGGATAAATCATCGTCTCCAAGTGACTCGGTATTTCTATACTCGAGCTTTTACTTATGCTATTTACTTTGTGATAGCCATCGAGCTTGAAGTAATATATCTTGCTATCACATATTTGCTTATATTGTTTAGCATAAGGTGTTGGTGCACATAGGTAAACCTAGCTTGTTTAGGTTTCGTGCTTGATAAATTAAACACTAGTTTTATTTCGCATTTATTCAAACCTAAACCATAAAGAATTTTAAATCGCCTATTCACCCCCCTCTAGGCGACATCCGTGTCCTTTCACATATCAATGACCGACCGCTAGTCGGACAAGTCTACAACGATCCCGAGACCGTTCGGACTCCTCGAGCCGGAGTCGGTACACCAGGCTGGCTCCCTCCGAGCTGACATCTACGATTAAGAAACTGCTCAGACCCGCTGTGCGGCTCTTTGAGCCACTTAAAGGCTCATGTGATTTTGAGGGGATTATGGAAAACCCAATACTTACCAAAAGAAAATTTGCGAAGCTTACCAGCTAAAGAAACATCGACCCACACCTCCATCATGACAACGTCAAATGTCCAAGTCACGAGTCAGGCTCGCCTAGCTAACCGACCACCTGAAGACAAACCGGAGAGCCAAAGACCGCATGGCAGGCTCAACGGCCATACCCTGGAGTGTATGTTGACGCCACCAACTTTGGGGTCAAGTCTAGTCCCGCCTAAACAGGCTGACGTGAGCGCCCAGACACGACGAAGTCATCTACTAATGGCATGCACTATGGCTCATCGCCATCCCACATATGAGCCATCTAGATGCGGAGCTAGGGGGACCAGCAGGGCCCTGGCCCCCCTATGCCACGGTGCAGCATGAAGAAATCCATGGTCTAGCTATGCTTAAGAGATGATTATGTGCCTAATTACTCTCAATTAGCCAATCTGGCCCCCCATGTGTGGAAATTATCACTGCCGGCCCCCCTTGATTACAGATCCTGCCTCTGCCCTGGATGAACGTTGGCTAAAACAAGTTAGGTAGCCTCCATCCCAGCGTAGCATGCATTCGAGGTTGTAGTGTTACAGTAAAATGTCCATATGATTGTGGTACGCCCCCTATATAAGGGGTATGTCTCTCCTATGGGATGGGCTAGCAAGACATGTCTATATTCACACAGGGATGAACACTCCACACTCACACTCACATACGACATGTCCTCTTCCCCACGTATAAGAGTGAGCTATCTTCTTTGAGCACCTCACATGTTTGAATATATCCACACGGGAGCACATGCCTGATGTTCGTTAACTCATCGGACCGTCGTCACAAGCCCTACATGCATACAAATTCACTACCTGGATACAAAAGAACGACACAGACTGATTCCATAATTGAGTTTGGGATTTGTACGATCGGAGGGAGTATTGAAGATTGTAAGATCAAAAAATAAAAATATATAAACTTACTGTTGGGCCACCTCAGATGAGGCCCATTTTGGAGTTCCTTCACGCGACAGGAGGCACCGCATATGAATCGAGCCCACCGCACAGCGCACACCCCAAAACCCTAGAACCTCCACCATTCGAACACATCGGTTCGGCGACAGAGCCGTGCCGCCGCCTCCTTCCTCTGTTAACCCCCCTCCCGTCCCAGCGCCGCCCGGCTCAAGGGCTTTCGCCACCGGAGCTCTTCCTGCTAGCACCTCCTTGCCTAGCCAGCGCACACTTTCGGTCTATTGCTTTGGCAGTGGCCAGTTTCTGGCTCGCCGGCCACTGCAGCGCGGCAACAGAGTCTAGCGCGCGCGTGTAGAGGAAGGGCTCGTCCAAGCAGCGGCGTCGAAGATGAGCGACGACGTGATATGGCACTGCATCCGCCACAACCACTGCAGCTTCATGGCAAAGTACTACCCTTCTCAGAATCCCCTGTCTCTCGCCTCGGTTTAGTTTTTGTTTTCTCTCTGATGATGATGATGAGAAGCTGGTGATTTGTGCAGGATCACCACAGGGATTTTTTGCCGGAACCCGTACAACGCCACGGGCATATGCAACCGGAGCTCCTGCCCGCTCGCCAACAGCCGCTACGCCACCATCCGTGACCACGATGGTGATTACCACACACTGCCCTCCTCTCTTTTTAAGTACGGTGTTCGATTGAGCAGCTTTTTGGTCGGAGTTGGACTCAAAATTGGGCCATTAAAAAAAAAAGCCATGGTAACCTTAGTTCATGGGGATGTGCTATAGAATGTTATTAATCCTGTTTAGGACGACAAACAAGTCTTCGGTGAGTCGCTGAACTGATGGAATACGTTGTCAAACCGAAGCATGGGTTATATGATAACCTTAAGATGCTGTACAACAGTAAAACTGAGACTTTAAGGAAGTCCTTGGTGCATGATTCAGAAAACAAGTTTCTAGGAGTACTAATTTGTTGCCTTGCACATTATGAGCTAGATTGAATCAGCTACCTCCCATGCATGCTACCCGCGTGATGTGGAAGCAACACTGTTCTACATGTTGTTGTCATTGTGGTCTGCAGAGGCTAGAGTGGCTTAAATTGTTGGGTGCTTCAGCAACTGCTCTAAATGCCGTGGTCTGCAGAGACTAGAGTGGCTTAAATTGCTTGATGCTTCAGCCACTGCTCTAAATGTCGTGGTCTGCATGGTTTTGTTAGTGTGCTTGTAGTTCTGTTTGGAAGGAAAGCTATGCCAATCATCATAAAATCACAGATTGTTCGTCATTTTTTGCCCATAATCAGATAACACCGTAACTTAAAATGTTCAATATGTTTGGTTCATGTGGAATGTAATCGGGTCCCATGCCAAGTCACATCATTATTCACGGCTGATACCAGACCTACCAGGCGAGTCCTCTGTCTCTTGACCTCTCGTCCACAGAACACACCTCCTTCTCCATCTTCTGACCCATGAAGCATGATAGCCTTGATCTCTCCACGCCGGCGAGATCCATGGCATCTGGTTTGCATTGGAGCCAGAGAAGCCATAGGCAGGAGCACATGGGGAGTGTGTCCCTCGCTGTGACCATGGAAGCATGGCTCACCATGGCAGGCAGCAGATCGGCTGGTGAGGCGCTGCTTGGTCTTGGCCGAAGAACATCCGACGAGGTATCTGGCCCATATGGTCAGCGAAGAGGTGGATCTGTATGAGCAACGGGCATATGAGTTTGGGTTTTTTTTTTTGGCTTGTTCTTCCTCTTGATGCTTGGAAATTTCCATACGCACTACAACAATACCCCTTGTTTACAGTTTTGCTCGTTGTCACTGTGTTGGATTTGGATGCATTGCCTGCAAGGTGATTTAGAGTTGCTATTCAAAAAAATATAATCGTCTGATCTAAATATTATATATACTTACCATTAACAAAACAAAGAAAATTGAGTTCTTCTCATTCCGTTTCCACTACCTGCGTATTATTATTCCATTACTTTTTTTTGAATCAAACACCTTGTCAGTGATACTGCTGTTCTTTTTTGTCGGTCGTGCAGGTATTTTCTACTTATACATGAAAACTGCTGAAAGAGCTCATCTGCCAAACAAATTATGGGAGAGAGTCAAACTACCCAGGAATTATGAGAAAGCAATGGAAGTCATCAACAAGCATCTCGTATGTATATTTAGCTGCTGGGATGTTTTACTCCATCTAAATGTGAGCCTCATCGCATACCTTTTGTTTCATTATGTAGGAGTTTTGGCCCAAGCTACTTGTGCACAAGGTCAAGCAGCGCCTGACAAAAATGACTCAGTATCGGATAAGGATGAGGAAACTTCAACTTAAAGTGAGGTAAGCACTTCTTGTGTTAGTATCCACGACGTACTGTTTCATAACAATTATCTGCTCCTGACTTCTGAGTGTGACCTGTCTAAATGTTACATCATAAATGATCGATGGAAGATAATATAGTAATTAGGCCATGTTAAACTTTCTGTGGTTGGCATTTTTTCAATTTGCTTTCTCAACAGTAGGAAAAAACTTTTGAGATCGTAATGGAGGACTTAAAACACGATCACCAGATTGATCATGTGCTGATGCTGGTTAAGATGCTAAAGGTTGTCATTTAGGGGACAGTGTTTCCTGCTCTGCCAACTAGTCTGTGCGCAAGGATCTCCTTAGTGTTCCATCATGAGAATCTAGCCTAATGAAATGTTACCTTGTCGAATCCTATGACCTATGGTACATATCATCCTGTAGCCACCTCTATTGTCCCGTGCAGACCAGGCTTTTGGCCCTGGAGGAGGTGATGGCCTAAATCGATGCAATCAGTTGATACTGTCTTGATTTGTTACTTCCCCTACAGCGATCTTAAGTTATTTGTGCAGCATTAATTCGGGCTTTTGCACATGGGAGCAGTTTTTTTTTATGGGAGCAGCTTTGGGTTTCCCCAGAAGATGGTGCCACCGCCTTGCCCATGAGCAGCAGCTTGTGCTTCGTGGGTGCATGCGAGCTTTCTCCTTTTGCGCTCTCAACAACAGTGCTGAACGTGTCCAGTGCACCTTCATTACACCTATGCAATGATGTTAAGTGATGGCTTGAGCATTCAATGTATTTTTGTGTGTCGATTATTGTACCCATTACAGGCATATGAGCTGCCCATATGAAGAATAGTAACCTACAGAGAGCAAACAAAGAGAAGCATCCATGTTACCCTGTGCAAGGCACGGAGACAAGACGACAACACTCCTCATGTTGCAGCTTATGCCTTCTACAGTTTCAGTCGCCCAGTACTGAGATCTTGAGTTCTGCTCTGCTTTCAGATTGCTTGATTTTTTTTTGGAAGCTACTAGGTATCGACCATGTACTGGCAAATCTACATAGCATTCGCCCTCCTCACACTTGCCCCCTCTTTAGTTGTCCTGCAGCATCCTTGTCCTCTAACTTGTCATCCTTCAGTTCTTCTGCTTCTACCCTACTCCTCTCCACTGCTACTGTAGCCATCACCATCTCTGTAGTGAGCAACCTTTTGGAATCGACCAGCCTCGACAGCACTGCTCATTAGTCCAACTGGCGCGGCACCATCCCACTCCCCGCTTCGTTTTCCCCTCCAGCTCCTTTCTTGGCTGCGTAGCTCAGTAAGACTAAAGCCAAATGTCTTCAGATTAGATCTTTCCTTTATTCGAAATACTAAAGATATTATAGTGACAATAATTTTTTTGTGACAGTACATAAAAATAAAGAATTGACTACTGATGATGTGAGATACTTGGTGGTATGACGTTTGTGCCATTAAGATGTAACCAAGTTCAATAACATGCTGATTCTTTTTGTTGATGTACATACTTTTACTGTTAACTTCTATGGCACGTGAAAAGTTCCTAAACATATTCTTTTGCACTGTTAGAGAGAAGATAATGACAGTCCCCCGGAAAAAGACTCAGCGTGAGTCCAGAAGATTGGAGAAGGCTGAAAAGGCTGCTCAACTAGATAAGGTTATTTTTTTGCTGATAACCTTCATCAACTTGTCTATTTCTGATTGCCATTCTCTAACATCGGCCTACTATTGTCAGAGTATTGAAAGTGAACTGAAGGAACGTCTGAAAAAAGGTGTTTATGGTGACATTTATAATTACCCCTTCAATCAGTTTGATACTATCCTTGCGATGGATGACTTGGTTCCTGAGATGGAAGATGAAGAAGTAAGCACAGTACCGAGTATGAGAATTTAGTTAATTTTCTAATGTTCACTCTGCCCAAAATCTTTCCAATATATTCTGGATTCACTTGCAAATACAGGAAGGTGAGATAGAGTATGTTGAAGGTGATGATATCGAGATGGGTGACATGGATGATATGGAAGACTTTGACCTTGGTGGTGAAGATGGTAAACTTTTCCTTTGTTTCTACCGAATTTAAGTAGGCATGTTACAGAGTGCTCTGACTTGCGATGATGTTTTTTTTACTGTGTTCACTAGATAATGTGAGGCAACTTTACATTTTATTTATTATGGCTCTTGAAAATGCAGTTTGATTTGTCGAATATGTATGAGACGAAGAAATATGTATTTGGACAAAATGGTTATTTAGCATAGTAAGTAGTACTAATTGCAAGTCTATCCTCCTTTAAAATATATAAATGGATGCAGATGAAGATGATGATTTTGATGAGCCAGTAACAAAGAAACCCAAGGGACCAGGCTCCGATTTGGGATCAAAGATTGGGAGAAAGTCTACGAAGGTTATCACGGAGGTAAAACAATCGTTTCTTTTAGAATATTCTTGATTTTATGTTACAGTGCGTTGCATCATTCAAAATGGTGTGCTGCATCACCTAAAAGCATAGATAGAACAAAACACATCTTAATATTGTTTCGTTACATATTTGTTGTTAGTAGGGCTGTAGGGCAAAATAAGTTTTAGTGGGAAATCAGTATCATGCTGTTCTCTTTATTTACATTGTTAAAAGTCCTTTGGATGATTTCTTCATTGGAGAAGTTTTTCGAAAGCAAGCATTTTGGGTATAATATTAAATCTCTTTCAAAATGATTTCCTTCCTCCTGAAGTTAATTTTGAATTAGCACAATTCCTGCTTGATTATAATTTTTCCCTCACTTGTCTCCAACAGGTGGAACAAGATGAAGACAGGAATAGCAGGCAGAGGATACGAAAGTGAGTTCACCCAAAGCATGTCTTCAGTAATTTGCTCGGTGTTGGTGGTCATAGTTTGATGTACGTTAGATGATCTGCCTTTATCTTCTCATGATAATCTGTTGGATCCATATGATGTTTTGTTTTGTTGCTGAGAAGATGGAAACTGACATGTGTTGACTTAAAACAATATATTGTACTTGAGGGCATTCGGTCACTCTGTTACCCGAATGAGGTTCTGTAGTTCCCCTTTGCAGTGTTGCAGCAGACACAGACTTTTAAGGCCAAGTTGTGTAATGTGACGCTTTTTAATTCACAATTACCCAGGGATCAGTAAACCACATCACACCAGTCCAGTCAATGCTGTAAAAGATGTCAAGGAGAAATGGCACTGTAACGTCAAATTTCCACCGAGATACGATTATGTTGGTAGCCCGTTCGATATACCAATTGTGTCGACTACTTGGTGACAGTTGGATACGCGGTGGGCTTGTTCCGTTCTCATGCATTTTAACATAAACGATTTTATTCAATTTAGGTGCATTTTACACATAGCAGCGTGAATAGAGTCGCGCTAGATACAGAGAGTATGTCCCTTCCTGGACATTGACCTGCTTCTGAACTTAAGCAACCAATAGCTAAAGATCTGTTACGAATTTTAAGAGCTAATCGTGCTTGTTGCTTCTGCTGATGTGAGCAATCCTGTTGCAATGGAAGGAGGGAGCAGTCTTGATAGCTGCAAGTAGAGGTTTGTTCTCCCAACGGCCTGGAGCGTTGACTGACTGCGATTTTGCCGCCGAGGTTAGCACCAAGCAATCAAACAGGGTCACCAACTTAGCATTTCCAACCGGGGGCACCAAACCGGTCTCAAACGACCGGGCGGACAGCCCGGACCGCATTTGGCCCAAAACTGACCCAACTGAGCTCTCAAATAGGCCCCAAACGACCGACGGTCGGGCAGCCCCCAAACACACCCCATATGTGGGTTGGGTTTGGGGTGGCGCGGACGTGCGCTGGGTCGCTGACAGCGTGAGCCCATACAGAGGGAGGCAGACCGGCACTGGCAGCGTGAGGTGGACTCGCCGACGTGACGTCCTAGGCGGTTTCCTCCGCTCCCCACCGGACGTATTTATTTCCGTCTCTTTCAAAGTTAAGGAGCTAGGTAAATATAACGAGCGACTCATGGAGGTGATGATGCCGGAGACACTTGTTGAAGAAAACGTCATTGATCTTATTATTGGAATGTTGAATCCATAGTTTCATGCAAATGTTATAATATTTTCTACTCCCTCCGTTCGGAAAATGATGTCACAAAAATGAACTATACATAGCTTATTTTTGTGACATCTTTTTCCGAACTGAGGGAGTAGTTTGTTATTCTTTTTATTGTAGTATATTGAATTGGGTTGGAAAACTTATTACGGAGGAAACTACCATTGTTTGAGCAGTTCCTGTTATTCACTATGACTTATGAGTTTTAAATCCTTTTTTTTCATAAACTTTGTGCCGAACATTAACCTTATAGAACTCGCAAGCTTGTTATTATAATGAAAAAGAAATTGTCTACCTATCAAACTGGAGAACACAAAAAAGTTAAACATCTCATTCAAAACCACAACAATGAGACAAAAAAAAACAATTAAACGAAATCAACTAAAATCAGGGGAGCGCCGTTTTGGCACCCGGGAGTGCTCCCGGTATTGTCAGAAAAATAAATAAAAAAAAACTTTTCAAAAAATTCCAAAAAAAATCACAGGCGTGTCTGAGTATGGTACGCACGAGCGTGTGAATTTTCATAATGAACTGACATTGTGGCTTACCTGTGAAAAAGACAAATCACAAATCTGAAAATTCAAAAATGGGATCTCATTTTCTGTCAGAAATTTGACTTTTTTTCACAGGCGGCCACGTTGTCATTTCGTTACGAAATTTCACACGCTCGTGCGTACCATACTCAGGTATGCCTGTGATTATTTTTCAGAATATTCTGAAAAGATTTTTTATTTGCCCGAAAATAACAGGAGCATATGAGCTCGGTTTCCATTCTGAATTTCCGCTAAAATCAGTATAATGTAAACGAGGGCAAAACGTAAAAGTCCAAAGTAAGCAATGGTAAAAGATGAAATTCCCTGTTGTTCCTTGCCCTGGTGCTCACGGACTCAGCTTCAGTGACTTGTAGTGCACAAGTCACCGAGAGACTTGAGACAATCTCGTCCCTCCGTTTTAGATCCAACGAACGAGATTAACCCAAATCTGAATCAGAAAAATAAAACTTCTCAGAAAAAATCGAAAAAATTCCAGTAAATCATAAATGGTTCGTTTTGTATTCTCTGAAAATACAGGGTCACCAACTTAGCATTTCCAACCGGGGCACCAAACCGGTCTCAAACGACCGGGCGGACAGTCCCAAACGACCGGACGGTCCGGCAGCCCCCAAACCCACCCCATATGTGGGTTGGGTTTGGGGTGGCGCGGACGTGCGCTGGGTCGCTGACAGCGTGAGCCCACACAGAGGGAGGCAGACCGGCACTGGCAGCGTGAGGTGGACTCGCCGACGTGACGTCCTAGGCGGTTTCCTCCGCTCCCCACCGGACGTATTTATTTCCGCCTCTTTCAAAGTTAAGGAGCTAGTAAATATAACGAGCGACTCATGGAGGTGATGATGCCGGAGACACTTGTTGAAGAAAACGTCATTGATCTTATTATTGGAATGTTGAATCCATAGTTTCATGCAAATGTTATAATATTTTCTACTCCCTCCGTTCGGAAAATGATGTCACAAAAATGAACTATACATAGCTTATTTTTGTGACATCTTTTTCCGAACTGAGGGAGTAGTTTGTTATTCTTTTTATTGTAGTATATTGAATTGGGTTGGAAAACTTATTACGGAGGAAACTACCATTGTTTGAGCAGTTCCTGTTGTGCACTATGACTTATGAGTTTTAAATCCTTTTTTTTTCATAAACTTTGTGCCGAACATTAACCTTATAGAACTCGCAAGCTTGTTATTATAATGAAAAAAAATTGACTACCTATCAAACTGGAGAACACAAAAAAGTTAAACATCTCATTCAAAACCACAACAATGAGACAAAAAAAACAATTAAACGAAATCAACTAAAATCAGGGGAGCGGCGTTTTGGCACCCGGGCGCTCCCGGTATTGTCAGAAAAATAAAAAAAATAAAAAAACTTTTCAAAAAATTCCAAAAAAATCACAGGCGTGTCTGAGTATGGTACGCACGAGCGTGTGAATTTTCATAACGAACTGACATTGTGGCTTTCCATTGAAAAAGACAAATCACAAATCTGAAAAATTCAAAAATGGGATCTCATTTTCTGTCAGAAATTTGACTTTTTTTCACAGGGCGGCCACGTTGTCATTTCGTTACGAAATTTCTCACGCTCGTGCGTACCATACTCAGGTATGCCTGTGATTATTTTTCAGAATATTCTGAAAAGATTTTTTATTTTTTTATTTGCCCGAAAATAACAGGAGCATATGAGCTCGGTTTCCATTGTGAATTTCCGCTAAAATCAGTATAATGTAAACGAGGGCAAAACGTAAAAGTCCAAAGTAAGCAATGGTAAAAGATGAAATTCCCTGTTGTTCCTTGCCCTGGTGCTCACGGACTCAGCTTCAGTGACTTGTAGTGCACAAGTCACCGAGAGACTTGAGACAATCTCGTCCCTCCGTTTTAGATCCAACGAACGAGATTGACCCAAATCTGAATCTGAAAAATAAAACTTCTCAGAAAAAATCGAAAAAATTCCAGTAAATCGTAAATGGTTCGTTTTGTATTCTCTGAAAATACAGGGTCACCAACTTAGCATTTCCAACCGGGGGCACCAAACCGGTCTCAAACGACCGGGCGGACAGTCCCAAACGACCGGACGGTCCGGCAGCCCCCAAACCCACCCCATATGTGGGTTGGGTTTGGGGTGGCGCGGACGTGCGCTGGGTCGCTGACAACGTGAGCCCACACAGAGGGAGGCAGACCGGCACTGGCAGCGTGAGGTGGACTCGCCGACGTGACGTCCTAGGCGGTTTCCTCCGCTCCCCACCGGACGTATTTATTTCCGCCTCTTTCAAAGTTAAGGAGCAAGGTAAATATAACGAGCGACTCATGGAGGTGATGATGCCGGAGACACTTGTTGAGGAAAACGTCATTGATCTTATTATTGGAATGTTGAATCCATAGTTTCATGCAAATGTTATAATATTTTCTACTCCCTCCGTTCGGAAAATGATGTCACAAAAATGAACTATACATAGCTTATTTTTGTGACATCTTTTTCCGAACTGAGGGAGTAGTTTGTTATTCTTTTTATTGTAGTATATTGAATTGGGTTGGAAAACTTGTTACGGAGGAAACTACCATTGTTTGAGCAGTTCCTGTTATGCACTATGACTTATGAGTTTTAAATCCTTTTTTTTCATAAACTTTGTGCCGAACATTAACCTTATAGAACTCACAAGCTTGTTATTATAATGAAAAAAAAATTGTCTACCTATCAAACTGGAGAACACAAAAAAGTTAAACATCTCATTCAAAACCACAACAATGAGACAAAAAAAAAACAATTAAACGAAATCAACTAAAATCAGGGGAGCGGCGTTTTGGCACCCGGGAGCGCTCCCGGTATTGTCAGAAAAATAAAAAAAATAAAATAAAACTTTTCAAAAAATTCCAAAAAAATCACAGGCGTGTCTGAGTATGGTACGCACGAGCGTGTGAATTTTCATAACGAACTGACATTGTGGCTTACCTGTGAAAAAGACAAATCACAAATCTGAAAATTCAAAAATGGGATCTCATTTTCTGTCAGAAATTTGACTTTTTTTCACAGGGCGGCCACGTTGTCATTTCGTTACGAAATTTCACACGCTCGTGCGTACCATACTCAGGTATGCCTGTGATTATTTTTCAGAATTTTCATAACTTTTATTATTTTTTTATTTGCCCGAAAATAACAGGAGCATATGTGCTCGGTTTCCATTGTGAATTTCCGCTAAAATCAGTATAATGTAAACGAGGGCAAAACGTAAAAGTCCAAAGTAAGCAATGGTAAAAGATGAAATTCCATGTTGTTCCTTGCCCTGGTGCTCACGGACTCAGCTTCAGTGACTTGTAGTGCACAAGTCACCGAGAGACTTGAGACAATCTCGTCCCTCCGTTTTAGATCCAACGAACGAGATTAACCCAAATCTGAATCTGAAAAATAAAACTTCTCAGAAAAAATCGAAAAAATTCCAGTAAATCATAAATGGTTTTTTTGTATTCTCTGAAAATACAGGGTCACCAACTTAGCATTTCCAACCGGGGGCACCAAACCGGTCTCAAACGACCGGGCGGACAGTCCCAAACGACCGGACGGTCCGGCAGCCCCCAAACCCACCCCATATGTGGGTTGGGTTTGGGGTGGCGCGGACGTGCGCTGGGTCGCTGACAGCGTGAGCCCACACAGAGGGAGGCAGACCGGCACTGGCAGCGTGAGGTGGACTCGCCGACGTGACGTCCTAGGCGGTTTCCTCCGCTCCCCACCGGACGTATTTATTTCCGCCTCTTTCAAAGTTAAGGAGCTAGGTAAATATAACGAGCGACTCATGGAGGTGATGATGCCGGAGACACTTGTTGAAGAAAACGTCATTGATCTTATTATTGGAATATTGAATCCATAGTTTCATGCAAATGTTATAATATTTTCTACTCCCTCCGTTCGGAAAATGATGTCACAAAAATGAACTATACATAGCTTATTTTTGTGACATCTTTTTCCGAACTGAGGGAGTAGTTTGTTATTCTTTTTATTGTAGTATATTGAATTGGGTTGGAAAACTTATTACGGAGGAAACTACCATTGTTTGAGCAGTTCCTGTTGTGCACTATGACTTATGAGTTTTAAATCCTTTTTTTTCATAAACTTTGTGCCGAACATTAACCATATAGAACTCGCAAGCTTGTTATTATAATGAAAAAAAAATTGTCTACCTATCAAACTGGAGAACACAAAAAAGTTAAACATCTCATTCAAAACCACAACCTTGAGACAAAAAAAACAATTAAACGAAATCAACTAAAATCAGGGGAGCGGCGTTTTGGCACCCGGGAGCGCTCCCGGTATTGTCAGAAAAATTAAAAAAAATAAAAAAACTTTTCAAAAAATTCCAAAAAAAATCACAGGCGTGTCTGAGTATGGTACGCACGAGCGTGTGAATTTTCATAACGAACTGACATTGTGGCTTACCTTTGAAAAAGACAAATCACAAATCTGAAAATTCAAAAATGGGATCTCATTTTCTGTCAGAAATTTGACTTTTTTTCACAGGGCGGCCACGTTGTCATTTCGTTACGAAATTTCACACGCTCGTGCGTACCATACTCAGGTATGCCTGTGATTATTTTTCAGAATTTTCTGAAAAGATTTTTTATTTTTTCATTTGCCCGAAAATAACAGGAGCATATGTGCTCGGTTTCCATTGTGAATTTCCGCTAAAATCAGTATAATGTAAACGAGGGCAAAACGTAAAAGTCCAAAGTAAGCAATGGTAAAAGATGAAATTCCCTGTTGTTCCTTGCCCTGGTGCTCACGGACTCAGCTTCAGTGACTTGTAGTGCACAAGTCACCGAGAGACTTGAGACAATCTCGTCCCTCCGTTTTAGATCCAACGAACGAGATTAACCCAAATCTGAATCTGAAAAATAAAACTTCTCAGAAAAAATCGAAAAAATTCCAGTAAATCATAAATGGTTCGTTTTGTATTCTCTGAAAATACAGGGTCACCAACTTAGCATTTCCAACCGGGGGCACCAAACCGGTCTCAAACGACCGGGCGGACAGTCCCAAACGACCGGACGGTCCGGCAGCCCCCAAACCCACCCCATATGTGGGTTGGGTTTGGGGTGGCGCGGACATGCGCTGGGTCGCTGACAGCGTGAGCCCACACAGAGGGAGGCAGACCGGCACTGGCAGCGTGAGGTGGACTCGCCGACGTGACGTCCTAGGCGGTTTCCTCCGCTCCCCACCGGACGTATTTATTTCCGCCTCTTTCAAAGTTAAGGAGCTAGGTAAATATAACGAGCGACTCATGGAGGTGATGATGCCGGAGACACTTGTTGAAGAAAACGTCATTGATCTTATTATTGGAATGTTGAATCCATAGTTTCATGCAAATGTTATAATATTTTCTACTCCCTCAGCTTATTTTTGTGACATCTTTTTCCGAACTGAGGGAGTAGTTTGTTATTCTTTTTATTGTAGTATATTGAATTGGGTTGGAAAGCTTATTACGGAGGAAACTACCATTGTTTGAGCAGTTCCTGTTATGCACTATGACTTATGAGTTTTAAATCTTTTTTTTCATAAACTTTGTGCCGAACATTAACCTTATAGAACTCGCAAGCTTGTTATTATAATGAAAAAAAATTGTCTACCTATCAAACTGGAGAACACAAAAAAGTTAAACATCTCATTCAAAACCACAACAATGAGACAAAAAAAAAACAATTAAACGAAATCAACTAAAATCAGGGAGCGGCGTTTTGGCACCCGAGAGCGCTCCCGGTATTGTCAGAAAAAAAAAAAAAAACTTTTCAAAAAATTCCAAAAAAAATCACAGGCGTGTCTGAGTATGGTACGCACGAGCGTGTGAATTTTCATAACGAACTGACATTGTGGCTTACCTATGAAAAAGACAAATCACAAATCTGAAAATTCAAAAATGGGATCTCATTTTCTGTCAGAAATTTGACTTTTTTTCACAGGGCGGCCACGTTGTCATTTCGTTACGAAATTTCACACGCTCGTGTGTACCATACTCAGGTATGCCTGTGATTATTTTTCAGAATTTTCTGAAAAGATTTTTTATTTTGTATTTGCCCGAAAATAACATGAGCATATGAGCTCGGTTTCCATTGTGAATTTCCGCTAAAATCAGTATAATGTAAACGAGGGCAAAACGTAAAAGTCCAAAGTAAGCAATGTAAAAGGTGAAATTCCCTTTGTTCCTTGCCCTGGTGCTCACGGACTCAGCTTCAGTGACTTGTAGTGCACAAGTCACCGAGAGACTTGAGCCAATCTCGTCCCTCGTTTTAGATCCAACGAACGAGATTAATCCAAATCTGAATCTGAAAAATAAAATTTCTCAGAAAAAATCGAAAAAATTCCAGTAAATCATAAATGGTTCGTTTTGTATTCTCTGGAAATATCAATCTATTTCAAGTGATGGTCTGTGTATAAATAGTGTTTTTTATGTTCTAATCTCAAAAAGCTAAGTATTCGCAAACCATTGGTCCAAATCGTACAATAATTTCACAGAGTAGTTAGGAACCATTCATGATTTACTGGAATTTTTTCGATTTTTTCTGAGAAGTTTTATTTTTCAGATTTAGATTTGGGTTAATCTCGTTCGTTGGATCTAAAATGGAGGGACGAGATTGGCTCAAGTCTCTCGGTGACTTGTGCACTACAAAGCTGAGTCCGGTGCTCACCTCGTTGTACAGGTACAGTAGTACGGTACCACGACTAAGGGTGGGCGTTCGGTCTTTTCGGTTAGTTCGGTTTGGTCTTTTCGGCCTTTAACAATTTTGGTCATCTAGAAAATGATACCCGTAATAAATTCGGTCTTTCCGGTTTTCTGTTATTCAGTCTTCGGTCTATTCGGTTCGGTCTTCGGTCATGACCAAATAGACCAAAATCTAGTGCGCAAGAAGAGGAATCGGCGCCTGGTAATGGGAGAGTGGGAAGCGATCGACTGGTCTCTCGCGCACGGGAGAATCTACATTACACGGGTCTAGGATACTCAGTTGTTGGGCATAGAGACTAGATGGTATGCTTGGTTCCGTAGTTGGGACTATAGAATATATGTACATAAACTAGGCTGGCACACAAATTTGGCTGCTTCCGTACGTAATTCTCTCAAAATAAAATAAAATCGTTCTTTCGGTCTATTCGGGTTAGGTATAAGTGATGATCGAATTTCTGATATAATTTCGGTCTTTTCTAATTTGCTATCCAAATTTCTAACGGTCTTTTCGGTCTCGGTCTTTTTGGTTTCGGTCTCGGTGTTTTCGGTTTCGGTTTTCGGTCTGCGGTTTTTATGCCCACCCCTAACCACGAATACGACCTGCCATTCCGGTTCTCTCCCACCTTCCTCTTCCCCTCGGGCCTGGTGAGGTTACAACCGCTTCCAACTCCGTCGAGTCCTCGCCGCCGGCGACCCGGGATTTAACTCCTACCTCAGCACAAGGCGCAGCAATGGTGCTGATCCCTCTCGTCCGGGATTACATCGACCGCATGCTGCACGATGTCTCCGGCATGAAGGTCCTCGTCCTCGACCCCAAACCGTACGTACGAGCCCCCCCCCCCCCCCCCCCAAAACCCTAGCCCTGGTAGCCTCAGCGCGGGATCCGATCTTACCTGACCAGATCCGCGGGTTCGTTCCAGGTGGAGATGGTGAGCGTGGTGTACAGCCAGTCGGATCTGCTGCGGAAGGAGGTGTTCCTCGTGGAGACGGTCGACGACGCCTCCAGCTCCAGGGCGTCCATGGCGCACCTCAAGGCCGTCTTCTTCTTCCGCCCATCCTCTGACAACATCCAGAAGCTCCGGCGCCACCTCGCTGCGCCGCGATTCGCCGAGTGCCACCTATGTACGTATTTGATCTCCCATTTGCTACATTCAACTCTGTAGCCTGCTCTTTTCTTATTAACGCATTTCCCTTCTGTGCGTTTATTGTGATACAACGGAAGATTGATTGTTGAGAGGCACGGTAGACCCTAACTAAGCTCCGCCACTCAGTCTGGGCCAAACAAGATACTAAAGCAGTTACTCTACTGTCTAAAAGTTTCAAGTTATGCATAATTAGAAATAGTAAATTCAAATACAATGTAAGATTTGTGGGGTCTGAAAGAGGTTTGCTGTTTTCATTCATTTTATCTGTTGTCCTGTTGCAGTCTTCTCCAATATATTGAAGATTCCACAGATTCAGGTGCTTGCTGATTCTGATGAACAGGAGGTTGTGCAGCAAGTTCAGGTATATGTTGTTTATGATTGTACATACTCATTGGAATGAAGTGCTTGAGAGTTGAATGGGAGGATGGATTATGAATTTTGTTTTGTTTTTTTGTTTTGCAGGAGTTCTATGCTGACTTTTGTGCCATTGATCCTTTCCATTTCACTCTGAATATACGCAATAACCACATCTACATGCTTCCAACCGTGGTAGACCCTCCTGGTATGCAGAGCTTCTGTGATCGAGCTGTTGATGGTATCGCTTCTCTCTTCCTGGCTCTGAAGCGTCGCCCTGTTATTAGATACCAAAGGACATCAGATGTTGCAAAAAGGATCGCGCAAGAAACTGCGGTGGGTCCCCTGCTAATGCTAAATATACTATATGTATCCCATGAAAATAATATGATTTTTCAATATATGTATTTCCTTTGTACATGCTTATCCCAAAGATTGAAACTAAACTCTTTCTTTGTTACTCTAGCACATCTTCAGGTCTTTTTTTTTGAACAAAAAGACCTTCAGGTGTTAAATCAGGAGAAAGTAGAAACAATTAGTTTTATACAATACTGATTATGCCTACACTAAAACAGATTTGTGTCCTATTTCCTGTGATTAGTCTACTCATAACTGATTCCTATGCTATGCTGTGATTGCTCATCATTTAAGCCATTATGGTTGTATTTCCGTTGTTTGATCTTCAGAGCACAATGACATATAGCCTCTCCTTCCCCCAAGTGATGTTCATCTCTGTACAGACTGCAAGCTAGTCATTACTCATTAGTTCTATTTCACTCGTTTCAAAATAAAAAATAGTCTATTTCTGTGCAGCGCTTACTGCAAGCTTGAAGTTCCTTCTCACCTTTTATTATTTTTATCAATGGTATGGAGTTTCATAACATGAATTGAATAATGAATGTTTCTACATGGGCTTTTGACATGACAACATGTTAGAATGGTTTAGTTATTCTACAGTTTGTCTTCATCAAGCTCAAGGGTTCTGATCAATGTAATCTGCATTAATTTTAAGTTTGTAATGTCAGTAGGTATTAGCCTAGAGACTGCTTAGGCCATGTACAATGCAAGGTGCTTAGAAAATTAGACTAATCTCTTTTTATAAGCACCAATGCTTATTTCTACAAGAGAGGTGCCTAATTAAGCATTTCTCTTATATAAACAAGCACTGGTGCTTAATCAAAAACCAGTTAATTTTTCTAAGCATCTCTATAAGCACATTGCATTGTACATGCCCTTAGAAGTTACCAGTATGGCTCAGCTTGTTGAACCAACAATGAGATTATGAGAATGCAACAAAAAAGTTTATAGTTATATTTTGTTTATGTAAAATGGTGGAAAAACGGGTGACATAGTTTTGAAGTGGCATGAATCTAATGGAGTACTTCGTGGTCTTACTTGTTAGTTTATGTGTCTTATTATCGTGGGACTGACTATGTTACAGTTATTTGTTAATTATGCATGTTTCAAAGGGAGGCGTTTTGGCTCTGGGGTGCATATGCACCCGATATTTAAAAGCCATTTTAAACCTATTTCGAAATGTCAAAAAAATATACACGCGTAGATCTTATTAACATCCTATGTGTTCAGGAAGTCAACTTCACGAAAAACCGACTTTTTCGTGGCCTGTGTAAAAAAGACAATTTGGTGCTAAAATAAGGCTTTTTCACAAGACATTTTTTTTGGCTTTTCTACACAGGCCACAAAAATATCGATTTTTCGCGAAACAACTTTGTGAACACATAGAATGTGAGGACGTGTGCTCGAAATTATTTTGGAATTTTTTGAAATTTAATCTGTTTTTTCACATACCGGGTGCATATGCACCCGGGTACCAAAGTCGATTTCACTGTTTCAAAGAAATTTCCATGATGAACTTCACATCCTATGTTCGGGTTTAGGAAGAAGTGAAATTTATAGAAGTAGAGGAAGACTGAAAGTCTTCTCCGAGTGTCCATTACTCTACCATCATTATGCCTTTTTTTTTTAATAATATCTTGATCCTATTGCGACTTCTGTTTGAAATACTTGCTGCTGAAGCATTTGCAATGTGGATGTGCAGAGATTGATGTATGAGCAGGAGAGTGGCCTGTTCGATTTTAGACGAACTGAGAACTCTTCCTTGTTGTTGGTGATTGACAGAAGGGATGATCCTGTCACTCCGTTACTTAACCAGTGGACATATCAGGTATTGTAAAAATATATATCATATTTTTGGCTGTTGCAAATGTATTTTTTTGTTAATTCGTTCACAAATTTGGAATTCACAGGCAATGGTTCATGAGCTTATTGGAATTGAGAACAACAAAGTTGATCTTACTGAGTTTGCTAATGTACCTAAAGATCAGCAGGTTGAGAAGTATTAACTTTCTTCTCTTCATATTGTGATAAAATATACTGCATGCAATCTTTGAATATTGATTGTTGTGAAATATACTCATACAGGAGGTGGTTCTGTCAGCTGTACAAGATAACTTTTTTAGAGCAAACATGTTCGAGAATTTTGGGGACCTCGGTATGAATGTCAAAAGAATGGTGGATGACTTTCAACATCTTTCAAAAAGTAGCCAGAATTTTCAGAGCATCGGTAAGCAGTATGGTTTTTATTTTTTGCTTTCATAGTCTTCTATGAAAGAAATAGACCAGAAAGAAATTATGTCCATTTACCCTGTTTTTTATTTCTTTCATCATTTCACACTTTTACTTAAATATGGCCTTTTGGTCCCCACCTAATTTCATTTCTAGTTATCTATTAATCATCACTCGCACTATCCTTTAGTATCATAATAGTTCGTCGTATTGTTATTTTTTGCGGGTAAGTACATCTAATATCTAAGCGTTGAACATCATGTATTCTCTCCTTTCATTTTTCGTGTTATCGTGTCTGGTAAGAAGCACAGAGGTGCAAAGGAGAGGGGCTGATTTGTGGCGTTGACCTCGCGGAGGGACCTGCACTCATGTGCTCGCTCGAGGGTTAGGGTTCGAGCTCGCTTTGGTGAAAATGGTAAGGCCAGGAAAGGGGTGAATTATGATGGTGAGCTGCGCGAGAGGGATAGCCAGAGGAGCGGTCAAGGCCGTGTCAGGGTGAATTATGGTGAGGAGGGGAGCATCACGGAGAAGACGCCCACAGATTGCTCTTGCTCGGTATTGATGCCGTCCATTGGCATCCAGGCCAAGGGGAGAAAGAAGGGTTGGGAGGCTGGGCCAAGGGGGCCAAGGCACATTAGCAGTCGCTCCGGGTGATTAGGGGTGGTTGGGAATTAGAACATGTGTGAGAGAGATCAAAGCACTGAATGCCACGTTTTTATCAGACCAAAGATTTGAAGATTGGCTGGGATTGGAGAGCTCCTGCTCAGAGAAAGGATATCTAGGAGGGAGAGGGGATCTAGGGTTATCTTCTTAAACCGTAGGATTTTACGATAGATTTTGAATATGGATCATTGAAACGGAAGGTTTGGACCAGAACTGTTTTACTGTTTAATTTTGTTTCTTTGAAACATGACATGGTACTCGAGCCAGATCAGGATTTTTCAGATACGTAAATATACGTGATAAATATTTTACCATTTCTGGTCATTTTAAAAATGGCTAAAAGAACTTATTGAATATCTGGGATTTTTTTAATTGAGATGAGAAATAGTATATAGGATAGAACTCATAAATGATTTTTAACAAGACTTTGTTTTGCGAAAAATACTTCCTCCATCCCAAAGTGTAAGGCGCCCTTGATTTTTGCTGGTAAAAAAATACAATTTTGACTATGATTTTTTACTTATAATATGTCCATTAAATTAATATAAGGTTGCTGTATTTTATTTGTTTAAGCAACATAAGATCCAAATGAGAAGCACGAGATAACACCAAATGTAAATTACACCCGAGTTTCAAATCTGCTCCAAATTTTATTTTGTATCAACATGGAGGATGTTCCAGCTAAAAAATACAGTGTGACATATGGTGTCAGTTGTTTATATATTGAACATCATGTCGATGTCACTTTGTGCAATTTTGTTTGGTGGGTTGGTCTGATATATGTGTTTTCTGGTTGGTGTTAAACTCTCAATGCCTGATATGCTACTGGTTTTAGGTGATATGGCAAAATTTGTGACCAACTACCCTGAATATCGAAAGACGCATGGAAATGTAACAAAACATGTTGCTTTGGTGAGCGAAATGAGCAGAATGGTTGAGGAAAGGAAGCTTATGCAAGTTTCACAGACGGAACAAGAGCTAGCATGTACAAGTGGACAAGCAGCAGCCTTTGAGGTATTTATTTGTGGCCCAGAATTTTTTTCCCGACTTTCAGGGTAAATTTGGTCTTAGTATATCCTATGTGCAAATTTCTAACCAGCCAAAGGGGGTTGACTGTTGATTTTAGTTTTAGTAGTATAAGTTATCAAAGTATAAGATGCATCTATGTTTACGATGTATACTAGTTTTACATCTCAATAATATAGATCGGCTTTGTCTTTCAAAATCCCCTAATATCTTTTTGAACTCATTCTACTCTTTTTTAGGAAGAACCCATTCTACTCTTCTTGTTGCTTTGACTACTTGCCATTAGCTATGTCAAGCGAACTGAACCTCACCTTAGAAGTGGCTTAAGGAGTTGGTGTTCTTTAAACGGAAATTTACAATGCTTATACTCATATTTGACCAATTCCGTTAGCCACGTGTGTCAAACTGTACCTATCCTTGAAAGTGTTGGCCTAAACTTTCTCATTAAGATGGAAACACATTGTGTATGACTTTAGGCTTCTTTAGTTGAATGGATGTGAGTAGGGTTTATTCCATGTTGAAGTTGCCCAGTTGATGTTTCTTGCCAACCATTGACCAGTTGCTTTTCTGCAGGCCGTTACTTCCTTACTAAGCAATCAAAGTGTATCTGATATTGACCGTTTACGACTGGTAATGCTCTATGCTTTGCGGTATGAAAAAGAGAGTCCAGTTCAGCTGATGCAGCTTTTCAACAAGTTGGCTTCTCGTTCTGCTAAATACAAGTCCGGGGTATGCGAACTTAACTTGTTCTTGTAAATCATGTTCTCCATGTTTTCTTCTATTGCACATATTGCTTTGGTTCTTTTTCTATCCAGTTCTTCAAAGGAAGTTGGTTCCAATTGGCACTGTTTAAAGCATAATGAATTACAATCTAATACATCACTGAACCATTTCTTCTATGCTTATTAATCACCTTTTTCTTGCCGGCAATGATCTGTATGTGCTGCTGCATAGTTGGAACTAGTTACTGCTGAAATTGAATGCTTTTGGATTACTAAGGACTACCATATGGAATGGTAGCTCTTTCCAGAAAAAGTAGGGCTCGGTGCTAGTAAGATATAACAATTATATCTTACCATGTTCGCTAGATGCTTTTCTCTGTATATTACCAGTTGCCAAAAAATATAAAATAGTGCAGTGTGGATACTGCAAGTTATTTTTGTGATAGGTCGTTATATTTTATATTTTCATTTTACTGTATGTACAGCGAATCCCTAGAATTCATGGTAATGTGTGTTTCCTCAGATGAGGAAAGAAATTTCTATAGGTCAGACTGCGCAATAGTAGTTAATTAAACGTGGTATTGATTAAGCTTGAATCTTATAAATTTCGTTTTACTCATGTTTAAAAAACACAAATTAGTAGGACTTTCTTCCGTTGGCAGTTTTTCTACTGCAGACACAAAAATAAAGTCGCCGGTTGCATTTTTTCTGTAGATTTTGCGAGTCTAATCAGTGTTCCACTTCTCTATGCAGCTTGTTCAATTCCTACTTAAGCAGGCTGGTGTTGATAAGAGAACAGGCGATTTGTATGGGAACCGTGACCTATTAAATATTGCTCGCAACATGGCTCGTGGCCTTAAGGTTGGCACACAAGTTTGTTCCCGCAATTATGTTGCATTTCCATACTTCGTTTCTTATGTTCTTATTGGTTGCAGGGTGTTGAGAATGTATACACCCAACACCAGCCTCTTCTCTTCCAAACCATGGAAGGAATTGTGAAGGGGCGATTACGAGATGCTGACTATCCACTTGTTGGCAATCACTTCCAGCAGGGCAGGTACGTGTGCTGTTAAAGTGTCTGCTCACTAACTTGGATTACTGATGGACGTGAAACATGCCATCCTACAAATGAAAGATAAATCATTCACATGGACCTTTTGAATCAATACATTTTAGCTTGTGTTTAGTTTAGTTCTCCAAACCGTGACGGTTTATATAAGTGATGGCTTCCACACAGGCCTCAAGATGTGGTGATATTCATCGTTGGTGGGACAACATATGAGGAAGCAAGATCAGTAGCCCTCTATAATGCAGCAAATCCTGGAGTTCGTTTTTTCCTTGGAGGTTCGATGGTTCTAAATTCAAAGAGGTATGCACTGTTCACCATTTCCTTGAATAACTATATTTCGATTTTGATGTAGGTATCCCTTTCGCTTTTTTGTTGTTGTTGTTGTTGTTGTTGCTTGGAGTGGAATATGTGGCGTTTCAAATTTTGCAGTTAGTTATCATGCCATAAAATTAGCATTTAGATAAAATCATGACTTGGTGTATATTGATGTGTTACCGATGACTTGCAGGTTTCTTGAAGACTTGGGGGAGGCACAAAGAATATCGAAATCAAGCACTCTAGTATGAGCAGACGTGTGTGAATTGATAATTTTACTGCATATAGTCACGAAGAATGAAATACAATGTATAGCATTAGCTGTGTAGTGCGATAAGTACCATATCGTATCTGTAGGGAGTTGAGCTCCTGTACATTTCATATTTGTTGTGATATTTTCTACTAAGTTGACACGGTGAACCCCGAGGGCAGCCAAAGCACAGACCTCTCCGAGGGGCAGCCAAAGCACAGACCTCTCTCGCGTGCTCACTCTCTCCCTAGTTTTCAACCTCGTGCTAACATTTTCTCTCCAAGTGTTGCTGTCCGTGCTAATTGGGTGAGCAATTGCGGACGCCATGGGAGATTCTACCTGCTCATCGGACATGTGAATCTACCTGCTCACTCTGGTGAACATAGGTGGGTGTTTGATTATCAGCTCCAACTAGGCATGCTGCTTTCTCCGCAACACACGCGCTGCATGTGCTGCTCGCAGCCGCAAAGCTCATCCCAAACTATGTCCGTTTAGTGGTGACGGACACATGTCTGGCAAAATGGAGCGTTGCCCCCAAATTGAAAACAGAATTTAGCAAAAGAACGAAAACTTCAAATTTTGTTATAGAATACACAATTTTCAAGTAAAGTTTAAACATGTGTCACCGGTGTCCTTAATCCTAGTCCTCATCCTCGACCATGAGATAGTTGATGATGGCGGCGTCGAGGTAGATGACAGTGGATGAGGAGCATCACGGGATGAGCTGCAGGCGTCCCGATGCGCTGGCGGAGGAGGAGGCGGCTTGCTGCGTCGTGAGCTCGATGGTCCTCATGAAACCAGGGGACTCCTCCTCGATCTCGGTGGCCGACGCCACCAAAGCCCATCTCATGTCGGGTAACCCGCCGTAGCCCGCCTACACCACCTCCACTGGCTTTTCCTTCACCTCTTGCTTCGGCCAGCGTAGGTAGAGACGTCCGTGCGGTAGAAAACGTCGCTTTACGGATGACCATGCCACCTCGTGTCATGCGCAATCCGGCTGCACGTCGCGGATGATGACGCCGTCTCCGCCTCCTCAACTCGGTGGGAGTGCTGCTCCTCCTTCACGTGCTGGCATGCCGAAGTGTGCGATGCGGCTGACCCGGTCTAGCTATGCTCTAGGGGAGTAGTTACAGGAGTACGTTCAACAATTAGTATGATTATATTTGTGATAAAATATATTTTTATCATACAACTATTTGATTTCATAATACTGTTATATTTTTGTAGAAAATTGAAACAGTTTATCTTTTTAAGAAATATGTAAATACACTCCTTACTGGACAGAGAAGTATACTTTTCCTTTTCAGTTTGGTTTCCATTCTTATAAAAACAAAAAGATTTGGATTGGTCTGGCTGCACGTGTTTATTCAGTTTGAGGCGGTGAAAAAACCTCCGCAGAGTCCACGCCTCTTCTCTGCCAACCCTCACCGGAGTGAGTAAACCCTAAACGATGTCCGTCACCGGGGTAGCCCCCCTCGCCACCTTGCTGTTCTTCCTCCCCGTCCGCCTGCTCTCCCTCGCCTTCGGCCTCTCCATCCCCTCCTTCCCGTCCGCAGCCCCGGCCCACCGCGCCCGCTCCGCTGCGGCGCTGTTGACCATCGCGGCGCTTCTCACCCTCATATGCGCCATACCCGACGCAGGATCCAGCTTCGCTTCAGAAGCCGGGCCCTCCGGTCGGAGATCGGCGAGCTCACGCTCAAGCTGGCGCGGTTGGGTGAGGCAACTTTCCTGCTGTCATTAATTCTATCGTTCTCCCTGCTCGGGGTTCAGTGTCATTTCAGAATGGCAGGAGGTTCAGAATGGGTTGTCTCTTTTGCACATTGTCGCCCTATTCAAATACGAGAGCTTGGAGTTAGGTTTGGAACAAACCGCATGATAAGGAAGGCATGTACTACATGTTTACGCCACTGGGTTTCACAACTGGGTTTCGGCCAGTGTTGCCATTTTTCAAGTGAAACTTGTTTAAAATAGTTTCTGACTTTGCCACATACCGTTGTATCTCATTTAGAATTTCAAATTTGGGAACCAAGTTTCCACGATACTTCTTAATTTTAGTTGTTTCATACTAGTGGTCTATGTGCAATACAAATTCGAGATTGTTTTTTTTTCAGCACTTGACTGAGAAATCAGAGTTCTGTGTGGAGGGACTTCTGACTAGTCGAAGACTGACCATTGGTTTTCAAACTGTGCATTTATGTTTCTGATTCTAATTCATAGGAAGTGTTTTAGCATGTAGATTTCCTGATGAAACTTGAAGCAAAAAAAGACAATGCTTATGGGTTACGGCAATATGTCAAACGAGAGATTTTTTTCAGTTTATAGTTGTGATTATTAAGTGTTCCACAATTGACTTGATTACGCTTTCTGGTGCAAAAACAAAAAAAATAGTTTGTCACCCTCTCAAATCTATACGGTGGTTTTCAAGTTATGCATCTTTTGGGCATTTTTTTCTACTTTCTACTCCAATAGTACTATTCACAAGCTTCCAAGCTGTACCAAAAAAATCAATTTATTTTCATCTGATGTTTTTCTACTAATTCATCCAATGGTCATGTGCATTTTCATTGATTAATGTGTTATCCCTTAAACATTACAAAATTCATTCGTATCACAGAATCTATTTTGGAGGAAAACTCAAAGTTTATGAGGAGTAAACATTCCATTTTGGAAGGAGAAAACAAACTCAGTGACACAATGGAAGATGGTTCCCTGCTTTTGATGAATGAACAAGAGAGTTCCGAGGTATGTAGATCATTCAGTAAGTGTTGAGCTGTTGAATGAGTTTGCAATTGCAACCCCCGTAGACAGTATCAGTTTAAAAAATGAACTTCACATGTGCACTATATCATATAATAAATAATTTTATTTAGTGTGAAGTAATTTTATTGTACTTATAAATTGCATGATAGAGACACCACACATGGGTTACATTAGCTTGGGCAAGAGAATACAAGCATACAAACTATGTAGAAGATTTATCTTCAAAAATTCTTTTTGGCTCCAGGGATCAGATAGTGTGGAAATCTGTACCAACACCTTGATTTGGAGCAGCCAGTCCTTGTATTCTGGCCCGTATTTGCAGTTCTTATGGGGGTTTTCAACAGTCGTGTGGCCCATGTGGAGGTAATAAATGTCTATAGTGGCGTTCCAGTCCAAGACGAGCTTTGCGTTTCCTGGACCGGCATGTCCCTAGTCTTTGAACGGCAGATTTAAATCAACCTGCCACCGGCTATCTACCTCTACTCAAATGTTTCGGTGTTCATCTTTCAGTCGAGCCGGCCTGCCAATCCAGTCACCCCCGTTTGACAGCAAATCATGGCTATCGTGAGAGGCTTCTCTGCCACCACCGTGTTGGCAGCAGCCCCCAGCGATCCAGGAGAAACCCCGCAGCACCGCACACTAGAAATCAAACCAGCCGTGCTTACCTGTGCACCTGAACCAGTAGAGAGTCCATCTCCCGGGTGCACCTTGTTTGACGGCTAGAGAATGACACTTCAACGAGTAGCTCCCTTCTTCTCCCTTTTGTGTTTTGTTGCATCACACCCTCTCGGATAGAGCACTTGACCTGCGTCAATTGGTGGTATGAACTCTTTATTACCGGGCAAAGGCAGTGAATGGGAATATTTTTTCTGTACCGCGGTCCAATCGGTCAACCAGTTTTGCTGTTAAAACACCAAGAACACGGTCCAAACCGCCATGAATACTGCTACGTCGAACAGACACTTTCGGAAAACACCGTCCATACATGGTCCACCCTACGTTGGCACACTATGCTGGACTCAGTATTAGACTTTCCAAACATCCGTGTCTGTTCGGATATTATGTCAGACACAGATTCCATGCTATGTTCATCGGTACAGATTACTAGACTAGTTGGACACTTGAGCCAAAACACTGCCCTCTTCTTCTAAAAACTATTTTATAAATGTGAAGGATAGATATATTCTGTAGTTTTTGAAGGATATACCCATGCTAAAAATTGCAAGTGCTTCTGTAGACACCATGTATATGGGAATTTGATACATTGATGAATGTGATTTGGCTGTCTTGTGCTTGATACCATCATCAACCATCTCTCTTCAGCACTTACTGTGATAGTTTTGTGCTCTCTCATATAGAAATATTTGCAACGGGATGGTAACTTTTCTTGTTTCTGAAACCTTTTTGCATGCACTAATATCCACACTCTCCCTGTACAGAAATTCCAAAGCAAATTCTATTCCGAAAGCAACATTTATATGATGGAAGATGAGGTACATCTCTCTCTATCTCTCTCTCAGGTTTCAAAATTGGTAGGAACCAGGAGATGTGTATGTTTCCACATGAAGTAGGTTCAGCTGGCCATTTTGGAAAGCTGGCTAAGATCATATACGCGTTGTCAGCATGATTATACCAATAAAATGCATAAGGTGGTTGCAGTGAACTTATGTGGGAAAACTCTTCATTGAACTCATTGCATGCATGATTTGCAGTTGCAAATCCTGCAGCAAGAGGTCAGGAAGATAAACGATATTGCTTACACCATAGAGTCACTGGCAATTGATGCCGAGAAAAGGGCAGAGTTCCTGGGTTCAGAAGTCAAAAAGGTATGTCCTGACTAATGTTCTTGTGTATAACACCTTAGTTTATATTTTGCCACTCATGCTTCGTGATGCATATATTTTGATTAGGGAAAATCAGTACATCACCTACAAGAGCTACTTGGATAACTACAGAACTTATTTTCAGAACTCTGTTACGTTTTTTCTCATATTGTTAAATAGGAGATTGACAACTGTAGATGACATTACAAGGAAGTATATATGCAAATAATTCAAATTGGGACTAACAAATCCCTATTAACTCCTTCCCACCTGCATCACACCAGTCTGTTGCCTCCACCTTTACATTTCATAATCACTGCTGCCACTTTGTATTTATTTATTTATTCTTTGGATACACTTTTGGTTCTTACAATGTCGCCAACAGTTTAAAATCGTCACTGCCACATCTCATATTCATCTGGATCTAGTTGTGCTTGACGGGCAGTGAGAGGAAACGTGTAAATGATAGAGCATCTCCACCTGCGCTCCCAATAGAGTGTCCGGTAAGTGTGCCAGACAAGTTCTATTGGGGGCGTTGGCACGTGTTGCCGTCTAATGGGAGCGGTTTCCCCCACCGGTCGCTCCCAGTAGAATTTTTCCAAATGGTTTTTCAATTCCAAATGGTTTTTCAAATATGGATACAAACGAACCGGCGATTTTCATTGAAATTTGAAGGACATTTAGCAAACTTAAACAAAATTTAACAAACTTAAACAAAATTTAAACTAAACCCTAGATCTAGCGGCGCTTCCGGCTCCAGCGTGGGGAACATGGATGCCACACCCCCGTCGTCAAAAGTGTCATCGACTATTGGCGGCGGCCTTCAAGAACCTGCATGCCTTGACGACGGAGGCTTCTGGTTTCACCGATGTCGGTTGTGGCCTTGAGGAATGTTTGCGGGTCGCGGCCTTTGCCGAGTGTGGTGGGATTTGATCTAGCGGCAGCGGAGGGAGGCCTCAATGGCGACCTTCAAACCCTCCCACTCCGGCTCTAGCCAGGTCGAACACTGTCCTCATCATGCGCCCCCTCCTCCGGTGTCGGTGCCGGTAATAAGAGACGCCACAACTCCTCGTCGTTAGAGCATGCCCGCTCGTCGTCCGACGCAAACCACTCCCTAGGTGACGACCACATGTGGCGAGGAAGAAGTTGTCACAGCGTGCCTCGTACTCCTTGCACTCCATCGTCAGAGCATAGGACGATAAAGGGTATGCGGCCGTAGGTGGACGATAGAGGGTATGAGGCATGCTCCTTGCACTGCATCTCGTGGCGCCACGCTTTGCCCATCTGCCGCTCCTCGTTCTAGAGGAGAGGTTGCTCCAGACGTTCGTGCCGTTGCTCGGCGGTCATGGCGTGTTCGCGGCGAGCCTGACGGTCCATGGACAATCCATGGTGGCAGGCAAGTTCATCTTCGGTCATCGCTCGTCGCAGCTTGCGGTGGTCACACATGGTAGGGCTTGGTGGGAGAGGAAAGGTTTGTGTGGAGAGGAAAGGCACGTCGTTTTAAAGCTGGCGGGGAGTGGAGGAGGCTGGCACCACATTAACGCCGAGCACCGGCTCGTCTGCCATGCATTGACGCCGCCGACGCGTGTGAGCCACCGCCTCGCGAGCGCTGCGCTCGACGCGTCGCGTCCTCTGCGCTCGCCTAGGTAGCCACTGCGTCATTTAAACGGGCATACCGGCCACAATAAATCAACCAACGTCTTTCACTCGCCGACGCGTCGAGCTTTCAAGATTACGATGTGACATGCGTTGTCGCGGTTGCTGGCGCTCCCGGTTGCCTCCCTAGGAACAGGGAGCGAAGCGAGGTTGTCGATCACTGTATTGGGCCCGTCCGGTAACTTTTGTGCTATTGGGAGCGCCGGTGGGGCAATTTTGTGGCGGCGCGCCCAATATCCCTATTGGGAGCGCCGGTGGAGATGCTCTTATGACTTGAAGGGAAAAATAGATTGTGTGGCTGGGTAAAGCACTAAAGCGAATTTAGTAAAGTGATATAACTCCCTCCATGGTTTGCAAAGCGTGAAGCGTCCTCAAAGCGATGGGGGGCGCTTTGGCGCTTAAGCGACGCCTAAGCGGGCGCTTTGGCGCTTAAAGCGCCCAAAGCGGTCATTTTTCCAAAGCGGAGGGGGGCGCTTTGACGCCTAAGCGTCGCCTTGGCGTCCCAAAGCGGACGCTTTTAAAACCATGACTCCCTCCATTCCACAATGCTCTACATCCATGGTAAAAAAAAATGCTCTACATCCTAGAATTTTTTAGAAAACTTAGCAAGCCCTTATAATAGTACCACTCAAGTATGAAAACATGCAATCCACCCCAGATTAGCATTGATGAAACTCAATAGATAAAAGTGAGAGGTTGCTTAGTTTTTTGTTGTCGTTGATTACCGAGAGGCGAGAAGACAATTAATGTCCATAACCCAGAATGTAGAATAATGTGGAACAAAATACTAGTCTAGAATATATATTATTGTGGGACGGAGGGAGTACATTTATCCACATGATCGATCACCTCTGTTTTTATGTATGTTACTAGACCTGTTGATAAATAACCAAATGACATTGTTTATTTTTGCTATTATTCAAATCAGATTGACAATATAATTGCAGAGCAATGGATCCAGATTCGGCAATTTGAACAAGCATTTGTGTTAACTAAGGTATTCATGATTTGTTTTCTTGTGTTGGACTTATTTTGCAAAAGTGTTCATTCGTTGAGTGAAATTAATACAGACGATGACTTCAGAAGTTTATGCAAGGAGGTTATCTGAGAGTGCCTACAAGTTGCCTGCAAAAGACATAGTTCTCAAGGTATTCACGCAGTTTGTATAAAATAGAAATGCATGATTGCATCAATTTGTACATAGTAGCTGCTATATCTTGGAGCTCAACTCCAATCTACGTGATTCACGACAAAACTACAATCTACATGTACTGTAGTTGAATTTCATGTTACCTTTGCTGAATTTTGTGCTTTTGTTGCGGCATTAAAATCTTGTTAAGTACCCTCTCCATCAAAAAATATAAGACATATTTGGTTTGTTAAAGTCAAACCATCTTAAGTTTGTCCAAATTTATAGATATAGATATAAATATCAATGATACGAAACCAATTCCAATAGATGCATCATGTATTTGGGCCGGGCGGGTTCCACGTCGCTCGCGAACACTCCTGTTGATACTCCGTCGACGGCACACGGAGGCGTTCATGGGCTACTCCCGCATCACGAGGACGCCTGGGGCAGCAGCCCTAGGCATGGTGGCGGCGGCCTTCTTCTTCGCCGAAGTCGGTCGGCCATGGCTGGTTGTGGTTTGGATACCACATCTAGCCCCGGCGACGAGTTGGGGTGACGTGGTTGCTGGTGAAAACCGAGCTCTTGGCGGGCGGGCGATGACGGCGTCTCCACGTCGTTTCCTTGCTGGAGGCGTCGCCTTTGCACCACCGTCTAACCACTCGTCCTGCTCCGAGGGAAACCCTAATGATGGCGGAGCTGCGGTGTCGCTTCCCTCTTGAGGGCATCGTTAATTGAGCAGTGATGGATGAAAGAGGCAAGAGGTGAGGCGGTGTTCTAGCTACTACGTCGATGTCAGCAGGGTTTGGCTGCGTGGCGGAGCGGGTCTCGTCGATGGGCGTGTGATGATGGACTCGCGCAGGATGGTGGAGCTGTCTGGCTCCGTGGCGGTGCCGATGGCAGGCCTTGCAAGGTCATCACGTTGATCGCTTGGGATGGCGAAAGATTGTGGCAGCGGCTTCTGTTGTGCGCATACTCCGTGCGCTTAGGATCGATTGGACCGGTTTGTGCTTCTAGCGCATTGTCGGGCGGCCTGGTTGAAGCCTCCGGTTTTAGATGATGTGCGTTGGTGCGTGAGATCAGGGCATCGGTTCTGATTGTTCCACCCCCTTCATCAGAGAGTTTTAGGTGTAGCGAGTTGTTGCTAGTTTGGTGGTTCGCTTCGGATTGATCTTTGTATTTCTCTTGTAAGGTGTTATTGGATAATTGCGAAAGGCTGTGTGCATCACTTGTTGCAGAGGCCGGGGTCCGCACCTCTTTTCTAAAAGAAATAGATGCATCATGTAATATACTTTCGTGGCACATATATATTGTGTTACATATATTTATTTTCTTTAAACTTGGTCCATTTTAAGGAAGTTAGACCTTCTAAAAACCAAATATGTCTTACATTTTTTGATGAAGGGAGTATCTAAGTAGCTCATTGAAAAGTAAATTATGAATTTTTGTCCTGAATCTTGTTGAGGTATTTCGAAAGGCGATGAGCACCACGAGTAGACACACCCCCAAACAAAGCCCTAGCGACCATAAGGGACACTAAGCCATGCGGCTAACAAAGCAAACAAGGGGCATGGCCAAGCACCACAATCGAGGACCCCTTTATCGTATTTGTTAAGGAGTATCCATAACAGTACTAAGATGACTACACATGCTTGCCGAGTAGGCACGATCTAGTGATACGCTAGTCTTCGCGGATATCACCATGTCAAGTGCTACACCAAGTTCTCCCTCCTACATGAAGGCACTGGAAGCTGTGTTGGACCCTCTAACACCTACTCCAACACATTCTCCCACCCCAGTGAAGACACCACAACCTCCATTTGATCCTGCAACACCTATTGCTCCCATGAAAAATGGCTCGAGCTGCAAAACTATATAAATTCCTTTTCTCCCAAGTGGAGTGTGATCAGATCATAAAGAGCATTTGGAAGTCCAAGTGCATGCACAAGCTGAAGGTGTTCTTGTGGCTTATGTTCGATGACAGACTTAATACTAAGGATCTCATGATTCGAAAACATTGGCACATTGAGGGAGGCCCGAATTGCATCCTCTGTAGTCTGGGGGTTCTAGAGAGCCGAGATCATTTATTTTTTGACTGCCCTTTCGCCTTACGCTGCTGGAGTGCTGTGGGGCTGCATTGGGATACCACCGACACCATTCTGAACAGAATAAAAGCAGCTAAAGAAGCATTCACGGGGCCGTGCTTTCTGGAGATTTTTGCTTGTGCCACATGGAATATTTGGAAGCTGAGGAATGAATTTATCTTCCAACAGATGCATCCATCCTTTGGGAGGTGGCGGGTTAAATTTCAGGCAGATCTTCATCTTCACCATCATCGTGTACAAAGTGCTAATGTCCAACCACTCTTGTTGTGGCTTAGAAACTTTTTTTGATCACCAGGAAAGTAGTCTTAGAATCTGTTGACATGTATTCTCCCCTTACATTCCACCCACCTTGATGTAACCACTATGTATTTCTCCATTGTTTCGCCCCCATCATTAATATAAAAATTAACCGTAGGGGATTTCCCTACGGTCCTGGTGTTCAAAAAAAAAAAAATGGCTCGAGCTAGAGCTCTACGAGAGGTCAATCTTGTCTTTGAGGCTTGTCCACTTCACATAGCAAAGGACAATACGCTACCAAATGGATGGTCACTTTCTTTGGTCAGGTGTGAAGGAGCGCAACGTGGAGAGTAAGGAAAAACAAGTCCTATATCCGGTAGTTCTAGACATAGTCACATGGGAACTATCGTACTCACATGCTATTAAGTTGTGAAGGAACTATCGTACCACTTTCTTTGCTCAGGTGTGAAGGAGCACACACATGGAGAGTAAGGAAAAGCAAGTCCCATATCCAGTACTTCTCGAAAAAATCACATGGGAACTATCGTTCTCACATGCTCAGCTGCCTTCCCTCCTTCAGTGATCTTTAATCTGCTTGCATACCATTCCGTGCTAACAAAGAGAGTTTTGAGTGTTTGGCTATGCGTCCACAGACTGGCCAAAGTAACGAATGACATAGCAAAACGAGTTGCTCCAGGCCTCACAATATCTTGGTTACCTTTCAAGATTCTCATTAAATCAAGAATCTTCATGGGAATAAATATATCTGGTGTTTTCTCTGCTTTAGCAATGCAACTGCTAAACTCTTTGATCTTTCCGATTTCTCATATGATCCAAACAGTGGGACTTAGAGGGGGGAACAACCATTTTTGGATAAATTGCGAAAGCGAGGACTCAAACTCCAGACGTATGGCTCTGGTACCATTATCACATATCAAGTTTCATGCACTAACCAACAAAACCAAAAGTGCGAACTGATGAAAAGAGCTAGGCAATTCACATATACACTTTAACACCCGAAACTTTCCAAGAGGTCACCCATCCCAATATAGGAGATGAGCTTCGGGACAAAAGATGCATCTTGTTTGTATGGATAGTAGTGTTAATGTTTTTTTAATGAATGCGGTAGGGGAATCCCCTGCAGCGTTTTTTTTTGAAAATAAGAACCTAAATCCGCGTCCGTGAGGACTTGAACCTGGATGAGTTGTACATCCACTTACCTAACCAAAGGTTAGTGAACCAAGTGAGCTAGACTCACTTCTTAACGATTTTACTTGTTGAGTTAGGATGTCACAGTTTTTGCAGGCGATAAGGTAGGAGATGGATTAGAAATCATATACTACAAAATACAGTATGTCAAATATACTCTAATAGAGATCACTTGTGTACTAAGCATGTGGGGATTTAATTCTTACTTTATATTGAATCAAGCTTGGTTCTGTGGAAGATAAACTTAGCGTTCAGTTTTCTAGCTTTACGAAACTTTCTGATTATTGAAAAATGACGCCTTCAAAGAGGTTAATTGATGCACTGTAGTATTTGGTTAAATTATTTTGAATTGCGTCAGATAGTTCATGATATGCTGTAAACAGAATCATATGTTGTTATCCACCTATAATCAGAATCATCTGTAGTTATGTACTGATATAGACACCCTATTCTGCACCCAGGTGCAGAATAAGTTATTTTGCACCCGAGGTTATTTTACAATGTTTTATGGAAAAATATGTTTATCATCCAAATAATCACATTCATGTTGTCCCAAAATAAAAAAATCTACATAAGAAATGCAATATATGAGTCATAACGATACATCATATTTTTGAAGGTCACATAAAAATAGTTTTACGTCATGTTAATATTTTCTTATGTTCCTATTAAATTACTATGGCAAAATTTACGTGACGTAAAAATTCTTTACGGTTCAAAAGATACGGGGTGGGTGTAGAATAACTATTCTACTCCCTGGGAGTCAAATAGGGTGACCCTGTACTGGTATATATATATATCATATCTGGACATGACATTTTTTATTTTTCTAATTTTTATGCTGTTTCTTGATGTTTCCATGTGCAGTACATCAGGAATGTTGATCTACATGATATGTTCCTTGCCGTGGCATCACACTCAAGGACCTGTGTTTCTTATGCTTATAAACACTGCAGAAATTTTGTCCAAGCAATGAACGGATGCCGCCATAAGGTGCTTAGTCGACTAGTTTGGCATCTTTGTCAACTATATATGTGCGAGCTACATTTTATTACCCATGTGCTTTGCTAATATTAATAAGCATGAAGTGTGAAATGCATGTGTTCAGTTGTGTGCATCAAAGAAGACATCATACTGTTAAGATAGAACTTGTTAAAATTGTTGGATAACCTTAAACATCCTACAATGCACTTGGGAAGTTTGTTTTCCTTAACTTATACAGTTACAAACCTTTAACTATTGGTGTTCTAGTAGTAGTGCAGGGCTAGCACTAACTAGTGTTCTATTGCAAAATAGTTTTGTGCCACACGCTCTTTTTGTGGAGGAAGTGTGCCATGCTTTCTGAAATATCTTTGTTTTATTTCTAGGCTTCTCGGTTCCACAAGCGATACGGCGCCGGTGCTCTGTTGATGTTGATAGGCCTAATGTCTTCTTCTTGGGTGGATCCATGTCGAGATCATGCATTTCTCTTCCTTATAAACAATTCCAGATTTCCATTTTGTCAGCGCAAAAGTTTCACCATAAGGTGCCAATTTCTTCTCTTTATTTGAACAATTACCTTATGATTTTGCCTTTCTTTACCTGAGTTATATACGTTGGCCTTGGCATGTTTCTGAAATGTTCTAAATCTAAGTCTCAATTCTTATCCTGGATGTATTTTGATATTCCCTCCGATCCATATTAATTGTCGGTAGATCGGATGTATCTAGCACTAAAATATGTCTAGATACATCCGATTCAGCGAAAATTCAAACTTAGTGATGGATCTTAAGGGTTGTTTTAGTTGCTCCGACATCCTTGTCTTTTCGCTCTCATTTGATTGCCGGAACCACACAAAGTTTGCAGGACACCAAGGCTCTTCTGACTATCCCATACTTGGCCTAACTCCTTGCCCTTAGGGCACCACCAATGGTGGCCCGCATATGGACACCGCCAATATGCGCCCTCCGAACCGTACGCATATATTCGGTCCGTCCAGATTTGGCTCTAATCATAAAAATATCAAACTAAGCCCCCAAAACATCAAACATGATAGGTGGAAGCTGGAAAACGGGGCGAAAGGACATGTGTTAGTGACAAAATCGAGTAAGTGCCAAAGTTCAAATGAGCAAACCGGGGGCTCAAGATTATGTCGGAATGGCCAACACCAGAATCGGTCCGATTCAGTTCGTTTGGGGCGGTTCGCGGACAGATTCTGGTCTCTGTCCGTTTGGGGTGGGGGTGCCCCCAACGACTTGCGCAAAAAACACAGACAACAAAATAAACATAATATTATACATTAAGTAGGTTCAAAGGCCCCACCGACCAGTGACAAAAAAATCCTATCTACGGCTCCATCCATCGGGGGAAGGGCGGCGTCGGCGTCGTCGTAGGGGAAAATGGGCGGCGCGGGCTCCGGCCTGTTGGTATCACGCCGTCGTCCTACTTCCGAGAGGATGATGTAGGGAGGAGCGGCGTATAGCCACACCGGTGGCGTCGCGGGCGGAGGCGTAGCCGGCGCCTCGGGGTCATGTGGCCACGCCGGTGGTGGCACGTAACCCTGGCCCGCACCGTGCTCTGGCCACGGTGACCATGGCACCTGCCACCTCGCACGCTCGGCCTCCTCCATGCGGGCACGGTGCGCCGCATCCTCGGTGGATGCACGGAGGGCCGGCGCAAGGTCGGGCCACTACGCGAGCTCCTCCAGATTGGAGGCATCGAGGCCCATCTTGAGCGCGACGTCCTCGTCGACGGGAGGCTCCGGGAGCCTCCATGCACGGCATCCACCTCCATCTTCACATGGGACTCCGGCTCGTTGACGCTGCCCTCGTCATCGTCCCCAGTCGAGCTCCGAGTCCTCGTCTGACTCGAGGCCGACGAGGGATGGATCTTCATCTTCCGCCGACCCTGGTAGCCGTCCGACGCAATAGCCGCGAAGGCCTGACACCGACGCTCGTCTCGTCGTGCTCCCGCTCGAACCACCGGTCCCAGAGCCTAGAGTTCACGGCGAACGCCGGGTCGTAGACGAGGTCGGCAAGTAGGAGTGACCGGCGGCGCTGGATATCCTCCGTGCGCGCCCGGCCAGAGCGAGGAATGGGCGGCACGGGGACGCGCGGACGGTTGAGGTGCCACCCCTCAGGGAGGTGGGCGTTGCTCCCTGGCAGCGGCACGGCCTCCTCCCAATAGATCTGGGCGACGTCCCGCGACACGTGAGCGCGGCGGGCCAGGCGGCGCGATGCGAGCGGCGCTGGCGGCAGCCGCATCGGGAGCGGCGGGAGCGCGGGCGGTGGGACCGCGAGCTGCGGAAGCGGCAGGAGCTTGGGGACGCGGACCACGAGATCTCGAAGCCCCGTGGTTGTTCCGGCCAGGCTTCCACCAGCAGGGCTTCTTCATCAGGGACGGTAGCGAGGTCGAGCTAGGGTTTGGGGTGTGGGGGGGGGGGGGGGGGGGTGGAGTGGATAGCGACGCCGGCCACAGTCACATTTAAGAAGGACCCAGCGAGGTAGCTGAAGCGGCCACTCTCGCTGGCAGGTGGGCCAGGGGCGGACAAGGGAGGATACGCGAACGCGCCTCTCCCAAACTGGCCCAAATTTGGGCCGAGTTTGGTCCAATTTATCTGTCCGCTCGGACAGTTGTCTGTATGCGAGCCGTCGTTGGAGCCCTCGTCTGTCCGTCCGGATAAATTCGGACTTGTGCGGGCCGTCGTTGGAGGTGTCCTTATATGTATTTTCTAGCAACGCACTGGCTCCGCCCTAGTACTAATCAAAGGCAGGAGTATGACTGTTAACAGCACAATGAGGCCCGAGCCCGGGTAAGAGTCTCCGTCGTGGCATCTGGGGACCCGAGCGTCCCTTACAACCAAACAAAATAAGTAATCCCACGGTACGTTTGAGAGGCCAAAATATTTCTATTCCTCGATAGAATGTTCAGTTCTGCTCACAAGATCTTACAGTTTGTAGTACATCCGGTTTCCAAATTTAAGTCAGTCCTAGAATGCATTCCTTCAAACAATATGGTGGCCTCATCACTCTGTAGAAATTGTACGTACGTAAATTAATTTTTTCATATACTATTGACGTTTAAAGGAAAACATCTGGAATACATCTGTATTCAATTCGTCGGTTGTAGCTCTAGAACTTTAGGTTAGAGCAACTCCCTCTGTTCCATATTAGTTGTCGCGGGGAACAGAGGGTTCCATATTAGTTGCCGCGGGGAACAGAGGGAGTAGATATTTGTGTGATGGGCTTGACTATTTACACACATAATAATGTGCCATATGGAACAGAGGGTTCCATATTAGTTGCCGCGGGGAACAGAGGGAGTAGATATTTGTGTGATGGGCTTGACTATTTACACAACATAATACTGTGCCATATGATCTGGAAACTCAATCGTCACATTTGTATCTGTAGGTCCAAGTGCATATCGAAGGTGCAATGAGATCCAACAGATATAGTAGACATTTAGCAAGTGAGCTGATCACATCCTGGCTGGTGAGTATTTTGCACCACTCTGGTTGTTGTTGCTGTCGTCGTATGTGGAACCATAATAAGAATCTTCAATCCAACTGCAGGCTTATCTCGTCGGTATATCTCCAATCTGGATTGCATGGTTCCTTTTTTCATTGCGATTTGGCTAAATCATGTGAACAGCTTGCTGGAGTTGTGCAGTTTTGTCTCATATACGTTTGCCTTCGATAAGTAATACAAGAGTTAAAAAAATCACCGAAACATGAAATATAGGCTGCACTTAAGTTTACCATGTTATTACAATCAAACCACTATATCTGATTTTCGTTGGTCGTCAAGATTCGCAGACCGATAGCTGTCAGCGTGCTGCTTGTGCGCCGAGAGACTTGAATCCATTCCAAGAGGCTTTTGATACCGTTTCAAGTTTAATGCACTCGCCAATCTATACCTCTTATATAAAATAAAATAAACCCACTAAGTGTATTAATCCTTTTTCTATCTCAACATACAAGGTATCCACATCACCCACTATTTTGGTTAATCAATTGTCCATGTCATCTCCACTAACAATAATTAATAATAAAAAATCATACAACCTACCAATCTCATGTTTTTAGTCATATAATTGTCCATGTCACTAATATTTATTTCTCAACTTTTCAACAATTTCATATGAACTAAATTTAGTGTCTCGCTTATTGTGATCGACTGAATCTTAATAATTGGATATTTTATGTGTCTACCCATTTCCTTTACAAAACAGTTTTTTAAAACCGCTGCAACGTGTGGGGTTTAGGGTCTAAGTTTAGGGTTTTTGCAGTTAAAAGTTCAAACCGCTAGAAAGGGCTCGGTATACATATACTATAACACTCCGCTAATTAGCTAGCAAGTTTCTCCGAGTGGACGGAAATAGGCGATTGTCTCGAAGGAGGCCCTGGCGGCCAGATGGTGTGCTGATGAATGGGAGAGATCTAGTTTGGGATAGATATGACATGTGGGTCCTATTCGTCAGTGAGGTAACAGATTATCCCGGCAGGTTTGGGATATTCCCAGTGTGCAAACATGTTAAATAGACCGGGATTGAAAAGTTGAGAGAGTCAATTTCAAGAATTATGAGTTGAGGGTTCGATTTATCTTTTATCTTAATGTTTATTTTAGACTTTTCCTTTATACGGAGATTCCTGGCGATCGTGAGTGTCACCGTATTTCCTGCGCTATCCCTAGACTATAGGATCTACCGTTAACAGTAGTACAGTACAGGTTAACGTTAACGTTATACTGACATAATTGAGTGTTGACATAACGTCACTTTATCACGGACGAAGTGGAGATCACAATACCCAACAATAGCTTGCTGGGATGGCGAGTTGATGGAGCCCACAGGACTCTGCGACACAATTGGCAACAACTCGATGTTCAGCTTTGGCACTAGATCGAGAAACGGACCATTAAATCATATTAAAGCTGAGGAAAATACAGAAAATTGATGTGGATTTTCACATGTGTGGGCAGCCCGTCCAATCAGCATGAGAACATGCGATGAGGTCATGCGTGGAGGATTTTTTTTACTAACAACGATAACCATAATAGTCAGATCTATTACTATGCATATATAAAGTGACGGAGGGAATCGGTATTCATACCCTTGAATACCGAAAGCGATACCTCGCAAGGACGTTGATGAAGATGGCGGCGCCGACCTCAAGGTCGTCTAGTTGTACCCTCTTCAAGTGCCGCATGTGCAACACCTTGTAACTCTACACATGTATAGTGTAGAAGACGACCCTCGGGCTCCGGTCCAGCGAAGCAGCGAAAGTTGGAGACTTGGACCGAAGAACAGCAGCTCGGCTGTGCACGTATGATGGAGAAAATCTCAACCTATGCGCAACTCCAATCGCGGAGTCACGTTCGAAGGTGAGAAATCAAGGCATGGAGCACCTCCTTATATTGGTGGAGGAGGGATGCCACCCTTGGTGGCTTAGCCATGTGGGACTAAACCCACATGGCCAACCGCACCAAGGGGTGCGCCGACCCTAGGTTTGTGGCCCACCTAGGTCGGCCGGCCTCCTCCCATGTTGTGGGGGTGCGCCTCCCCCCATGGGCCTCTCCCTTCCGGGGATGTCCCATTTAAGGTGGGCTACCTATTAAATTAAAAATATATTTATTAATTAATTTAATGAATAATAAGTACATATTATCTAATTTATTCTTGCTCCAAAACACCTTTCGTTGCCCTCCGATTTTCATCGGATATGTCTCAGAACGATTCCAGTGCTCTTCTCTATTTTCTCTTTGGTCTCAGATCAAACCTAACCGTCGTCTGCCCTTAAGTGTGCCACCCTACAGTTCGGGATCACTCCATACATGATCGAGAGACATCTCTGATCGATGAACATCAGCGGGGTCTGGCAACCAATGATGATCCCTATGCATCCACGAATATCTTTGTCGCTTGAACCTTAACGTCAAGTCCCACTACCTTTGCCATGCAATACTTAGTTTGTCCGAGACTCGATCGCCGGTATCCAATACCTAGCTTGATCGTTTGTCCGAGACTCGATCGCCGATATCCAATACCTAGCTCGATCTCGTTACCAACAATACTATTCATTTACTCGCTCTGTGATATTACATCCTCGTGACCTAGTCACATGCTTGCATGCTCACTGATGCAATTTCACCGAGTGAGCACAGAGTATCTATCCTGCAATGTTGATTTGCAAATCCCGCTCTTGATCATTCGCCTCAACCTGTTCCTTCGGTTACCTGATAGAGACACCTTTATGGTCACCCTGTTATGGTGTGACGGTTGATGCAGTCAAAGCATCCTCGAGAAATAGTGATTAAATATGATCTCACGATCGAAGGTTTGGGTACTACATTTTCTTATACAGTTGGTGTGCGTCCATAACATCGTTCAACTAACGATATGACTACATTATCAATTGACATACATGTCCATGATCAGGAAACCTTGATCATCAGTTGATCTCAATGGACTAGTAAGAAGATACTAGGGACCTGGTTTGTTTACATAACACGTGTATTAATGTTCCACTCAATACAATTATAGAATGGTGTAAAACACATTATATCTTTCTTAATTGCTTCTAGGGCATATCTCCTTCATGGAGTTGTTGTACAACTGCCGGCCAAAGTGTGATGTCCCCTTAAGATATAGGAGGATGCACTTGATGAGCCAGAAGTGGGTGTCACAGGGAGCACACATAAACATGCATACTTGCTGAACCTCATAGCTTATGTCTGGCCGCGTCAGTGTGAGGTATTGGAGCGCGTCGACGACACAATGGGACAAGGATGGGTCAGAGAACAGAGATCCATCATCGGCCGAGAGCTTCTGTTTGGTGTTGATGGATGTTGATATGGGCTTGCAATTGGACATGTGGGCTCACTCCCGAATATGGAGAGTATATTGTTGTTGGCAAAGGAAGAGACCATATGTGTTACGATGCACATTAATGTTGAGAAAATGATGAATTTCACCAAAATCAGACATGGAGAACTTGTTTCTGAGAGAAGATATGATCGATTACAAGAGACTAGTGGTGTTTGCCGTGAGGATATAAAGAAGCAAACAAGCCATGGAGGTGCCTCGGTTGAGAATAAACAAGGAGGTGTCACACTTGGAGGCAAAAAAAACCAATGAAAAATATAAATATTGAAATCGATGGAACCATTGGCGTAGAACTTGCTTAAGCCCATAAAGAGGTTTGTTAAGACAACACACATGGTTTGGAGATTAGGGAGCAACAAAACCATAAGGTTGTTGGCAATAAACGAGTTCATCAAGATTGTTATGGAGAAAAGTATTTTTAATATCCAATTGATGAAAAGGCCAATTGAGAGAGGTTTGCCTAACTCAATTCCACAAGAATTGCATCCGGTTTCACCACCGGGCTGAATGTCTCGCCATAATCGACACCGGGCTGCTGGCTGAATCCACGGACCACCCATCTTGCCTTGTACCAAGCCAATGTGACATCGAGATGAAGTTTTTGTCGATAGATTCATTCGCCGCTCAGCACATTTGCACCTGCTGATTCGGAAATGTACTGCTATGCGGTGGCTTCCAATGGCTTGAGTCTACATGCATTGAAGCCACATACAGGTTTTGTATAATGGTGCTGAAAGTGTTTGGACCGCCTAATTGGGAGCACCAGAAGACACAACTCAAGTCATGTCACAAGTTGCATCGAGATGTTTGGAAGCCACATATAGGGAATGAAACGATTGTCCAGTCGCTTGGAAGGGTTGTATAATCAATTGTAAGGGCACCTCCAACGGGCTGGCGCATACGGACCAGCTCAGTCCGATTTTGTCCCAACGGACAAAAGAGGGGCTCCAACGGGCTGGCGCATCCGGACTGTGTCCGCCCAGACACCAGATTTTGACCCAAACGCGGCCCAACTTTGGGGCGGCTTTGGGGCGGGACGGACAGCGACTCGGTCCTCCTCTTTGTCCTCCCTGTCCGCGTCGGGCCCAAGGGCCAGTCACACAGTCCCTCCCCTCCCACCTCCCCATCTCCTTTGGCCCCGCGGCCGCCGCCGCCGCCCTGGACCTGCCCTTCGGCGACCGAGCTATCCTCGGTCGCGACGTCGTCTAGCCTTCCCCGTGGCCTGATCTCGTCGCCGGCCGCCTTCTCCATCTTCTTCCGCCCCGGCCGCCCTCGAGCCGTGCGAAGCCGCGGCCGTCCTCGCCCTCGTCTCCAACACCGGCCGCATTCGCCATCTTCTTCCGCCCCGGCCGCCCTCGAGCCGTGCTGAAGCCGTGGCCGTCCTCGCCCTTGTCTCCAACACCGGCCGCCCTCGTCCTCTGCCCCGGACTCAACCGCGAACTCCACCGCCCCGAAGGTGTTCGACCAAAGGTATGAACACCGGCCGCCCTCGTTCTTTGCATTTGTAGGAATGCAAATGATGTAGCCTTTTCTTACAATTTTATTTATGTAGATGGATAGTGATGATGAGTTCTTCTACCACACCTTCATCGATACATCGGATGAATCTTCCGACGATGACAGCGATATCATGGTGGCCGCGGCCACTCTCATCCACATTTCAACCAGGATGCAGTGCCCCGGCATGTTGGGTCAGTCGTTGGGAGAGCACCCGCGTTGGACCGTGAACGAGAGAATGGTCACCTCCAGCTTTGGAAGGACTACTTCAACCCGGTGAAGACAACATATCCGGCTTCGGTCTTTCGTCGCCGTTTTCGTATGGGCCGGCCCTTGTTCTTGCGTCTGCTGGAAGGGGTGAGGGCATATGATGACTACTTTGAGGCCAAGCCAGATGCCACTGGTCAATATGGCTTCTCTTCATATCAGAAGTGCACTGCAGCTGTCCGGATGCTTGCATATGGAGTGGCTGGCGATCTTGTTGATGAGTATCTGCGCATGAGCGAGAGCACCTGCCTGGAATCGATGTATAAATTCTGTCAAGCTGTGTTCAGGTGTTTGGCGAGGAGTACTTGAGGGAACCCAACTTTGAAGACACTGCCCGTCTTCTGAAGATGAATGAGAGCAGGCTTTCCTGGGATGCTTGGATGCATAGATTGTATGCATTGGGTGTGGAAGAATTGTCCCTTTGCTTGGCAAGGACAATACCAGGGTCATGTCGGCGAGTGCACGGTCATACTCGAGGCAGTGGCATCCCAGGATCTGTGGATTTGGCACTCATTCTTGGTATGGCCGGCTCCAACAATGATATCAATGTGCTACATCGGTCCACGGTATTCGACAGGGTTGTCGAGGGAGAGGATCCAATTGTCCACTATGAGGTGAATGGGCATGAATACAACAAGCCCTATTACCTAGCTGATAGCATCTACCCTTCGTGGCCAGTTTTTGTGAAGACCATCCGGAAGCCTAACTCCGAGAAGACCAAGAAGTTTGCTCAACACCAAGAAGCCTGCCGGAAGGATGTGGAGCGAGCATTTGGTGTGCTCCAATCTCGTTTTGCCATTGTGCGGCATCCTGCTAGAACATGGAGCAAGGAGCTGATGTGGGAGGTCATGACAGCTTGTGTAATCATGCACAACATGATAGTGGAGGATGAGCGGGATGATGCGAGGCTATTCGGTCAAGGATGGGAATTTCAGGGTGAGTTGATTCAGCCGATCCAGGGTAGCGTCGTTCCAGCAGTACATTCATGTGCTTGATGAGATGCAGGACAAGGAAACACACATCCAGCTCCAGAAAGATATGGTGGAGCATGTGTGGGCTCACTTCGGAAACCATCCAGCTCCAGATCCAGCTCCAGAATAATTTCATTGAATGAACTATTTATTTCGGTCCATGAACTTTTTATTGTAATAAATTTGATACTATTTGCTATCGAACTATGTTTGTGTGCTATTGATTAATTTGTGAATTCTTAAAAAATGGGCTCACTCGGGGGGGGGGGGGGGGGCAATTTGCGCCAGGCCGTTGGGGTCACCTCCACACTAAACGGACAAATGCCCAAAATGTGTCCACTGTCCGCCCCAAAGGGACAAAACCGGACAAATTTCGGTATCCGTTTGCTCCACCCCGTTGGAGGTGAGGCACGAGCCGGACACTTTGTGTCCGTTTTTTGGCCGTTTGGGTCGGCAAACGATAGCGTCCGCCCATGTCCGGTCTTTTTGTGGCCACTCATCTCAACGCAGTTGACCCATTTGGGAAACCTATCCGGGCTGTAGATTGGAGAAAAAACAGAACAACTAGTAAACCAGCCGGAGCGAGAGGAACGAATCAATTAAAATCACCTAGGGTGCGTTTGGTGGCCTGCAGCAACCCCAAACAGGCCCGTGGGCTGCAGAGCCACCTGTTTGTTTGTTTGCCTGCAGCCCGTTTTTTGGCTGGCACGCTGTTTAAAGCACTCCCGGGGCCAGGCCCGATAGGTACTGCCGAATCGGCAGTTTCCATGGAGCCAGGCCGCGGGGCTGCAAAAAGTGGAGACGAGCGTGCGCGCGGGGAACGGCGGGAAACGGCGAAATCCTTCCCCTGTTTCGCGCCATACCTAGCTTCTTTCCCCCTCTCTTGCCCGGTCACCTCCGCACTTTCCCCAAACCACACCGGCGGCTCCTTCCAGGCGACCAGATCGGCGACCGGACCGGCGACCACACCGGCGGCTCCTTCAGCTGCACTTACGGCGGCTGGCCCGCGTTGTGGCACCGGAGCGGCTGCAGCCAAGGATCCGCGCCGTCGTCTCCACGGGCGGCAAGCCCTGCACTTCTTCATCGCCGACAGCGCCGACCTCTTCATCATCACCAATGGCGGGAGCCAAGGTAAAACTCTTCCCTACTAGTGTTAGAACAGAACGGTACAGTAGATCCACAACGGACTCATGTCAGATCCATTCGATTAGGAGGACGCAATGGCGTTGACCAAGCAGACGACATCACTGGTTGCCGTCATTTAAGCCTGGATGATGATGATTCACAAGATCCTAGTTAAGCGGTATGCTTTTGCTAGAGTCTCATATGGTCCTATTAGCTCGAGATCGGGAGAGGATGGCAAATCTGAACTTCATCTACAACACTTGTGAGATAGAGTCTATTCAAATGCTTAGTATGGGTAGAGGACCCTTCTATGAACTTGTCAAGAGGTTTAGGGAGGGGGGTCTGCTCAAGGATAGCATCCACACGTCTATCGAAGAGCAAGTTTGCATCTTTCTTCATGTCGTAGGCCATAATTAGAGGTTCAGAGTCATCCATAGCACCTTCAAAAGATCAATTGAGACAATCTCCCGGTACTTCAAGCAAGTATGTACGCTGTCGGTGAGCTAAGGCATGAAATGATCAAGCCACCCACAGGCCAAACGCCGGCGAAGATTAGAGATAGCTTCAGACGGTACCCGTACTTCAAGGTAACCATAGCTCTGTTTGTGCAATCAGTGTTGCCATTTGCAGGACTGTATTCACTCACAGTTCTTGCCATTTGCAGGACTGTATTGGCGCCATTGATGGTACCCACATCACAGCTAGAGTGCCGAAAGAACAATCCAAAGCTTTCAGAGGAAGGAAGCACTACACCAGCCAGAATGTGCTTGCAGCTGTGGATTTTGATCTGAAGTTCACCTATGTGCTGGCAGGCTGGGAAGGATCAGCACATGATGCAACCATTCTTGCTGACAGCATATCAAGAGCTGACGGGATCACCATACCTGATGGTAATTTTTACCTTGGTGATGCTGGTTATGCTTGTCGCCCTGGAGTTCTACCCCCCTTTCGAAGCACCAGGTACCATCTGAACGAGTTCAGTTCAAGATTCGCTCCTGCGACAGCCAAGGAATTGTTCAACCTGAGACACTCCAGTCTTAGAGTGACTGTGGAGAGAGCTTTTGCTGCACTGAAGAATCGATTCAAGATCCTGCACCAGAAGCCATTTCACACCTTCGAGACCCAGGTGAAGCTTGTCTTGCATGCTGCATCCTACACAACTGGATCCTGGGGTGGGGTTTTGATGAGCATGTCCCAGATGAGGAGGATGTGACACCGAATGACATTGATCAAGGCCACGGTGTCACCGCTGATGACAATGAAGCTTGGAAGAGCAAGCGGATGGAGTGGGCTGAAGCAATGTGGGCAGACAGAGGCAACAACAGGTTCTGAAGATGAAGCACCACCGTGAAGAAGAAGAGGACCATGAAGAAGATGCTGATGAACTATCGCACCCCTCCCCACAAACTATCTACCGGTCTGTAATATCAGTACTGCTAATTGATTCGTACTAGTTAGGGTTGTGGTATGAATGAACTGGAACTGCCATTCGTAATAGTTAGGGCTGAATTATGGATGAACTGAAACTGTCATTCGAGCTAGCTAGGGCTGAATTATGTGATGAACTACATTTGCGTCCTACCGTTGTTTTGCTTGTAACCAAACAAATGGCCCTGCAGCCAGCAAGCCGTTTGGCCGTAGCTGCAGGCTACCAAACGAGGAGCACCAAACTTGCTCACTGCTGCGATGCGGGCTACCAAACAAGATGGACAACACGTATTTAGGGGTGGCTACACTCAGCACTGCCCCCTGGAGCCTGCCCCAAGGCAACGAGATTTGGCTGCAGGCTACCAAACGCGCCCCTAGTACTGTCCACTCCAGACATGTCGTTCATGGGCTCGGACTAGTACATATGGTTGTGAAGAAGAAATTAAAATCAGCTATAGCAAGAGAAAAGGCAAAGAGGACTGAATCAATCATCAGCACCCGAGCGAGAGGGACGAGCGAACCAGCGGTACCGGAGCGAGAGGGGCTAGCAGCGGCGGCGCAATACAGATGTGGATGCCTGAGTGCACCGCGGATCCGCGCCAATGCGGACGACCTAGGGGCAGAGGAACGACAGTGCCAGGGTCTCCGTCACGTCGCCGTGTCCGGCTCGACCCAAAGTCATCCCAAATTTGGTATAGAATGGGTCAGAACGGACACAAAATGGACAACTTTTTGAATTAGGTCTGCGCGTTGTGTGCTGTGTTTTACCAAATCGGACACTTTCCAAATGGGTCTGTGCGTTGGAGACGGCCTAGTTCCCCAACTCTCTCTAGTAAACGGATCTGAAACGGATCTGAGCACCAAAAATATCTTGCCTCTAACGAGTAGTAAATGGACGGCAAAATGGCCTACCGTCTACCGAACTAGAGAAACCCACGAATTACATGATAGTAGTACATGTTAAGACAAGGAAAGTGTTACACTTAACATGCTCATAGTATATAGTAACATGGGAAAGTGATCTTTCCAATAAATCACGACTCATATGATGGTCAAGGTTTACCATCCACCTCTGCTCCAATAAATATCTCATTTGTTTGCCTTCCAGTATATAAATTCCACCAATAATATAGACATGCTGATTTCTCTTCAGAATCAAGAACTTCAGAAACTGTGAGGTTTTAAACAATGGTTGAAAACTGGATGCGTAGCTTCTAAACAAGAGAAACCTTCCAACTCACTTCGGCACGTGAGGTCTTTCATGATGTTCTCCACTGCAATTCCAACTGGATGCGTCCATTCTTCGAGTCAATTAGATGGTACTTCTCATTGATCCTCTTGTTGCTTATAACATCAGCGAGACTGATGACAACATAGCCAAGGTTTTCCTAATAAAATATCAGAAACAGAGCATGAATGTATGCCACGAGCCAATGATAGAATGAACTATTTGCGATAAGCAGACTTTACTGTAATACCAGGAGTACCAAGTACATTCTTCATATTTATTTCAAGTAGACGAGTCAACTTTAAGCTCATCAAACGCCAAGGATTGTAATACTCCAAATCTCTGATTAACTGATGTACGTATGGGGAACATCCCATCTTGAAGGTGGCGACTTCTAGTATTAATAGACTCACTAGACAGATATTCTTAAGCAAAGACTTCTGAGAATATTGTGTAACGATACATATATTTTCAGTGCTGACAACTTGCTAAGTAAACTCTAAATTTCTAATTAATCATTTTTAGCAGGATTTCCAATGTATATTTTATGGGAAAATTTTGTTTTTGCCACACTAGTTTTTGCCCATATTTTATCATATCAAAACAGAAGGCCCAAGAATCAGAAATCAGAATCGCTACCTTGGAATGTATACCAATACTTGGTGGCCTGCTCATAACTTCAATCTGCATCTTTTCATTTGTGGGTGGTTCCTCACACATAAACTGAAATTCTTCTTCCCAACGTGGATCCCGGTTCTTTTTAATGTGCTGCACAAATCAGTTCAAGTAAATATGTTTCATTGAGACCCAGGTTGCCCCACAAAAAATTGGCTTACCAAAATATTGATCAAGTTTTTTGCTTTCCCATGAGTTGGCTAAGTTGGCAAGAAAACTAGTGGGCAAAAGCCACAAGCATACCAAAAAGTTGGCAGCCATCCAAACAAACTCCAAAAAATTGCTAGTAGATTTTGGTCACCATCCAAACATATCCTACTTGGCGTATTCAATAATTTATTCAGTGAAATCTATACAGAACTATTTGTTCTCTATTTAGAAGTGTAAACATACCTTAGTCTTCCTTTCCTCGCCCTTAAACACAATTTTTGCATATGGATTAGTGTGATGCTTTCCTTCAATGTCCTGTGCTTCATGGACAATAATTACAAGCAAACCACCACCTTCTGGCGTGCCATCAGGAGCTTTTTCAATTGTACCAGACTCGTCAGTTATATCAAGATTCGCGTCGCCTTCCTTGAAAGGATTATATGTCAGTTCAACAGTGAGCTGTCCCCGGAACTTCTCATTTACAGGATCATTTGAATCCATGGTCTTGAGCAAGTTAAGTGTAACTGATTTTGTCTCATCGGGAATTATGTCTTTTAATGGGATAACATTCATTCCCATCTGGTCATGCTTTCCAACCTGAGAAGGAAGATATGGGTCAAAAATATAACTGGGGTAAACAGCAAAGGTACAAAACACAGAAGCATTAACCATTACCTGCTCCCAGTCGAAAACAGTAAGCTCGAGAGCCTGAGATTCTGGATCTTTGACAACTAATTTGAACTCCTCATTCCATTCAGGATTCAGGTTGCTTCGCTTAACTGAAGTTTTCTTTGAAGGGAGTTTGTCCTCTGTTAGCTTTACCTTCACATATGGGTCCGATTTGCCCATCAAATCTTTCTTCGTGAGTTTAACAGCTCGAACAACATTAACATGCAGGATTCCAACAGGCTTCTTTTGTGCTCTTCACATTCAGTGACATAAAAAACAAATTAACCAACTGGGAATGGAAAAAGGATAGTAAAATAATAGATTAACAGTATAGCCTTACTTTGCAGGATCCATGATTGGCACCTCAAGTACTTTGGGCCACAAGTACATATTGGCTACCTGAGTCTTGATCATCTCCTGCAAGAGGAGACAACGGTTGAAAATAGGTGTATGGGTGTCTTACAAATAAATGACATTACGTTGATATGAATAAAAGAGGAATTAGGTTAACAACATGTTGTCTGTATAATTGGGGACGCAGAAAACTATGAGGAATAAATTATATTCTCAGAATTTGATGAAATAAGCTCTCTTAACATAAAAACATTACCTGAACAAATCCATAAAGTCCTGGAATTGCCATGACATCTGCTCCTAAGAGTTTCAGACCAAAGTCAACATGTGGCTGCAAATGGTAACACAATAAGTTGAGAATTATATTACAGATGGTCAACACGCATGCATGTTTCAGGATTTACCTTCTCCATGAGTGAGACCAGTATTTTAGCAAAACAAGGAAAACTAGGAACCAATGGCTTCAATGTTATGCGCGGTAGGGCAGAAACTTGCAAATCAATTACCTATAGTATTAGATAGAAGATATGATTAGCATAAGATACTAACAAAATTTGAAGCCTTCAAATAGTATTAATCCCTAGAAGATGAAGTGGGGGGAGCATATCCACTTATCGCAATTATTGATTAGTTATACCTGTACAGATGCTTTTATCCCAAAGGCTTTGACTACAATGGTGATATTAGGATTTCCAGCCCACTTTACTGAAGGTTCCATTATAATTTCCTGTTCATCAGTGGTGTAGACCTTCATCCCTGTGTTGACGATTAAGGAAAGACAAAATCAGCTCTTCTCAGCATAAAGTATCCTGTGGTCTAACCTGGCATGTATTTTCATTCGTATAGAACAATGAGGCACAGATAGATAGGTAATTAAAAATATGCCAAAATGTATTAAATACGAGGAATCTGGTTTGTGATGGTAATATACAGATTCATGGTAATCAGCTAATCATGCATTGATGGATGGCAAATTAAGCTACTTCTTTTGAATTCTGATCTTGTAACATCCTGGAAAAATTATAGGTACAGAATGGGGTTTGACGTGGTTGATTTCATCTTACACTAGTTTTCATAACATTCACATAAAAAGGAAGTCAACACCTGCATAAGGAAGGAAAAATATAAGCAAAATATAATTCGTTTAGGTATTTAATGTAATGTTCTCATCAACTACAGCCTTAAAGCCTCTCCAACTATTTTGCATCACAGCATAAAGCAAGAGTGGTACATCTATAACAGTATTTCAGGATCCTAAATCCTAACAGAACTACTTTCAACTAGCACGGGTGACTGGTTTTGGTACCCAACGTGGCTCCCACTTGTACACTATTGAACATTAGCTAGAAAACATGCAATTCCAACAAGATAGCCGGTAAACTGATACGCTGGTCTGCAAGGAAAAATCATGTCCACTATACCACACCAGTCATATAGAACATCATAATTGCCCGTAATCATAAAAAAATGAATCTTGTTCCTTGTATAAGTACAGTTATCAGCCATAGAAGTGCAGGAGTATTTTAATACACAAGCAGAACAGGGAATGCTATAATGTGGCTCTAACTGATTATAAGCCAACTTATATATGCTTCTGGATTGGGCTTAAACATTTGGCCGTAACATGCTATTTTGGACTGGTACTGTGGTACAAGAATCATCCTTGATCACACAAGATTAACCTTAGAGATTATCACAGCTATATAAAACATAGGGTAAGACTACATAATTTGGATTTTAATAAGACAAGCTAAAGCCCTGCTTCAAAATAGACTTTAATATTGCTTCATATATTTTATGTAACATAAGCTCAGAGGCTTGTAACTTGGATTTTCCAGATAACATACAAAACTATTCATACATGCTTTGCTTACATGTTGTAAGTTCAACTATATGAACACATACATCGTACAGTTTGAGCTAGGAAAAATAGACCTATTGACACGTGACTGCTTAATTGTCACCCTAAAAGACCCCAATGACACATTACACTATTTGCTCAAAATATTTGGGTTTATTTGGATTACAGATTAAGTCAAAGAGTTAATGCACACCTGGGTTCAACTGATAGATGATGACCAAGAATTAACATAAAGTTACAGAAACTTCAACCAGATTACAGAAGTTACAGGATTAAACGAAGGCTTATAAGCAGTACGCACACCTAAATAGCTGAGAGGCTTTATTAACTCAGTAACTTTACTAGGCAAATAAGCCAGAAATGCAGCAAACCAATCTTCACAAATATCTAACTAGGCCATCTAGGGCTGCTCACTTTTTTCTTCTCTTTTGTTGTTTTCACAGCATTCTATGTATTTTACATCTATTAGTAGGAAAAGTATAGCTAGAATTTGATTCTTCAAAAGCTATTTCCGATTTTCTATTGAGACATTCTCAATATACTCTTTGGAAAGAGCAGGGTCGGAGCCAGAGAGAAAATGACCTGATGTCCAAATATAAATCACCCATATTTTTCATCTGAAGAAGTGTTGTGTCACCCACTATATCATACGTGAAAATTACAAAGAAAAATGTCTTGCACCCAGTGTCATGTGCACCCAGGTAGCTGAAACTGGGTAGCCCCCTTGGAAAGAGGGAGCTACCTTCCTAGAAACAAAATTCTTTCGAATCAAGGTGTAAAGGGTGGTAACTACCACTTCAGATAACTAACCTTGAAACACACTGGTGGTAGGGAACCTAATGTTAACGTCTCAAATTCAACCGAATCAATCTTGTATTTTGCAGTATTCTCAGCAATAATTGGTTTAGCTATTTCCTTTGCAGTTTTGCAAATGGCCTGCAAGAGATAATAATAAAAAAA